>VXBL01009162.1:622815-692426 GCA_013400195.1 Aramus guarauna | reverse complement strand
GGCAAAGGGGGGGGCAAAGGAGGGGGCAAAGGAGGGGAAATCCGGTTGGATTTAATCAGAGGTAGACTGATTCAAAAAGTGGTTCAAAAGTATCTCATATCAGAGCTGAGGTTCATGAAATTAGAGCATGACATCTTTACAATCACAGAAAGAAAATATATTAGGTCAAATTCCCTAACCTCTCAATCCCCTGTGAGAGCTAAATCATAACTTCCATTATATGCTTTTTTTGTAACTAACATGGAATTATTTGTGTTCAAGGCACTTTCACACTCCTAGTGGCAAGCAAGTAATTTAATATTAAATCACAGGAAACAACAAAGAAACTATCATTTAAATACTTGTTGGACAAGTGTATAAAACATGGCTCAGCTGCTTTTTTAAAAGAGTTTTCTTCTGTGTATTTGAAACGTGCTTAATTCTATCTTTTGGAAATTCTGCAACACATGAAGTTAAAAATTCCATTCTCTTTCAGGAAAAAATAGTGCAAGTCAGTTCTTTCTGAAATACAAGTCAATACTCCCTTTTGTCAACACTGTACAGATTCCCTAATGAAACTACATTTAAAGCCTGAGAAGTTACATAACATAGTGCTGAGTTATGACTCTCAATTTTAATAGCATTTCTACTGAACTAAGTAGACAAGGAAAACTCTGTATGTTGATAGCTCCACCTCTACCCTGACAGAAAAAGACCCGTGTGTTGTTTCGTTCCTGGGTTAATTCTCGCACAAAATTATTATTTACTACCACTAGAAATACAGTCTGAGCCTCCCCCTTTCAAACCAGGAACTTAGAAGGGCTGTTGCCAGCAGCACCTATGTGCTTTTCCACAAAACCAAAATATTTGACAGGAAATTGTCTGTTCAACTAAATTTAAGTGTCTGCTCTCCATATTTTTCCGTCAAAACAATATCTGGGAAATAAAAAGATTTTAATTCAAACATGTCACTGGAGTGTTTCATGGCAGTTAGAGATAAATTACCCTATACCTTCATTATTCAATAGGTGCTTGATGCTTTAAGAAAAGACAGTGATGCCTTTTGGAACATGTAAATTGGCTGGTTGGGCCATAAACAATATAGATAAATGGAGGCATGAGACACTAAAATAAAAATCCTCTGAGATATCATGACAGCAATCCCAAATACAAATACTAAAGATTAATACCAAAAAATGGGGGGTTGATTTTTCACCAGAAGTTCAGACTTTTCCCAGGACAGACAAGCCCAATTTTCAAACAGTTCAAATCACCAAGATTTACAATATTTAGAATGGATTCTGGCAGTTCTCTGTGCAACAAGTAGTTCTCTGTGCAACACTTTGCCCAAATGTTTTAAGGATCTCTGGAGGTGTCTCCCAAAGGCTTTGTACTAAGATGCTCATTCAAACCTCAGATTTTTTGTTGTGGTTCATTTGAAGCTCATAAATAGCATACCTTCTGCTACATCCAACTTCACTAAACCACTTCCAATATTCTTATAAAAGTTTAAGATTTAGTGTTAAAAATTTTCCAAGAGTAAATTCTTTGTATGAAAGAAAGGTGTGGCTACAATTTCTATCAAAACTTCAATATTTTCTGATATTAAGCTATTATGAAATATCAGACCCTAAATAGTGAGGGATATTTAACAATTAAGAAAGATTTAAAGCCAAGGGAAAAAAAAAAAAGGAAAAAAAGTTTTGCACAGCTTGAATCTCCCATTTACACTGGAAAAATTGCCATAACACTTTGTTGGCTGCTAAGTATCATTGTCAAAAATGTCAGAGGTGTGGATTGAAGGTTGTCACCCTAATGAAAATAGCATGAGTGAAACCCTTGTCATTCTAGTTAAAAGATAAAGAAAGATTATAATTTTTGCAATAAGTAGATCAAATTTATACAGAAAAGGGGACAAAGGCGCATATACTGCATCCCTTGAAAAACCCAGAAACGATAACATTTAACAACTAATTCAAACATTTCAATTACCTGTAGAAAACTGCATATTTTACCAGAGTTCATTCTATAGAAGCCAAGGCCCATCACAAAACAATCTAGAATCTCTATATACAGGTCATCAGATTTTATAATGCTCACTAATTCCTCTCATAACAGCAGCAATAATCTTGCATTATGAGTGAAAAGCCTTGTTTTCAAACTTCTAATTATCCTGTTCTACTACACAAGCAAGTGTAAGTCTTTTCCTAACTGATATCGGCTCTTATATTGGATATTTATGTGGCTGACTCCTTTCTACCCTACCTTTCTTTTTAGGATACCAGTCTGACTAAGATGGGAAAAAACAATGGAGAATCTCAGAAGTGCTACTTGAAATCAATTTATACAGTGAACAAAAATGTCACCCTCATAAATATTTATAAGAGAGGATTTCACATTATACGTTCAGCACTGAATGGTGCATGTTATTCTTATTAATGTTTCATAAACATTTGCACAAAAAACAATATGCTTTACTTTGCTTCTAAGTATTAAGTAGAATTATAGCAGCATCTGCTTCCAACAGTTGAGTGCACAAGCTATTCATGCCCTGTCGTAAATTCCATGATGCATTAAGATGCCATTAAACCTACCTTCTGTGGTTGTCTCCTCATTTACATACCTTGTAAATCATCAAGTAAAAATCAAGTGAGCTGGGGAGTAATCTCCTGCACTCTTCCCTTCTGCCACAGAATCCAGTGCCATCCACATCTTCCTCGATCAGGAGGATCACATATCAAAATATGAAGTCAATTATGTCAATGACGAGGAACTTAATTGCTAAAGGCAATTTGATTTATATTTTTTAACAAGTTCATTTTCTTAAACAAAATTTGAAAGCCGAGAGGTACAGGCAAGCCAGAAGACACAAGCATGTTGGTGTGCCCTTTTTTCCTCAAGGATCCCCATTTGGAAGTCTTACTTCTGTTAAATAAATGTTTAAAAAATTAACTAGAGGAATGAAAAGGGGTTAAAAAAAAACCCTCTCTCTTTGTGGGGTTTCCTCCCCCACAGATTCTCTTTAGCATACTTTCCATATTGCTTCTGTACCTGAAACAATAATGATGAGAATCTCAGCTTTTGCAGAACTAGAATGAACCTGGAGGAACATCTCTTTTTTTCCTTGATTTCAGGATCATTCCCTTATTATTTCATTCCCTCTAACCACCAAATTAGTTCCTTCAATCCAACTTCTAAGGAGATAGCTGGAAAAGGTTTCATTTTATGAAAACGTCCAGACAGTTTCCCACATTGGCTGGCAGGACAATTTTGTCAGTGTTGCAGCTGTAACTCCACTGCCTGCAGATTATATCTCTCACCACTCTGGTAATTCAGCCTCTAATGGTCAGGAGCTTGGAAACAGGCACCTGCACCTGGGTACCAGAGTTGGCAAAGCAATGTGCTGCTGGCAGAAAGTCCTGTTTGTCTGATTGTTTCCCCTCCAACATTCAAACATTTCAGGCCCCGCAAATTAGTCAGATCAGCTTTCTGTGAACTTAACAATTACTTCCATGCATTTCTCATGAGCTTTGCTCTTTCTACAAAGCCAGATAAAAATGTGTACCCTGTAGAAACGTTGCCCAATATCTTTATTGTGTTGCAGTGTCCTTGAAAGGGAACAAGGCTGGTGAACTGCGAGGCCTGAAGTCAGCAACAAAGGAAGGCTGGAAAGGAGGCAGGGAGGGAGGGAGGGAGGCAGAATGGTGAGCAAAACTGCATGCACATATCCATCCAAGGTGAACTGCAAGACTGCCAGAGGTAACTCATTTATTTCATTTTGAATCTGTCGACTTCCATTGGAAAAATACATTTTAAACTTAAGAAAAGGAAATAAGTCTTTATTTTAAGGTCAGACTTTCACCTAGCACATGTGACTCCCTTGCTATGAGAATGCAGCCCATGGGAGTTCTTAGCATCCTTTCTAAAAGAACCAGCTTCCTACAATGATCAGATCACAGTTTTTTCCCTCAGAAGGAGAAGAAAAAAAGGGAGGAGAGAAGCTAATAAATAATATGAAGTTTCTTACATTTAGTGACAAACGTTATGAAAAAGCCCACAGCCCTTTGTAACTGATGCTTTCTCCTTGCCTGTCATCTGTGTTTATACCGTACCTATCAGTCTTTGCAACCCTCAGTCCTTGAACTCCTTCTGAAAGGAATAAAGAGAAGCATCGAACATGTGCTTTATAACCAAACACCAAGTCTCTTTTTCTTTAACTTTCAAGAAATAGTGGGGGAGGAGGACTAGAAATCTTCTGAAGATTAGAGGAAAATGATGCTGAATTGGGTACAGAGAAAAGCTGCCACAGGTGAAATGGGGACAGCTCTGCAAACTGAGCCCACCCATGTCAAACAGAGCTTCTGGAGGAGAGCCCCTTTCAAGCCAGCTCTTCAAACAGGAGGACATCAGGTTTGAGTGGATCAGGCACTCGAATGAGCCTAGGTAAACAATGGAAAACCCACTTTTAATTATATCTCCTGGCATATCAGTCATTTAGAGATGGCTATAGTTATTCAGCACTATTAGTAAAAATATTAACTTGAAAGACAGATGAAGATTTTGTCCGCCTCACACGAGAACGATGTGAGTAAGGTAGCAGTGACAAGCCAACGACTTTGGGTGCCAGCATAGTTGCAGTAATAGCAACTACTATTCCTTCTGAGCTGACACACAGTACTGGATGGACAAGCCAGATGGAGAAGTAGGGTCACTGTCTCCATGAGGACAAACCCTGTATTGGCCAGTTGGCTGCCTCTGTGCTGCTGCTGACCCTCATCCCCTGTTTACTCATCATCTAGAAGCAGAGGCTGTCTTCGTGCTGCATTCTCATTTGGGAAAAGCTGTTGTCATTATAAATACTTAAACCCTTTTCACATCTTCTTATTCCACTTTTACCAACCTCTGTAAACAGTTTACAGATCAGCCTTCACTGCCAAAGCTTTCCTATTACTTTTTCAGTGATTGCTGCTACTGTACCTTTTTAATTTCTCATTTAGGAAAACCGTAAGGTTGTCTGTTGACACCCTTGCTTTTTAACTCTGGAACCAGTGTTTGCATTGGGAGAAACTCTTCATGGTGCTGAGTGAAAGTGGAGTACTGAGGGCACTGAAAACTTAGAGCATACATTTGCTATTTAGAGATGACTGTGCAGTCACTTCAGCCCCTCCCGTCATTTACAGCGTCTTCATGCACTTAGTGTTACAGCCTCTTACTGCATCCTCACAGCTCAGAATGTTTAAAAATAGATTTGCATCCTAATCTAAATTCAGAGCACTAGTCTATCTCCATTGAGAAAGTCTTCAGTTTTACTGTCCTACAAAACAATTCTTGCTTTCTAATGCTATAAGTACTTCTAAATATTCATTCCTAAGTAGATTAACAAAAATCTCTGTATCACTCAGACTACATATTTTTAGTCCTAACTGCAAAAGCCAGATTCTGCAATTGCTTACACCTGTGCAGAGTTCAGTCCAATTCAGTCAAAGGCTACAAAGACCCAGCAATCTGCCCCCGTGACTTTGTTTCAGGTGAACTGATCCCAGAAATCGGCACATTTCTGACTCTCTAAGAAAGCCACCAATGTGTATAAATAATTAAAAAAATCTAAGAAAAGTGCTTGAATCATCTTATCTTTTCTAACTATATTTCACCCAGTACCATCTGACTGTGGTCCATGACTCATGCTCCCATGCACTACCACAGCATAAGTAAGTTACGGTTCTTTTAAGCAGTCAGAAAACATAACTGAATGTAGAAGCACAACCTAATGCTTAACATCAAAAATCTATTACTTCTTACTACAATAAATGCAAATATATACTGTCCTGGTTTCAGCTGGGAGAGAGTTAATTTTCTTTCTAGTAGCTGGCACAGTGCTGTGTTTTGGATTTAGTGTGAGGATAACGTTGATAACACACTGATGTTTTTGGTTGTTGCTATGTAGTTGTAGCGCCTACACAAAGTCAAGGATTCTTCAGCTCCCCACGCCCTGCCAGGTGCAGAAGCAGCTGGGAGAACACAGCCAGGACAGCTGGCCCAGGCTGGCCAAAGGGATATTCCCTGTCAGGGAATGTCATGCTCTGTACTGAACTGGGGAAGTGAGCTGGGAGGTGGGATCCCTGCTTGGAAACTGACTGGGCATCAGGGGGGTTTTCCACAGTTGGTGAGCAATTGCATTTGTGCATCACTGGTTTTATAGCATTATTATTATTATTATTATTATTATTATTATCCTTCATTATCCTATTTATCTTTTTCTTAACCCATGAGCTTTTTTCTCCATTCTCCTCCTCATCTTTCTCTGGGGAGGAGGGGTGAGTGAACGGCTGTGTTGTGCTTACTTACTGGCTAGGGTTAAACAATGATGTATACAAAAACATATACATACACACACAAATATCTTGGTCTTCCTAACTTCAGATTCTTTTTGTTACTACCTACACAGGTAATTAATACTATAATTGTTCCTTACTTCTGTTTTTTCCTCCAGGAACACTACTGCATGTTTTGTGACACACAGACTATATCCAGTAAGAGAAAAGAAAAATTTGCTATGATTTTTCTTTTTTTTCCTGGACAAGTAAGCTGAAAACAACTGCTCAAAAGAGGACTGAAAAGCTAGAACAAATTTGAAACCAAACAAAACTTTTTAACTAACTCAAAACAATTTCACTCATATTTTTCCCCAGAGGATTTTCAGAAAACAAAACATTCCATTGCTTTTTAATTTTTTCTTTTTCTTTTTTTTTTTTTTCCCTACTCCCTTTCAGTTTGATATTCAAATAGGAGAGGGGGAAAAAAAACTCCTAGAAACAACAGACATTTTGTGTACTTGTAAAGTTATATTCTTGAGGGAAATGAAACTTTTTCATGAACATTGCCTCCTCTTCAAAAGGATAAATGTTTTGTCAAAAAAAAAAAAAGCAAAGCAGACAAGTGTTACAAAAGGTACTTTAAGCATATCTCAGTCATATTTATGACTGAAATGTGTGCTATCTCAGTTGTCCCTGCTCTGTTACATTATTCAGCTTCCAACTGTCCTGCATGTCATATCCTGTACAGACATTTAACATAAAGTACGTTTCATTCTGGCACTGAATTTTAGTTTTTTCCTTCAGATTGCCATATCACCTGAATTTCTTCCCTATTCATCTAGGTATTTGACTAATGCAAGTTACTATAACATTTAGGAGCAGAGCTCTAGACTTGTACTACCTTTCTTTGCCCACCATTGGACTCACTGAATACCATAGGTTTACTACATATTTTCCATGGAAAGTCCTTACTAGACATTATATAAAATGCTTCTCTTCAGTTGTTTAATATTTTTTTTTAATTTTTCATATTTGGTTTCCTTTCTTTCCCTCTGTTGCTTTCAAGCCTCTTCCTACCACTTCCAGCTCTCTCCATCATGGCACTCATAGTTTTCATGCCAATGTGGCTTCACAGGACTGACATGTGAACCCCAGGAGTTGCCATCCACTTCTACAGGTAGCCAAAGCCAAGCTGGTTGCATTCAAGAAACCTATCTTTGTCTGTCTCAACATCCTAGAATAGCTCCCTGTTCCTCTATCCTTTCTTTTTTATACCACTGAAATCAGAAATAATCCTTGTGACAGAATATGCAGAAATACTCTCACCATAAGTTAAACTACACAGAAGCTGTCTTGGGTTTGACTAGAGAAACACTGTTTTCTATATCAGACTTGCTTTGTTTATGGCATAAACACAGAGGGTCAAATCTGTCATTTTAATGTGGAAAGCCATTTTGCACAGCACACAGACACACAAACACTTATGGTATGAAATAAACGTTGTAGCCATATGCAGCTTTACTCTCAAAGCAAAAACATTTCCCAAAAGATTACATTCTCAAGTAGTGCACTGTTGTGATCTGAAATAAAACAGTGTACAAGTTGTATAATAGAAGCATGATAGCATTCACTTCAGAAGTAACTAACAGTGGAATAATAATAATTTGCAAAGTGCTGGCTGCCATTCAAAACTCTCCTGAAACCACTCAAACTGCTTGATTGAATATACTAGCAAACAGCTCCTTTCTTCCCTCTGCTTCCCTTTCTTTGCCAAAAATAAAATAAAAAAAAAAAAGACAAACACAGTATGGCTTGTGCCCGCATTTCTAAATTATGTCGTTCTGACGTAGCCATTTGAATTTTACCAAATCCAGGGCCTGTTTCAGAAATCTGAATTTTTGTTTAAAGAAATATCATTTATTATGGTTTACGCTACACTCTTCTCCAATTATAGACCCTGGTATCATGATTGGCCCCACTAAAGGTAGAATGAACTGAGCCAAAAAAAAAGTGTTAGTCTAAAGAAATGGTGGATTATGAATGCTGTAGGTACACAATAACTAGATGTTCTAGGAAGAATTTGTAGTATTTAAATATCAAAGAAATACCCAACTCAAAGTTATGAAAACCTCCAGTTCACTCCTAGATAAACAGTAACATCCCCACTGGAACCTGGGTTGAATATTAATACCAGATTCTTATCGTAGTCTGGATACAAGTAATGTGATCTATGTTTCCTTCAGAAATTCAAAGTGGATAAAACCTTGTTTTAAGTTATATTTTTCATGGATTACTGTATGAATTGCCTTTCTGCACCTGCTCCAAAATCGTTTAGGAAAATTCTGTTGTTAAACCCTATACTACTGTTCTTTTAGTTAGATGTGCTGAAAGCAAACCTTTAATAGTGCAGGAGAGAGAACTTGGAAATAATAAATGGACCAAGAGAAAGTTCATATTTCAACTAATTAGAGTACAAACCTGGGGTTGGTGGCTACTGAGATAGCGAGCAACCACAGCATAGTCTCAAATCTACCAGCAAATGCTTTTCACTATACCTAGTCATAAATCCTATAAGCAGAAAAAAAACAGGTTAGAGATGAAAAACAGCTACAAAACCTACTGGGAATGAATGTGTCTGCTACTTGTTGAATTTTCAAGAAAAGTGTTTCTATTTTCCAAAGTATATATCTAACACAGTGCTGACTTCCACCTCCTGCCAGCAAATGTTTTATTTATTTATTTTAAATTGAGAGGCAGCATGTGGGAGAGAGAATGACATTTTACTGGAGCACCAGGATTCTGAAGCTCTAATTCAATTTAGATCACCTCTGTTATTTTCAGTCTTAACTGGTCAGATGGCCCTGGTCCTAAGAGAAAACTGTTAAAATACTACTAGCTTGGCCACCAAGTTCATCATGACTTCATACATCAACATACAAACAACAAAGCTGCAATAAGTTAGAAAATTCTACATTGCTTAAGTTGAATATTTTCAAAAACCTATTGAGGATAACTTATCTGTGTTAAGATCTGACTTTTTGACCAATGTATTCTCAACTTACATCTATATACAATTATTTACCAGAGTACTGAGGTGTGGAATAGTAATAGGTACAACACTGACAGTTGGAGCCATTCATTCAAATACTCCTGTAAGCACTCATATCTAGAACTGTCATCCACCAAACCCTGCTCAGCTGCCACCTGCTGTGAGGGACACTTGAACCCATAAGATGTCCCTACCAATACACCAACAATCTTGCTCCCCTCTATGCCCCACACAGCTTCAACAGATTCAAAGATGCTTAAAGTCGACTTAAAAGTAGGCTTAAAAGCTTTGGTCTTTTCCTCACAGACTTTTAAAAGGACCAGACATTCAGAGTTTTCCCAATTAAATGCTGGCTTTAATCATGCCATCCACCGTCATTTGGCAGGCACTAGTAATTTATCAAGATATTTCAATAGACAACTTATTCTGCAGGATATCATAGTCATCTACATATTTAAACGTCATAACTTGTAGACATTAATTATTTTAATATAAATTTAATTTAATACAAATTTAATACAATTAAATCCATATTTTTAAAATGTGCCACTCCTTTTCCCCTCTTTATTAACACAAATTAGAATCTAAGCTGCATCTTAGGTTTATATCATGACCCCATATTCTTCCTTGTTTAAATTTGGAGGAATTTTAAAAAAACAAATCTCCACCTACATGTTAGAGACTAAGTGAAATTTAGTATTTCCCAACATTTGCTGAAAGTCCAGCAAAAGGACACATGGTTTAGAAGGAAAAAGGCAAAACAAGCCAGACCACAGTAAGAGTTTGTGAGAAATTATATAGACTATTCCCTATTGCCGTCACAACAGAATCATGTTTCTAAACTGTGTATTCAGACAGAGCAAGGAAGAGTGTAACGGTACCTCACAAAGAAAACAGAAGTATCATATTTTTACAGCTTCTTAAACTCCAGAGTCCTGAGCCCCAATTTATTCATGTTCTGGTTGAAGTCTGTAACAGCTCTGGAGATGGATTTCATTAACGTGATCTTCATTGTTCCACGTCTCTTTCTAAGTCCTCCCTGCTCATTAGCTCTGAAGAGAGTCAGTGCTTGTTAATGGTTGAGCAGTCATATGGCAGATCAATAACCTAACAAGGGCAAAACTTTAAGTGCAGGGGGAGAGCAGAGAAAGAAGGAGAAAAACATTTCAAAATTTACATTTGTTCCTCCCCTGGTAACAGATATGAATCAAAGTCTACCAATGTGAAATGGAAGTTATGGATCAGGTCCTAAAGCCTACCCAAAAATCCAGTTGGATTATATAGTTGTTTCAGTTCTAAGTCCTGAAGTTCATTTTAACCCTGCTCAGCTGCTGGCAGCAATACTGGTAGTTTCTAAGTTTGGATAAATGTAAGTTCCAGTGAAAATTTGTTTTAAGGCCATGATCAATCATGAAGAGTTGTATACTACAAGATCCTAGGTTGCTACCAACTGTTTTCGCAAACAATCAGCTATGCTTAGGAACTTGAATGAAAAGTCTTTTTTTTATTTCAGTGGGAATCTGATCTGAGAGTCTGTATTGCAGTGCCTGCTAAGATGCATGGTAATACTACCGTTATGATGGCAATGGCCCACAGCAGTATACACTAGCATATTTTTCTGATCTGATAGGCATCCAACAAGCAGTTATCAGCTAGGAAAATAGTACAAGGTTAAATTGTTAAATTTCTCTTAGGTCAAGAATCTCTGTCTTTCCTGCAACACAGAAAACTTTGATAGCATCCAACCAGCTGCATGAAAATGAATGCAACATACACCAACAGTGATATCCTTCAACTCCCTGGATTATGCAACGTAAGTGTGATTTGGGCACAATTGTGCTCTTCCGTCTGAAAAATCAGAAGCCATACCAGAAGAAGCCCTGCAAGCTTGTGAATAAATGCAGGGAACCCTCTGGCAGCAGCCAGCTTTAATAAGGTATTGCAACACCAACCAATGCATTTCAAACTCAAAAAATCCAATGGCTTTCTGAAAAACAACACACCCTCATCCCATTCTCACCAGTGCTACAGCCTAACATGCATCAGCTGGCATTTATGTTTTTGTGGAAGGATACAGTTTGACCTCAGCCACCAGAGGTAAATGATTGTATGATTTAACAGGCATTAATGCTTGTTAAAAGCTTTGCCCGAGCAACCAATTTTACACCCACAGCAAACGCTTCCTGCATTACTCTAAAATATTAATCTTTCCAGATATCACTTTCTACAAGTTCCCTGGTTTTTTGAGTTAATTACCTTTCTGTGAACATGATGCTGTGTTGAATAAAAGACATAGGTTATCCTGCTGGTGCAGGATTTCCCCCCATCGTACAGTTTACTATAGCTTTACTGAATCCAGCACCCAGGCTGGTGGAAGTCTCATTGGCCTCTGTGCACAGAGGCTGCTCCTGTCAAAGGAAACTTTTCTCTCATACTCCACATAATTCTGTCCTCTTCAGCTTCCTTCTCTGAACTTCACTTTATTACACCTACGGATTTACCTAAGGGCAGCAACTCTGCTAAAGTGATTTATTTTTCTTCTGGCAGATTTAGATTTTCATGGGATTGTTAAAGTGAGTTTGTTTTTAATGATGACTCACAACTTTCAAGTATTATTTTAAAAAAAAATGCATCTAGTTAATCATTAAAACCATGTATAATTAGAAATATCTGTTTTCAATATGTGCAAGATTTTTTTTATTATTATTATTCTCTTATTCCTGGAGGAAATGCACATTAATTCATAATTTTAAAATAAAATTGGGGTAATTCTGCTATAAATATCCTTAAAAATAAATGTTGGGTTCTTGTTTATGAAATATGTCTTCAGTATTGCTATTCTATTTGTTTTCCTGGCTTGGTGGCAATTGGAAGCATGCAGATGATAAAAATGTGAGGTTTTTTAATATCCACATAATTTTACACTTTATTTTAAATTTATCACATATTAACAAACCCAACTATATAAAGCAAATAAAGCATTCCATAAAACAAGACAAAATCTAATTGCACAGAAAAGGAAGTGGTAACATAAGCCAATAAGAAATCATTCAAATTATACTAATTCTACAAATGATTATATTTTAAAGAATTAATACCACGGGACTACTCTACACTATGAGCTTCCATTCAGTGAAATTACATGCCACAGAGGAGAGTAACATTGTGATGTATGAGCACCTCTGTGTTTTGGGACAAAGAAACTGACTTCTTGCTTTGTTTTGAAGAGTCTTCAGAAATCTACCTCTTAAAATTCATACCGTCTAAAATTCCCAGTGAGAACGGTTAATCTCCCATATCAAGTTCAGGCATGCAAAAAAAATGATCCCCATAAGAAGCACTTAACTTAATATGCTCTGCTTTGTTCCTCTAGCTTCAAGTCAGCGCAGAATAATCGCACATTATGTGGATCAGACCATTTCAAAATAATATTGTGCTTTCCTCTGGACTGATACAGAGTTTTCCAAGTCTCACATTCCACTGAGCACTTAACTTTGCCCGTCTATAAAGCTGGCATGTTAAAGATTAACTGAAATTCTGAAATCTGGGATGAGCAAAGACCTGTAAATTGACAAACAGAATTGTCATATGAAACAGAGAAGGTCATTTATCATCTCCCTGCCACAGCTGACCCATCTGCACAATGAGGACACCAAACTACCTCAGCGCAGCACTGCAAGGCTTTCCATTTAAAACCTTTTCCAAGGTCCCTAAGTATACACGTGGAAAACATCACTACTAAGTCTTATTAAAGGCCAGCCTCTGAACGTACTAAGCGATAACAAACCAGTTGTGAATTCCACTATCTTTCTTAATAAAGAAAGAGAGAAAGTTTTCTTCAAAATTTAACTGTTTATGAATTATCATTGATCTTTAGAAACTGCTTGTATGGCCAAGAATTCAGTTATGAAGCAATATTTTAAAAGCTAGCCATGGGAGAAGCAAGGAGGGTTTAAATTGACAAAATATTTATTTTCTTGGAAGTCATTAAAGTTGACGTCTATCTTCCTTTCACAGGTCTATCTGACAATTCCTTTTGTTATTTTTCCAATGAGCACTGGTCAGTTACAATTTTTCTAAAAGAACTGGATTAGAAGAACAGATGTGGAATTGCAGGACAGGTTCTGCCCTGACGGGCCAGAAACGTGCTATAGGCTGGCAGGCACCGTCCAGCATTGAGGTAAGTGGTGGCTGAAGTAGAAGGGAGTGGGATCAGCTTATGCGAGACTCCTCTTTAAGCATATTCCTCTCAGCAGAGGAAGCCATTTGAAAAGCTGGACAATATCCAGCAGTGGCACAGGTGGCCAAATAAATTTAAAATTTGCCCAAAAGTTTAATGAATGTAGACTTTAGGAGTTATTAGTGCTTGCCTTAGGTCACCCTTTACTCTTTAAATATGACCCTTGTCTCAGGTTAAACAAATTTAACTCGCAACCTCCAAAAATCCCTCCTCACAAGTATTTTAATAACTCTTAGGAAAATCTCAGATGGCACGCATTTCAGGACAAAATCTGTGATTCACCAATGAACTATGAATGCACACTTCTCTGTGCACTGCAAAACAGAAAAAGCAAGGCAATCAGGATAAAAAAAACAAACAAAAAAAAAAAACCAGAATTAGATTTGCATGCTCTTCTCTCATCTTGCTCTTACTGAATGAAAATTGGAAAAATGGAGCATCACCCAGATCTACTATAAATATCTTTTCCCTCCAGAGAGGGCATCTGAAAGCTCTTAAATGACAGAATTTTGTTTTCCAAAATTCCCATCTCTGTACAAACAGAGCACCTATTTTTTCTTTTTCTTTTTTCAATACATTCTTCTTAGTGTAAAGAAAAAAAACCACAAAACAAGCAACCAAAACCCAAACTAAATCATCCACTAAATACATTTCATTTGTTTAATTGTGGAGACAGAGGGGATGATGATAGCAGCTGAAATAAGAAGTGGAAGGAAAACACGAGAGATGAGTGAACATTCAGAAGCCAGGCTGGTCAAAACACTGCATTTAGAATTTGCTATTTTTGCCCTTATTCAGGGGCAGCAGAGTGATGCCGGCACTCCAAGAAGCTTCAGAAGATCATTTTGTTTAATAAGTTCAAAGATCCAAGAAAAACATTTGCCAGGAAAAACACCAGAGGAGCTGGACTTTCAAAGTGATTCAAACACAGCTTTTTACTACAAAGTGTCTTTTCAATTAGGATGCTAGGAATCAGAGGAGGCTAAGATGTAAGGTAATGAGGGCAGGCATGACACGGCAGCCTTAGGGCTCCGTGGGATTTTCCTTCAGCATTTGAATCAGCCCCTTGGAGTTACCTGCGGTGAATCAGATAGCAGGAGCTTGGTTCTCTTCTCCCGTGCCTCAGCTTTCAGGGCTTGTGTGCTCTGTCGTACCTTTGCATCTATCGTGCACACACCACCACAATTATAGAGCTTTTGTTTCCAGGAGTTTGCCAGTTTATTCTTTAAGAAAATAAAATAACTTTAATAACGTGAGGCCAAGCCTGTTTCTAGTCACTGGGAGATTAAGTCAGGGAGGGTGGGATCATCTGAAAGTCTGTCTGTGTTGGAAACATCAAGTAATGACCTTTATTACTAATGACCTAGGCCCTCCAGCAATGAACCTAGACAACACTGATTAAGAGAGAAGCCTGCTGCTTTTTACAGGCATATAAAATAAAAGGAGTCTTTGTGTTAATAGAGAGGGGTATGACACAGAAGGAAATGTAAAAATGAATGAGCTATAAAAAGAAGGGATTTTTCCTCTTCTGTAGAAGACAATAAGAAATTAATCCAGAGATATAAAAGCTTGAATTGCAGTTTCATAAACCATTGCAGAAGCATGTCTTTACAAGGTAATGTTAACTAAATCTCACACTGCAGATTTGCAGAAAAAAAGACAGTAGCTTCCCTCCAGGTAAGATATAGAATAGAAACTTATGCTTAACAAAATATCAACTGCCATCCTTAGAACAAATAACTCATCCTAATTTTCTTTTTGCATCATATATCATTAAAAAAAAAATAATTCATATAAATCTTACCTATTTCTACTAATACTGTAGCTAAAGCTTCCAAAAAGCCCGTCTTGGTTTTGTTATGTGAATACCAAGTCCTTAGGCTGGAACAAAGTTGTGAAGAGTCACAGGACACGACTGGTTGTTACAAGACACCTGTTCTGAGAATATATCTTCAATGGAAAATGTTCTCATCTAATCTATGTCATTCCCAGCACCACACTATAAGAGCACTGATAACACATAAAGTTTTTTATTATTAAAGAGTTACAGCTCAAAGCCATCATTAAGAGCCTGAGCATTCATGCTCACATTTATGACAGGCACTAGACGCAGCAAGAGAAATGCTAAGAGCATGCTACATAAACACTTCTGTGGGAAAAAATGTCAGAAGAAAATAAAACCCGCAAACAACAGGGAAACTCCAGGAAGATAAGGTAAGTGGATAACAAAGGACAGCTCACATCAGAGGGCAAGAGGACTTGCGCATCCACAAGAAGACAGTTTGGGGTTTACCAACTGATGAGGAAGAGTAACACAACTCTCAGTAGTATCATCTGGCTATTTCTAATGATACAGACACATGAAATTTGGTAGAGCTCAGGTGATGGTAAACTATGCCTGCCACCTTCTTTGTTACATTTGCAATGCAATCAATATATTTGTTTTTCCTGTTGCAGAAAGAGGGGATCCCCATTCTTACCACGAGCAAAGTGATTTCAGCCTGGAAGTTCAGCTTAAATTATCCCAAATTTGGGGAAGTAAAGTCTGAGTCTCAGAAACCTAAGAGGCAGGGAATCAAAAGAGAGAGAGAAAGTGGCTGTTTAGCATATTACTTTTGTTGCCTCAAATTTGAGGAGTAGCAAACAGAAATTGGAATGGAAAGATGGACAAATGCTGGCCTTTGTAAAAGAGGATACATATTTCTGTTGGCTTTGACCTTTAGCGCTGTATATGTACATATTAACATCCTCTTTCAGTCTTGGCCTCACCACAGTCTCAACACTGCTTCATACCCTGTGATGGTCCTCTTGATACAGTGGTGATGTCTAGAACATCTCCTTGTTATGTGCATGTGTATATATGTAGTAATGTCTATTTTTAGACTGATGCCATATGACCTTATACCTGACTGATTAACAAGTTTATCTGTTTATGCTGTTAACTTATGCACATCTCTCTGAATCCAGCACTTTATCTTGACATCTTCTGTTGACATAGAGTCTGTAAAGATATCATGGGCCAAACTAGGGTTTAAAATACCTTTTGCTAGGGCAGATCATAGAATAGAAGACTTTCCTATGCACTCCTGTAATTTGGTGCATACACAGAGCTATCGGTTCATACACATGATTACCCAGGAAAATGAGCAGACAGCTTTCTTCAGGTGTTAGGCTCTCATCTGGGACATCCTAGGACTGTTTCTAGCAGGGAGAGTAGGACATCATGACCCCTCTGGGCTGTTCATGAGCAGAGCAATACTTCCAGCAAGTCTCCTAAGCGGTGCAACAGTCAGGATCTCCTTCCTTTCACCCACAGGGACAATCACATGCTGGTTTTTATCCACTAGACCACTCTTCAGTGCAGAGAGGCTCATCAGGTGCCCATTTGTATCATTCTGTGATGTTATTTGGCCATTTTCTCCTTGGACCATTTTTTTGGTCTGCAGTGTTTCCCCAGGTGACAGAAGGCAACAAGTAACTCATCTTCTCCTGGCACCCCAACAGCTTTCACGTTGATGCTTTTAGAACTCTCTCTTTCTCAGTGTTGGCTTGCTGTGTCAAAATCCAGCACACCAGTAAGTCTGTCCCCGAGATATATGTGCATGGCATGAACATGATCAGCATTAGTCTCCAAGCCTTTGATACTACCTTTTTCAGAGACAATCTTAATCTTTCAGCACTAAGCTGTGATTTCAGTCACCCAGTGAGATTGTAATTGTTAAGAAACACAGCTTTCATACATGCTTTATGAATAGTCCTGTGCAGAACATAGCACTGCATTAAATGTATTTTCCAGACCCACAAAGATGTTAACTATCTGTATGTCCTCTGCATTATGTTTGCAATTTTTGGAAGTCTTTTCTTAGCCAGATTTGTCAAGAAAAATTCAGCCTTTGTGGAAATCTGCTGCCTCAGTCTTCATATTTGTCTAAATGACTGATGGCCACTTTAAAAATTAATTTCTACAGTATCTATATCACTGAGCTCTGAGACTTATGCTCCATGTTTTCACAATTCGTCATTAACTCTTTCACTAAAGAAGTGTTTGCTTCCCTTCCAGCTCCTGGTTCTACAACTACTTGGAGATCTTTCATGAATTATTTTTTTCACTCTAAAATTGCTATTCATGAAAACTAAATGAGTTCATAAGAGTGGGATGACTTCCATTATATTCTCAGCTTAAAAGGTTCATTTTTATTAAATTTGTTTATATTCACAACAAATGTTTACTTGGCTATTTAAGCTATCTACAATCTATAAATGGTTGATAACTTAAAAAAATATTTCACTTCCATTTCAAAATAATATTTTCAGATGTATCTGTACAGAATAATTCATGTAGTCTGCTACTCCAAAAAAGTTCTGCGCTTGCTAGCTTTCCTATCCATTAGGCCACAGCCTTCTGAATAGCACGTAGAGCAGCCAAGTGCCAGCCTGGGTGCAGAGCTCTGATAAAAGGGGCCAGGAAACCTCGAGGAGCTCCCAGCAACTGTAGCAAAAAATATTAAAGTGCCAAATGGAGGAATGAGTTCAAGTGCAAAGTGCCTGCAAGTTTAAAGTCTCAAGAGAGAGAAAAAAAAAGCAGGAAGGGCAGAGCAAGTTGTCTGCTGAAATGCTCATAACTGAGCTCAGCCTTTCCATGGCAGGCTGCTGCTCTGAACAAGCACCACCCAGGTTAGAAAACGGTGTCATTGCTCAACTCATTACTATCCCAAGCACATTTCCTGTATGGGATCATCTTTGTCAAATACAGTGATGCTACTTGGCAGCTGGGCAATGTCTCTGCCTTCCGGCCAAGGTAAAACCACTAGCAGTTTACAGACAGACCCCTGCAAGTTTTGTCTCCATTAGAGAGTCAACTCAGACTCTTATACAGCTATAAATATCCTACACCCTTCAACCACCTCCACATTATGTAGAAACATCCGCTGAGCTTAATGGTAACCGAAACAAAGGCTATCTGGTTCAGCTGGGTGCACAGGATAGGGATTGGGGTACTTTAACTCAGCTGATAACCTACATGATTTCCAAGGTATTCATAATGGGGGTGGGCTTCCAGTGGTTTCCTGTATTTCTACTGAATATCCAGGACAGATAACTTCTTAAAAATACACAACTTCTTGCAAAACAAAGTAACCGGACCAATGTAACACCAGAGGGGATACTCCAGACTGGCTGCACAACTTTTGGCTAATCTAATTTTTGTGATCAGACTAGTTTGCTTTTCACCTGGGATAACTCTAACAAGCTGGAAAATAACTTTTAAAGAAGAAAAAAAATCCTTTTAGAGAGCTTAAAAACTTAATTTCCTTTGAAAATAAATATTTGAACTGATGGCCTACTGAAGTCAATGCTATTTGCTGATAATTACTAGCACCCGTAGTTGTAGAAGTCTAATTACATGGTTATTTTAAAGGATTGTTTTTCAAATGATTAAGCCAGATTGATGTACATGAACCACGACTTTGACTAAAAGCCTTTATTTAAAAAAAAAAAAAAAATGGCACCCAAGGCTGGATTAAAGAGTAGAAATTCCTAGAGCAATTAAATATTATAGCTCAGTGTAAATAAGGTTCCTCCTCAGCCTTTACACATGCCCACAAAATTCTGTAATGGAACACATTTTTTTCCTTATTTTGCAGCTGCAAATTCAATGTATGCCTGAGCCATGCTAACATCTCTCCAAAAGCATTAGAACCAGGAACAACTCTACTTTTTTGTATACATTAAGAAATTAGAAGTATGCATGGCTGGTTGCACAGATGTATTTGTACCTGAGAAACCAGAAAAATATAAACAGATGCCAAGAAACAAGGAGATCCAACTCGTAAAAATCTCACCTTCCATCTGAGATAGTTTTACCGTACAAAGTAATATTCTGGGTCATGACAATTTCTAACAAAAATATAAGAGGTTTTGTATGGGGCACCATCTTGGCTGGATTAATAGCACAATTAAAACCCCCTACATCTTACTCAAAAAAAACCCCAAAAACACAGAATATGTGATTCAGTCTCCCCACAGCTTCTGTGTTGCTTCACAGATGTGTCTTTTTCAAGACATTTTACTAATAAAGAAATGGCAACTCTCTATTTTTATTCACAAAGAATTAAAAAAGAGCTATTGGGAGAGTAATATCACGCAGAACTTATGTCTGCTATTTTATCCTAATGGATATTCCTCCTAAAACCAAAAGGACCTTGTTGGTCTTCTGGGATAAATCATAAGATCTCTGCTCACTTCTCCCCCAAAATTCATCAAATTTTTCCTATGCTTACTGCTGGATTTTATTTGGTCCAGCTCCCATTAACCATTTGAAAATTGCTGGATTTTGATGTATGCGATTTAGGATGAGCTATCATATATTTTTCTGTAGATATATGCAGTATACTGTAAGACTATTACTGACTAGCAGCCTAACTTGAAAACATCTGTTAAGTTTTAATTAAAAGTCATTTTAGCCTAGTTTTTGCTGCAAGTAGGAGGGAAGGATGTTACACAAAAACTATTGCTTTACAACTGTCATAATTCAATAGTGATAACATTACGCAAATTATAGATTATAACCAAAAAATTATGATAACGCTGGACCAGCACCCCCTGCAAGCCTGCCAGCTCGCTTCCCCAGTCATATCTGGAGCATAACGTTCCATGGTAGGGAATATCCCTTATATATATACAGCCTGGGCCAGCTGTCCTGGCTGTACTTTCCCAGCTTCTTCTGCACCTGGCAGGGCGTGGGAAGCTGAAAAATCCTTGACTTAGTGTAAATACAACAACTACCTAGCAACAACTAAAAATATCAGTGTGTTATCAACATTATTCTCATACTAAATCCGAACTGCAGCATATACCAGCTACTAGAAAGAAAATTAACTATATCTCAGCTGAAAGCCAGTACACAGACACACAGAAATTGCAGTGCTTGTCCCAAGCAGTTTACAACGTGTAAGAAAAGAGACCCACACAGAGTATGACAAGTAAGAGAGCATGGGGAAAACAGCTCATAGCAACAGACAGACGTGACAGCATACCAGCTACCTAACCTTACTTTAACTAAACTGCAATTTTTATTCCATGGAGAAAGCTCTTCAAATGCTACTGCTAGTACAAATGAAACCCTTTCCTAGGTACATCTTTTATAAGCAATTTGTTGATTCTCAGCATTGCAGTATCCAAGCATGCTATTCATTCTGCTTTGTTTCTTGCAAACTGTGGCAATTTTGCAAAACATATCACAGCTGCAAGTATATGAGTATATAAGTACACAGTAAGGAATAAAACATCCTTTTGTAACTGAAAAAGCTATTTTCTCTTTGTTGTCTTTGTTACATTTCATAATCATTAACAAACCCTGAAATTAGCAGTATGCAGCTGGTCTAGCTCTGGCAGGATTTTTTTTTTTTTTTTTTTTTCCCCCCTCCACAGTATGGAAGATTCATGTTTTCTTGTTTCTAAAGAGATGAAGTTCACTTTCACTGGATGGGTGAAAAAGGTAGTGATGGTTTTGGCAATAGTTTGATATGAAATCATAATTTCATTCCTCTTATAGATAATCTGAGTAATCCCTTACCAACACCTATCATTTTTCTCCACCTATCACCTTTCTAAAGGACAACAGTTTGGAAAGTTCACTAAAATCCAGTTTGATAACAATGCTCAATATTTCACCTCCCAGTTGAATGCAGTGTAAAGTATTACTATCGCAGGTGAAGAACCTTGCTGTAATTCTAATTAACAGTGACTAAACCCAACTGTGCTTGGTTCTCGAGGCACAAATACAAGGTTTGATGGCTACAGGCACTACCGTCAGATAAGATTATTGCTTTTGCCTCAGTGATGTTCTATTACTGAAGTTGCTACCACACACTGATACAGAAGAACAGGGGGTGCCACACATGGACACAGAAGCCCCCAACATAGACAAACCGAGCTTCTGCAAACCTGCCCCAAACACAGGTGTTTTGTTGCACAGCAGCTTCCCGGCTGTGCTACCACATGTCCAGGGAGGCTGCCTCCCCCCTCAGAGGGGAAGGCAATGTTTCACAACCCTCCCTCGTCCTCATCCAGCCACTGGTATGCTTTGGGAAGGAAGGTTCTTTTTCCTTTGCAGGGGGTCAATGATGATAACCATCAATATGGTAAATCTTCTGCCCATGCTGGAGTAGCAGGCAGGAGACCCTGGCAGTTTTATAACCAGTGTGAAAGCACTAACAGGCTTCCAGGAGAGCATTCCAGGAGTAGATAAAGATTTCTGTCCAGTAATGTTGAGAAAAGGTCATTTTGCATCAGAAAAAGCTTCCCAGTTGAAAAATTTCCTGCTCCCACCCACCACAACACTATCCAAAGGTGGGCATTCTTCAAATCTCACTAATCAAATCTGCAGTTTCTCCCCTGAGTACAGATTAGCAAGACTCTGCTCTGCCATATTATTCATTTATTTGGGAGATGTAACAGTGCCTAGGAAACAACAACTACTGTAATTTGATTCTTTTTCCATTGTCTATATTGTGTGCTGTATACAATACTACATAAATCCTCCATGGAAAACACTAAAATAATAAATAAATTTGTTTTCTTTCTCAGCAAAACCATATTAACCAAAAAGAATATACAGAAGGAAACAAGGACAAAAAGTCCTGTAAGAATCAGATCATGCAGGTAACAGGTTGTGCATCTTACAGTGCAAATGATTTGGGGTTCAAACTTACGGAAATTTAAATAGACACTCCACTCCTTTTATTAAAGAGTTTCAAGGATGCAAATAATTTATAATTAGAACAATGGCTTTAGATGTCAGAACAGATCATTTTGGAACAAATTCCTTTCTCTGCTGGTAGAAATTCATATCGTCTTCACCACTTCAGAAGTTATCCTTTAGGTTACACCCCTCATTACTGGCATGGGGATTTGGCTCTGTGCCCTGCTTTACAGTTATGTCAGATTCTTAAGGCAAGTTGATAAAAGTAGGTGGAAGCAAAATTACTATTTATTGGACAGAGCACTCCAAAATATTTGGGTTCTCTTCTTTCAACTGAAAATGTTCTTCTCTTCCTCCCATATCCCCATCAATGGTCTCAGCAAACATTAGTTTCCTGCAAACAAATTACCACTCCTTAGATTTGCAAAACTGGATGGGAATTGTAAGGAAAAGCAGCATATGTTATTGTATTATTAACACCTCTTAGTCAAATCCCAGTAGGAACCACAAGTATAACATCAACTACAAAAAGTTTGAGTCAAAGTTTTCAGCAAAGATTCAGGAGCAGCTTGTCCTTAGGGCTTCCAGTTTCTTTCAACTGCTTCACACATCGTTATCCAAACTTCTTATTTGAACTGCTTCTTCTAAAACACTTCTCTCTTCATGAGATTGATAAACCAAATGTTCTCAGTAAAGGTCTGCTTTGCTTTTTAATTTTGCTCATTAGAAAAATGAGAGGCAACATTTCAACTTTTTTTAGACTTTTTTGCTTTTAACGCAAAGTAATTGGCTTTTCATTATCAAAAATGCAAATAGAACTCAGCTTTCTCTTTTCTGATGAAAAGTTAATTTTACCATTTATCATTTCAAAAGAAATGTTTGTTTTTTCATAAGTATCACAGAAAACTAAAAAATGTTGTTATTTTCCAGTACAACTAACTTCTTTTTCTGCAGCCGGAACGGATCTGTTTCCACAATCTTGCATAACTGGCAGAGATGCTTCACCAGCCCACTCTTTTTATCAAGCTTTTAAGGTAAAATACACCTAATACAACTATATTTTCAGTATATTTTTGGCTAATGCTATTCCCTCATTGACTTAATTTTTATTAAACATACACTCTGCTACAGTAACTACTTCCATATATATCTTCTTATATAAAAGAGGAAACTATGAATATTCATGTTTGTTTCAGCTACCAAGCATGAACAACCCAAACATGGATGGCATCATTCCTTTTTAATCTCAGTGCCAAGCTGAAACAGAGTGAATTGCTAGCTTGTTGAAGAGTATTAAAGAATAAGAGAAGAATATCATATCTATTTCATGTCCTGGATTTAAGAGCAAATATATCATAATATAGCTCATTAATAACAATGTTACAGGTTTAGATTCAGATTTTGCAGTTTCCATGTCACAGGTATTATATTCATATAATTTTCACTTCCAAGTATTAAATACTCTTTTACTGAGATGAAACAAGGCAGTCCCAATCCTGCACTTAAGAAGTGGCCAATAGTTTTAAAATGTTTCAAATTATGTAAAGAAGAAAATAGAAGGACAAGTAAGAAAGGCTGATCAGTGGCAAAAAAAGAAAAGCACCTACAAAGCAGTTGAGCATCTTCCTGTTAAGAGACTTTCAAGTGTGATAAACTTACAGGTATGAATCCCACTACAAACTAAACTCTTTAAAAAAAAAACAACACGCAATGATGCATCCAGAATGTGCCGTCATGGTGGAAAATGTCTTGGCACTACATATTAACTAGAGCACAAATAAGGCCATTGTTTACCACGAACAGTAATTGAACTGTACTAACAGTAGTTAAAGAACAAGAATGCTAACTAATCTCCACTCTTTAGAAGTGAAGCAAAGTTGATATAGGAGACCATTGCTTCTGTAGATGTCTGACCCCTTTTTCTCCACATTTTTGCCTTACTTGCAAAAAATTTTTCTTCTGCTCTACAGCTGTTTGCCAGGTTAATTTTGTAACAACTTCTCTATGTAAAAATTGCAGTTAATTGACCAACCTTCATCGTCACCTTCATAGGTCTGCTTTTGTCTCCTCATCATATATGTGTTCTACTCCCAGCACAGGAATCTGAAGTGAAGCTGGGCCAGTATTTCTACTCTCTCAAAGATATTTTGCCCTTTTTTCCTCTGTACTGTAGAACTAATATCTGAAGTGATTTTATCCATTAAGACACTTTACCCAGTGTCATGTAGACAGAGAAACAGACTGAAGAGTTCTAACTTGTGCTACTGTACTTGGTCTTATCTCTTCACTGGTGGGATTTTGGCATCAGAAGTAAGCTGCCCTGCTGGATGTTTATGTAATAGGTAATCAAAGCCAGCAAATTGCAACAAGGTTGAGTTAACCTAAATAGGTAAAACATGCAATTGTATTTTGCACACTGCAACTTAAAACAAAAAATTCTATGAAAAATCAGAACTATGAGATTATAATTTACATTTTTCACACATCTACAGCCCTTCTGTCCATAGATCCCAAAACACTATGACAACAGACTCAATCTTCCACATGGAAAAACTGAGATTAAAGGAAGCATCCTAAAGCTCTACAATCAAGGATATAGCTTTATTCTACCTACCATATTAGAGCATACTTTAAATGAACAGGCAGCCATGAAACAGTAACGTTTTTCTGCAGAAGCATTTTAGTATTAGCAAGAAGTATGGTACACATTACTTTAAATGCAGAAATATTGGTGACATGCAAAAAATTGTCTCCCTTATAAACAAGGCTACTCATTTACTAATTCTACTTCTAAACTATGAGTCAGTTGGAAAAGAAGAATTAATTTGACAAAAAATTCTGAGATGTCAGATATTTGGCTTGTGTGAAACCAGTGTTACCTAAGCTGGAGACAAACCCTTCCCTCCTCTTGTTCCATCTGAAATAGGTAACGCAGCTATAAGACACATAACTTTACTGTCTTGACACAGTTGGTCATTATAACATTTATGATGCAATGAAATAGACCATAAATTGCAGTAACTTGTTGGGAACAAAAGACATGTGATGAGCTCAATTGTCCCTTTATTTATTTATTTATTTTTAATTTTTATTTTTACCTAATAACAATGCCTACATCTCTAAAGGTTTTTGAAGTACAATAGGACAGGCTTGTTATAAGGTCCAATGAGCTCCTCTTTCCCAATACACTCTCAAGCATTCAAACTAAAAAATAACACCCTTGACTACAATTTACATATATCAACTCATACTAGAAGCTTGGCTGAGTTTTACTGACTGGAGACTGTCAGATCTCAACATGGTTAATTTTCTTTATATTTTCTTTATTATATGAAGAAGTACACAAATTCCTGTGGAAAATTAATCTGATTTCCTCATAATCATGTATTAATTTACCATGACAGATGTTTTCCTATTGGAACTATAAAGCCTTTGAAATCTTTATCATATTCCAGTCCAGATTAAGACAGCTGAAGTCTCCTCCCCCTTATTTAATCCCCTTTGGCTCAAAAATCAAGCTAAGAAAATTGTATGCTGTTGGTTTACAATTGAAAAAATTTAGACAAGGAGCGTTACATTTTTCTAACCATAGGGCTCAGAAACTAGCAAAGGTATAAGTTCACCTAAAATTTACACAAAACTAACTCTAGCTGATCGAGAATGTTTGTTTCCTTGTGCGCATACATAACTGAATAAATCTAACAAAAAATGTAACTTCCATAAAGAAATGCAGCTTCACAAAGAGCCACCAGGCCCCTCTAAATTCTTCTGAACTAACAGACCATTCCTATCAGTTCACAGATCATGAACTCTAGGCATTCTTCATCTCTTGTACAACTCCACTGAAATGCCTCCTTTGTGGAAAACACACATTGAAAGAGTCTTCAGGGGTTTCCCCCCCTCCCCCCACCTCCGCTTCTGGTGAATGCCAAGTCCTAATATCTGATGGAACTTTAAGTAGTATAACAAGTTACTTCACACATGTCCTGCGTGAACAGGGAAATTAAGTGACTACTATTTCCATTTTATAGGCAAACTTAAGTGCAGCACAGAGAACGAGAGTAACTTACCAAGGTCAGACAGGACCTTCAGACACAAATCAGTGCTGTGATCTATACCTTTCCCCCCTCCAAGGACCACGCTGTCTCTCATATCCTGTGCAAGCCATAGCCATGTTTTTTCTGCAGGAAAACTTGTTAGTCAACATTTGTAAGATCTCCAAGATGCACAGAAGACTTTGCAGAAGGTGGATGTGATTCATACTTATTAATTTTTCCTTTTGGTAACAGCTAACTGAGAAAACTCAATTTCCTTCCTGCAAAATATTTCTCATTTTGGAAAAAAAAAGTTTCTTCAGTTCAAACTTAACCTGTTTGTGTTTATACATATACCCTTTTTTTCACATGAGATATTTCCTGGCTTGTCCTTAAGCACCCACTCTCCTCCTCCTCCCTTCCCTAGGGATTGCCTTTCAAGGTTGCCTGACTCCATGGCCAGCAAGCTCTGGGAGCAGGCAAGACAGCTCCAGCAGCTTGTGCTGACATAAAGAGAGGAGCTGGGCAGGGAAGGTCCAACTAGCTGTATTAGGAGACTGAGGTTCAGCACAAAGACCCAGTAGGAGACTCCAAAGCTCTCAACTCTGGAGTCAGCTGTGCCACACATTCCCCTTACGGGGTCTGGTCCTGAAAAGGCTTAAGCATATTTCTCGTTCTGCCTGCTGGGCTTAGATTTGCTGATTTCACTGGGACAAGTCACAGCACGGGAAATTAAAGACAGTCATAAGCATGTTTCATAGTTATTGGTAATATTGAAGCATTCCTAATGATTATCTCACGGTATTCCATTTAACACCTATTTGTAATATACAAACACAAATAAGCCTATCTACCTTTAGTATGGCACATCAGTTATGCTGATTTTAGTCTCATTGTTTTCCCTTTTAGTAGGTCATTTTCAAACTATTAAAGAAAGAGAAGCAGCACTGGGCTGTAAAAGTACCTTCCAACACTGGGATTCAAGAGCCATGCAGATTTGAAACAAAAAATATGAAAATACTTCATATAATTTTCTCCAAAACCAACTGAAAGAAATTTCTTTTTTCTTAATTTCCTTAGTTTACTGTTTCATTCTAGTCCTGCCTACGTTGTACAATTACACTGGGCTGGTGCAAATTATTGCACTCTTAAAATTTCTTATCTTTGAGAAATAGAACTCCAATTGCTTGCTTAACAAGCAACACAGGGAAATCTACAGAGGTTCCCTTAAGATGAGGCTGTCATTGCTTTATACTACTTTGCCTGATGGCTGCTAAGGTTCATCATGATCATCCTGTAAGAGAGGAGACATTTAAGCAATATCTTCCTTTGCAGATTTTAATTACTGAAAGTATATGCAAAGTACAGTGAAGGTATCTCTGACATGAAATATGCAATAACCCTCAACACTAATTAGTACTCTGTTGACTATTTTGCAAATAAAGCAATAGAACACTATACATTTCCCACTTTCCTGTCCTCTTCTTTCTTCTTTTTCCTAGGGCTGCAGAATTATCTCACTGAGTAATCGCAATTCATTCAGTGTAGCTATAAGCAGAGAATTGACCTCAGGCTAAAGTTGGTGCTTTTCCTGCTGCCTCTCTGTATTTTTATTTTATTTTTTACTAAGACAGGTGGGTTCATCACCCCCATTTTATAGATGAAGTGTTGCACAGGGAACCAAAGGAAGGAAGAAAAATAAAGCACACAGTAAGTTACTTAATTCCCATCCTTTCTATACCAAAACTATGATTCTTGTCACACCAAGTTTGGCACATTGGGCAACGGAATTTAAACTGAGCATAGGAAAGATTGGACTGATTAAAAAAAAAAAATATATATATATATTTCCTTTGCAAGGACGTTCAAGCAGTGGCACAGGTTGCCCAGGCAGTCTGTGCCATCCCCAACCGTGCAGGTTGGGCCTGTCCCCGCAGCTGACCCTGCTTTGAGCAGCAGCTTAGACTGGAGATCTCCTGAGGTCCTTTCCAGCCTGAGTTATCCTCTGATCCCTGTGGCCAGCCAGCCGTAAAAGTCAGCAGAGGAAAGATTAAAGAATCTTTAAGCCAGTTATCTTACATTTTGTAACACTGGACAGAACTGTTATGATCTCTCCAAATCTTTTCTTTTTTGCTGGTGGTTGCTGTTGGGCATGGGTTTTGCACATGTTTGTGTGTGAATTACTGTTAATTTGTGAGCAGCAGTCCTGAGCACTCATATTTGAGAAAAAAATACTTGCAAGTGCTCTGCAGAAGCAATGACAAGTAACTGAAAAGAACAACCAACCAAACCCTCGAAAACCTATTCAAAAGGATCTGTAGGAAAACTAGAAGACAGTTCTTCACTCTGCTTAACACGATTAGTGTCCTTCACAGAGTAAAAGAGAAGGAAAAAGAATAGTATATTATCTCCTTTAAAATGCTGAATGACACTTTTACTTTTCCTGTCTCTTTTCTTAATATATTCCACACGCATATTTTCTAACTATTTTTAAATAGCATTCTGCATGAAATAACGGATATTAAAAAGATATTTTCAAATAATAGAAGTTTCTTTTTGTGGTAATTCTGAGAAATACAAAGACAACGAAATGTCATTAAGGGAAAACTACCAAAGAATAGAGTACAGGAGATGCAATTAAATTCTCTCTCTCTGCCAAAACTCGAAGAACATAAAAAGATTCTTCATATTTACTCTTCCCTTTAAAAATCAAATATTCTAGTCACTTCAAATATTCCCCTTTCAAACTCCAGTACAAGAGTTGCCATCAGTATCGCTGCTTCCATTTCTAGCATTGCATGATTATTTCAGAGATGAAGGGAGCCAATATCTCAGCTTTTGCTGATATGCCGGGCCCAAAACTCCCAATGAGGGGATTCACTTCAGATTCCCTTCATCTTTCTATAAATAGCATGCCTGTAAGAGGAGAGGGCAGGAGGACCAACTGAAACCAGTATTTCTCAATAAATAATTTACTTCTGTTCCTACTTCCTTTCACCCACCATGTATCTGCCTTGTCTCTTAAGCTAAGCTGTATAGATGAGGGACTTATACTATGCAATAACATATTGCACAGCACAATAGGACTTGAATCTCATTTAGGATGTATACCTGCCACAGCTAGACACACACACAAAAGAAAAAACATCAGCTATACAATCACAGCTATAAAGAAAATACAGGCAGATGAAAGGGAATGATACAGGTGGTTTTGCAACGGTAAACACAGACATTTCTATCAGATCATAAACCATTTCCCCTTTGGTTGGTTAGACTGCATAAATAGAGGATCTCCTGCACTTTGTCATTTTTAGACATTCTGCTCGGGACCTTACAGAAGAAGTGCCCAAGTTTGATGAGGTCTTACAAGTACTGCAATCAAACTTTGCTTCAGTGAAGCTATATGAACCACACAGGAAGCTTAAGCTCAGCAGTACAGTGACAAAGGTTTTGATGGCTTTGGATGCTACGTCCTGTGAGGGTACTTATTACATATGGAAGAAGGAATGGAAAAGGGAGAAATACCTGAGAGTGAGATGCAGGTAGCTGGAAAAATGGTGAATTGCTTTGAATTAACATTAGGAAATGCTGAGAAGAGGGATGATGCCTCACTCCAATTTTTTTTTACTTCCACAAGAAATTCCTGGCTATATGCCTGCTTGTAGAGATCAGTCCTTTGCATCAGAAGTGATTTCCTGCAGCCAAAAAGCATTAGTGGCTCTTCCTACTCATCCTTGTAGGAAATACTTCCACATTCATTGGAAGGGAGACATCCTGTTTTCTTCCAGAAGAGTGCTCTAAACAGCAGCACTATGGAGCCATTCCCTGTCTTTTTCCCTCTGGCCTAATTAATACACAGGCAACCCACCTTTACTCAAGCACTCTACCTCCAGGTTATTAAGCACCTCACAAATGAAGAGAGGGCAGGCCCACCCCCCTACAGCTCAGATCTACAGAGTTACTAGTTCATAGAAGGCACTGTGTCAGCATAGCTAAAGTGTTTGCAGGCATTGACCCAACTCAGTAAGACCTCCAGACCTAACTCAAGGCATGGCAGAGGCAGTTCCAGTACATTTGTATTGCCTTCAGATGAAGCTAAAAGGTCTTCCTGGACCTGTGCCATCCATTGCAGAGTCAACCTGGAGGAATAAAGCACCAGTACGGTCATCAGTGCCTGAATTTCCTGTGATTCTCTTGGTTATTTTTGCCCCCCATTTCTCCAGATGTTGGAGATCTGCCTATGTTAGATATCATACACAATGAAAGAGCTTTTCCAGACAAAATTAAGAAAAGTCTTCCTGAAAATTTCTTGTCTTTTTAGGAGCTAGGGTTTTCTTATGGTTGGGAGAGCTTGGTTCAAATCACTGCTCCAAGACAGGGTGATCGAGGCTTTTAGCCAATATTTCACATCCTAGATGAGTGCTTCAGCCATGCTCCAGCAGGAGACAGCAGGTATCCCAGTGGTTAGACGGTCCATGTTCCCCAACATATTGTATGCCACCTGACAGGCACAGCCAGAGAATATCTCCTGGACCACACCATGGATGATGCAGTAAAAAGTAAAACTGTTTTTTTGAGACCCATCAGATGTAAGTGCAGAGCTGCCTGCCACCACAAGAACAGGGGTTGTCTTCAATATGCTAGGCAAATGGCTAGGAAATTACATGCCTTTGGAATTTGCTGGCAAAGTAGTAAGGCCAAAAATTCAAAAGTATCTGAATTATGGATACAAGGCACCTTAGATGTGAAAGTCTACTGTGTAGTTAGGCTTTGTCAATTAAGATTGCTGTGAATGTGTAACAAACTGACTTTTGAGAGAGAGAAGTTTATAAGTATGATCACAGGAGTACAGTTACTGAACAGCCAAGCTGTTACTCCAGCTCTGATTTGCACTGCCTCTGTAGCTGTCTACTTCTTATCTATTATTTATCTGCCTCCAGTTTCTTCATCTGCAAAGAAGAGGTAGTACTTGTTTAAAAGAGGTGCAGGAAAATCAGTGTTCAGTGAGTACTTGCAAAGCTTTTGCTGAAAATGGACCACTTTCTGTTTCCCAAAATGTACACCAGTGGGGTCTGATCTGAAGTTGTGCCAACAATGTATGCACAAAAATTAAGTAACTGTGAACAACTGGTGTGGCTTTATTCAGATGGTGACCATTTGAGCTCAGATTTGTGCAGTCAACCCACCTAACTGCACACTGCAACAACTGTGTTGTGGAGATCTTCACCAGGTTTCCAGCAGATAATGAACTTACAGCTGGAACATGTTCAGCGGAAGACCAGCAAGATGGTTCCAGCAGTTGAAGCACTTGCTCTGTGAGGAAAGGCTGAGGAAAGCAGATTTGTCCGTGATAGAGAAGAGAAGGCTTTGGTAGGGTATAACAGCAGACTTCCAATATCTGAATTGCACTACAACAGCTTTTGCTAACCTCCTTTCTAACCCTGGCAGTTAAGACTCACTGCTCATCTACGGTCCAGAGGCAACATTTCACAGAGGAGTAGTGAGATACTGATCCACATGAGCCTCCCCCCCCGCACTTAATAAGAAAAGACATCATGTCTTCAGGTGTGATGGGGAGAGACGGAGGTACCTGCCTTGATCAGCGGCTTCACAACATCAAAGAGAACTGGAAGCAGAGAACAAAGAAACAGGGCTTCTCACCGAACTTCAGTCTTACACCCGTTGCACAGAGCACCAAAGACTCTCTTCTTAAGGATGTGAGTGTGGGTGGAGGGGTAGCATCTTGTCATGTTCCTGCTTGTATCATATACAGACATGAAAAGAAACAAATTCTTATGATTTGCTACAGAGATTTTACTTCATAGACTCCTGGCAAATATCTCCTCAGTTGGGGAGGAAAAAAAAAAAAAATTTCTTTAAGTCATCAGTTTGCACATATTATATCAGCCTCTCCACTGAAATGCATGCATGCTGATGACAATGCTGGTACACACACACGTCATCTGAGCTCTTTATAGCCACTCTTTCATTTCATACATTTCATCTGCCAGGTTTTTTGCAGGTTTTGTCTGCTTTGCCGTGTTATCGTTTAAGCATTTATCCATAAATCAAACTGATATATAAACCACTTTGTCATCTTTTGTTTTGCAACAGATGTACAGTAACTAGAGACTGCTTCTGAATAGGAAAAAATGAGAACACAAACACAGGCTGGGATATGCACAGAAATTTAAAAAAAAAAAAAAAAGGGTTTTCTTACTGATAATCAACAGCACAGAAGAATGTTTATGAAAAGAATATGAGAGGTGAAAAAACCAATATGATGACACTTTTTAGATGCAAATGTGATTTCTTCCTCTCTATAATCAGGCCAAGGATAGCAGTCTGAGGGAGTGCCATGTGGAAAAATTAGGGCTGAACTATTTGCAGGATGCTCCTAAGACACAGACACAGAAGCAACAATTCAGTTGTGTAAAAAAACCCAAACCAAACCAAAGACAGATTTCTGCCATGTTATTGAGCTTTCATTGACAAGCTCTGATCTTTGCCAACATATTCTGACCACTCCAACCTCCTGTTATGACTCCTGAGACATCATTTCTACTGAGAAGATGGTAAGTTTTAGCTACATTGCTTTAGTCCTCCAATCAGTAACAGAAAATACACAATTTAACCACTGTCCAGTTCAGAAGGCTGTAGAACATCTGACAGTGCTGATGGAAAGGGTTTTCTACGCAGTACAGGATGCCATTTTTCTCGGTTTGCTTGCATTCTTGACACTATTAATCACATTTATTATTAGCACTTCTCTTCTAGAGGCATCTTTCACCCTGGAGAGTCAAGTTGATCCAAAACATGAAACGCAAGATTTCTCCCAGCAAATGGGCAGATGCTAAGGTACAGTGCTGCAAAGACCTACAAGTCCAGTCCATCCGTCGGACTTTGGCACAGACAACACTCAAAGCAAAGGCATGCGACACAAGGTCAGATATCTCAGTAGATGACTTGCATAAACCAATGTATCCTGTACATCCTTATCTCGAAATCATCTTAAGCATTAGATATGAAGTTTAACGTCACATCCAGCATTTCTATTACCCTGAAGTGTAGTTCCCATTATTCCTGTTGTCCTCAGAAACATCCAAACACCTGAAACTTCCTTAATCTCTTGGTCCCAAGAAACTGCTGTCTTGAGAACAAACTTCCTCATGAGATTTCAGGTACCTGGGGTTTTAGTGAAAAGGGGGGGCAAGGGGGGGAGGGGGATAAAATATTAAAAGAACGCTTAATCATTTAAACCTTTAGCCAACCAGATTTAAATATTGATCAAATGTGAAGACTGAAAAAGTTAATAATTACTTCCTCAAGAACCTTATTTATAGTTCAATTTTGGAATTGCCTCCAAACACCAAAATATGTTGGAGAAAGACTGTAGGCATCATTTTCTTTTCCATAAACCCCAAATATGCTTGTAGGAACTGTCTGCCTAAGAAATAACCTTAGTATTGGTAAAAGCAGGCTTTGGAAAACTCAGGAAATGCAACTATTTTATACCCCAAATTTAATGTTTGTATCATAAACACTGATTAAAACCCAAGAACATACTGAATGTTTTGTGAGGGAGAAAAAAGAAAGGCGGGGGGGTGGGGGGGTGATATCTATCTGTACCAAAATGTATATTACAAAAGCAAATAGAAGCTATAATTAGCAATTTTCAGCTGTAACTCCAGCAATACTCCTGATGACAGATAGCACAGTCAGCAAAAATCAGAAGTGCTAATTAATTTATCCGCTTTCTTAACTCTAGCAAATTACTTAAAATAGAAAGTAGCATGTGCATCATTATTTGTACTTTCATGCCTCACCCAAGTTCTAACTCTTCTCTAAGGCTATGTGACAGCTATTGGAAATTTCCAGAAGGCTCTAGAAATAAAAAGCATTAGCATAGAAGATTTGAGCCAGATAAGAAAGTCTTGATAAATATACAAGATATGACATGCAGTCAGAACTCTGGTATTCACAAACTTAAATTATGCAATAACTGTGTGACAACTGTTGTTAGGCAAATTCCAGTATCACAAGACTTTCTTTTAACAAAGCCATGATGGCGATCATCAGTTTAAGCAGGTTTTAAGACTCCAACCTCCAACAAATTCTGTGTGCCTCAACTTCTTCATCGAATCTAAAGTTACCAAGCATTGCTATAAAATTTTCTTTTACAGAGATGTGCTCATTTTTTACTGAATATTTATGAATCCTAAATCTAATCTAGATTTACAAAGCAGGTTTAAAAACCAACCTTAAGATAATTCACCAGGCACAGGAAGGTAGGTCCTTGTCTGTCTGCTTGCTTTCTTTCACTTGAACAGGATTTCTTTCAGGGTCTAACGCAGCATTCTGGCTAGCTTCAAAACCCACAGAGAGTCTGGGCAGTCAACTCATCCTTGCCCATGTGGGCAAGTGAAGAATTCAATCAGTTATCTTAATTTCCTGGCTTTTTCAAACACAGTCTATGACTGTATGAATGCAGTTTGGTAGGTGTTTCCTCCATAATTAGTTTAAATGCCTTCATATTTCTTTTAAATTAAAAAATTATGTTCTTGATAGCTAGACTATTCTGAGGTTTTTCAGGTCTCACACTGTATCAATCTAACCAGAAATAAAAGCATTTCTTTGGAGTAATTTGTCTCTTACCTAATTAATTTAAAAATCATTAGTATGCAAGGGGGGGGGGGGGCTACGTAAGATTTTTTTAATGTTAATATTTGTAAAGTTATGTTTAGCTTAAATCACTTAACACACCATAGATAAAGCAAAAGGTATTCCAGTTCTGACTACTGAGAATCTTTTTTAAATTTATTTACTGCCATTTATGACCACACCAACACCACAGAAGGCAGAAGCTAATTTTGACATATGGTACTGCAACTAAGGATAAGAATCTGATTCTGAAATAAGCAACGTAAATATTTTTCAACCCCAATAATACTATAGACAAAACAGTATTTATTATAAATCTATTTCTCTGGATAAAGTATTATTTACGCTAAAACAACCCCCAATACCATGCAAAATTTTGTAGTTCAACTGGTGATATGCTATTTTACAGAACAAAAAGCCAGTGATTCTAGTCTTGCAATCAGACTGATTTCTGAATGGTAATCAGGTTTGGGGGCTTGCATATATTAATAAGGATACAACAGTTCTAACACCATTTGGTGCTTGCCTCCTATTAATCAAGTTCTCAGGTAATATTTCCAGACACTCTAGGCATGATTCAGATTTTGAAAAAAAGCATCTGTCTCAGAGTCCAGTTCAACAGATGAATCATGCCTATAATTTTGCTCCAGATGTTAATTTGTGTTCTCCTGAGTGTTTCAAGCACAAAACACTTGCTTCCCAAAATGGACACCAAGTTGAATATTCAGGGCTTGGGACATGGTTTAGGTCTTGCTAGAGAACTAGCTGTGAGCACAAGGCAAGGAGGCACAGATGGGAGAAATAGCCAGCGCAGTAGGAAATCAGGACTCTAGTGCCTGAAGCTATTCAAGCCTGGTATGCAGCAGCAGTCACTGCTATACCAACCACGAGCATTGATGTGAATGAGAAAATAGGAGCACTCAGGAACAAGGAGGAAAATGAGAGAGAAAGAGAGCAAGAGCAACTAGCCTAATAATTACTTGATTACAGAAAGAAAAAACATCACTTAAGAAACAAGATGTCTTCACTGAACTGAGAAACAGAAGCCTACCAGTCTCTGCAGGATTCAATTAAAATGCTTCAAGCTTTGCTTTCAGACACTGTGAGACGCCTGCTGGTAACACGCTTTTGCTGGACTTTGCTACATCTGGAAATTCTGCATCCAAGCCATGCAATACATGATACTCTTCTGAGAAGAATGCTTTCTTTTATTTTATTTTCTCAAATCTCCAGAGCACAAGTCAATTAAGACACAATAGCAAGCTTCTCAAACTGAGAGGTCATACTGTAGGGCAACTTACTCAACAGCAGAACAGATAATCATCTTAAGTACTTTGCAAAGCCTCAAAACACGCTTCTCTGGCTGTCCGAAGATCAATACTAATGTGCCCACCCTCCAGCCAAGCTAAGCGTGATTCACTGGAATATGTTTTTACCAAGCGAAAATGAAAGGAAAACTTTGTTAGGCTGAAGGGTTTCATTTAGGGATGCGGCTTTCACAGCGGTACAGACAAAGTGCAGAAATACTGCCTTGTATACATATCGTTGTCTGTAGTTATTAACCTCTTTGGAAGCTGTATCTATTGGTGTTTTTAATAAAAGACTCACAGAGAAACATCAAACTGAGGTTTCTGTTCCGCCCCCCTTCCCAGGTCTGCCTCACTCCTACAGTTTTTTGTAGCCAATTTTGCCCTTGATTACTTATGCGTAACTCCCACTGAAATCAATCAAAAGATTTTGCATATATATATATATATGGCCAAAGGCAAGAGGAAACGCTTTAGTGTTGAATTTTCAGAAGTACACAGTACCGACTCCTTTTCTCCCACTGAAGTCAAAGGGAATTTTACCACTGTCTTCCAGCAAGGAGCACAGTGAATGCTTAGAAAAATCTCACTCCTAATTTACACATATTTCTGGTAGCATAATCTCAATATCACAAAAGTGCGAAGAGGCAAAAGTCTTGGGCCTGTTGCCCATCCAGGACACAACTTCCGCACAAAGCTACTGCACCAGTAAAGAAAGGCAGCAGTTGAACATAAGCATACAATGTGCAGAGGAGGTAAGCTTTAGTTCAGAGATTTTCCAATGCATTTTGACTGACAATTCCTGTAATCTTTTAGAAGAACACTAATCCGCACCATAATTTTCAATGTCCTCTCTTTTTCTCAGGAGTTCTGCACTAACCCATGTAGACACAACCACCTCACACCTTCCCAAGAGCTGCATATCAGGGTTCAACAACAAGAGTAATGGCTGTGCCTCTGTAAACCTCAAGCTAATCTAAAAAAAAACAAACAAACAAAAAAAAACCCATAACACAACAGCAACAACAAAAAAAAAACAATGTCCCAGTTTCACACTTCATGTTGTTCAGTATTTCCTGGAGCACAGGAATCCAAATGTTGTGCAACTTTTTAAACCTGCTCTTACTATTTCAAGGTACATAATCATTAAGACCTATGCACATTGGGGCTGAACACCTCTAATATTCCAGCTAAGAAGTTGTCTTCTTTTAACACAACTTTCAGATCTGGTATGACTTATAGATTGAATTCATTTAAAGAAAATGCTTTTTATTTCTTTTTTTTTTTTTTTTTTTTTTTTTTTTTTAAAAAAAAAGTTTTTTTTTTTTTTTTTTTTTTTTTTTTTCTCCAAAAAAACCCCACAACAACCGAACACATAATGTACATTAGTTTATAATTCAATGTTAGCAAAACAAGCTACTTTTTAATTAGCCTCTGATTTAGCCAGGGCCCTTTAGCCCACTGATGAGAATTGTCTAGGCTGAGATTATTTTTTCCTACAAGTGTTAATGCTTCATTGTTTGCTCTGCTTATAGTTCTCTCTCTTGTACTGAAAGCTGACCCTGTCTGGACACCAATTCTGCAGTTGTTCATTCATCACTTCTTGTTAACCAGAGAATAGCAGTTTGCTGCTCACTGTGATCCAAGCTCCCAAGCCCTTTGTATGCAGTGACTAATTCCACCATCAGTCCCATACCGGCTAATGAAACGTACCGGCCTTTTGGGTGGTACTGTGTCACAAAGCCTTCCTGAAGTCATAATACATCATATCTTTGTCTTTACCCCATCAAGTCTCATTGACCATCTCTCCTTCTCAAAGAAGTTAATTGGATATGTGAAGCACGACCTCTTTTTCATTAACTCACACTGACTTCCTGACCGGACTGTATCTGTCCGGCTTTTCCCTAACTTTATTTTAATTAGTGGCTTGAATCTTTCCTAATTCAAAGGTTAGATGTGCACATATGCCACTTTCTCATTTATCCTTTAATCCTTTGCTAGCTATAATCATTACATCACAGTGAATTCACATTTAAATGATAACTGATCAAGACTAGAGGAATCTCTTTTTCCTACTCCTGCAGAGACATACACACTCTCCAAAGAAAACAGGAAAAAAAAAAGTCACTTTTTCCTTAAGCTCTGATACCACCTTTAGAGCTAAAAGAAATCTTATTTATCTTGAATTAGCAGATAATCAATCTGTTATTCTCAGTGGGTCACCATTATTCTGGTGGGTTCACAGTGGCTGGATGCCAGGTGCCCACCAAAGCCTCTCTATGCCTTCCTCTCTTCGACTGGACAGATGAGAGAAAAATATAACAAAAGGCTCCTGCGTGAACATAAGGATAGGGAGTGATCACTCAACAATTACCATCACAGGCAAAACAGACTTAGGGGAATTCCTTTAATTTATTACCAACCAAATTAGAGTCAAGTAATGAGAAATAAAATCAAATCTTAAAAACCACCTTCCCCCTACCCCTCCCTTCTTCCCACGTTCAACTTCACTCCCAATTTCTCTACCTCCTCTCCCCAGTGGCACAGGGCAGGGGGGGGACAGGGAATGGGCGTTGTGGTGAGTTCGTCACATGTCCTTCCTCCTCAGGGGGAGGACTCCTCTCACTCTTCCCCTGCTCCAGCATGGGGTCTCTCCCACAGGGTGCAGTCATTCATGCACTGCTCCAGCATGGGTCCCTTCCACAGGGTGAGAAGTCCTGCCAAGAGCCTGCTCCAGCATGGGGTTCCCACACGGTCACAGCTTCCTTCAGGCATCCACCTGCTCTAGCATGGGGTCCTCCATGGGCTTCAGGTGGATATCTGCTCCACTATTAACCTCCATGGGCTGCAGGTGAGTATCTGCTCCATCATCAACTTCCATGGGCTGCAGGGAGACAGCCTGCCTCACCATGGTCTTCTCCATGGACTGCAGCACCTGGACCACCTCTTCCCCTTCCTTCTTCACTGACCTGGGTGCCTGCAGAGTTGTTTGTCTCACTTTTCTCACTCCTCTCTCCAGCTGCAATTGCTTCTGGTGTTTCTCTCCCCCTCCTGCCCACCACCCCAGCCCCTTAACTATGTTATCACAGAGGCACTAGCACCATTGCTGATGGGCTCGGCCTTGGCCAGCGGTGGGTCTGTCTTGGAGCCAGCTACATTGGCTCTGTCAGATGCAAAGGAAGCTTCTAGCAGCTTCTCACAGAAGTCACCCTTATATACCCCCCCACTACCAAAACCTGGCCACCCAAACACAAGGTTGACAGTTAAATTGCCTGCTTGCCTAATACGTCTCTCAAGAATTGAAAGTTTTCAAGAGTTCAAGTTCTATAGAAAATCAGCAGTCTGTCACATAAGAGGGTCAAAGCTTTAAGAATTAAAGAGAAATCTGTGAGAACCAAGTGGATATATTTTGATTAAACCACACTCTAGAGAATTCTGTTATTACATCAAAGTTAAACTGCTTCATAGAAATCAGGACAACAGTCAAAATTTTATGGGAAAACCAGGAATGGAAGAGGAGGGAAACAGAAAATGTGTAACCACAGAGTATTGTAAAATTATTATTTTACAAGAAAAAGGACCAATTTTTTTTTAAACAAATTTTCACTTTATTTTGAATTATGTATCAAAAACATACGTCAAATTTGAAATTGTTCTGTCTGCAATAGAACATTTTAAATAACCTGTAAATATATACTCAACCACATCCACCACTCTAGTTTTCTCTCAGAGAAAATTCTGTGTGCATAAATTTTTTATATAGAATGAGACTAAGTTTTTATCCTTCAAATTCCTTCAGAAAATGAACAATCTATGCTCTAATCAACCTTAGAAACCATTAGCAACTGGAAAACCTAATAAAGGACAAAGCCCACCAACACCAGCTATTTTGTGTCTTATACTGTTAGTGTCTAGACCAGTTTGGTTTTTGCAGTCTGACTAGAACTTAACTTCTGCGTCTATATTAATGCACCCAAATAATGTGGCTTCATTTACTTTAATGCTGTACAACCAGCAAGTCTAATTAGCTACTGGATCTTATATTGTGGAACATAAATCTGAAAATTAGCCGACTTCAATACTGAAAAAAACAAGTTAGATATTTAATTTTAAGTGTCTAGCTTCAGCTCCCTGAATACAAAGATTTCATCACACTTAAAAACCCTCTAAATTCTACAATTTCATCTGTTTTCTACTGTCCTTTAATATCGTGAGACCTAGTTGACATTTGCACAAGATTTATTGAGGTCTTATCCATCCTATAGGATCAATGGGAAAACATGTATAATTCTGAGCTACTGTGGTTGTAGGAGAAACATTGCACGTACTGACAGTTTTGATCTAAGGCTTGGATCAAATCTCTCTTTATCAACAATGCCAATATTCCACAGATCCAGTACTCTTCCAGCCCAGCTCCAAAACTGTTTCAAAAATGAAATATATCAAAAAAATAAATTGTCCTAAATTGTTCATTTGAATCCAAATTATAATATCTCTAGTCTGCTCTCCACCATCACATCATATGTGAGAATTTTAGATCCTCCTGATGTAAAGAGGTTTCCCAGAACTAGAATATTGATAAAACAAGATAAGACCAAAACCTTTCAGTAAGTTTTACAACTTCCTCTGTTTTCATCACTTGCTACTACCTGAAAGTTTAAAGCTGTGTGGAAGAAGTTATCTTCCCAACTACCCAGCAAGCCACTTAAAATCATGTTTCTGATTCACCCCTCCAAGCCTCCCTTCCAATCTGCCTAGTGAACATTGATTTTAAGAATTCATTCTCTTTCACAGAAATATCCACATCTTCTGTCATAACTTTCCTTTCAGTATTCCCCCACAGGGCCTGCAATCTCTCTCATCAACCTCTTGCTCCTTATACTTTACATTTGTATAACCATTTATTATTCATATTCACGTCCCATGTAATTTTCCTTTCATTTTTGATCTCAGTTTTCTTGATCATTTCCTTACCTTTTTTCTTTTGCCTCCTATACCTTCTCTTTCAGAGCTAACACTTCTGACTTATCCTAAGGGATTTCTTGAAAATGAGACGTTATCTCTCAGTGGGATTTTCTTGGCAAAACATTTAAAAAAAAATAAATTATAGATGTCTTGGCTGCATTTCTCCTGGCCTTGATTTCCTCCAGTATTTCCCTGGTCATCCATATTGATCATTTCTGCCACTTCTTGAATATTTATTTCTTGACTAGATACATATTGTATTTGCTGAGCTCACGGTAATCTGCCTTTGGTATTTCATACTCAATTCACTTCCCACTGTGTTTTGCTCAGAGGTATGCACAACTACATTGCTGCAGAGATATGTATCACTGCGCCTACAGAGGCAAAATGACTATAAGTTATTACACAGCAACTGAAAGTACTAAGTTTTGTACCTGGAATGTCTTGTTCCCTATGACAAGATAGCAAAGGGCCATTCTCCTACTATTACTCTATTTTATGAAAAAACAGAGTAAATGAAATCTACATTGTCCAAGTTTATGCGAGAGCAATTATTTCTAATTCTTGATATGAAATTATGTCAGAATACCAATTTTCCATTTTACAATCTATTGTAGTATGTGGTAGTAATGTACATTGTGGTAGATAATGTGCTCTGCATACTCTCCCCTTCTGCAAGGTATAAAATTTTACCAACCTATACAGTGAGCCTTTACCATAGTCATAACTTTTAAAGAATCATTTTCTCCGGGAGGGTGGAAAAAAAAAAAAAAAAAGCGCCAAAATTCTCCATAGTGCATCCCATCTGACGACTACACTGTATTTTCATATGACATACTTATATTCTTACTTTGTGGGAGAGCTATTATTTGACCTTCATATTCTCAAAGAGAGGAATTGCCACTGTAACTTTCCATTCCTCAATTCTCCCAGCTGTAAAACCTGTGTGAAGAACCTCCTTGGTATTTCATGGCTGGAATGTGGTATCACTGCAATACAGACTGTGTATTTCACTGTGTTATGTTCAAATCTGTCTAATCTGGAAAAAGAGTATCCAGATCTCTTTTGAATCTTCATTCTAAGACACCAACCCAGATTTTTAACCAGAGGTCCTCAACTACCACTTCCTAGCTACATCATTTACATCAGGGCACCAGGGAGTACTACAAACCCATATATCTCCTCCTGACAGCTGAGAAGAAAACTTTGAAAATACATGAAAAATTCATCCAGTGCATATACTCTGAAGTAGTGTGGGATATCCAAAATACCTCTGCTCTACATATCATTTGTTATACTTTTCTTATTAGTTGTATGATGGGTTAAAATAGAGCATTGAATGAACAGAAGGCTGTGTAAATGGGAAATGTGGGTGCAGGGGAACCATGTATATATGGATGGATGAATGATGAGTAGAGAGAGAAGCGAAGCACTTGAGTTTGTGAAGAATGGAGACAAAATTGATGCTGAAATTGTCTTCAATGCTTCATACAAGCACTAAAAGAATAAAACTGGCATTTCAACATTTCCCAGTTTTACTTCACAATAGATACTAAATGTTTCCCCAGCAAGAAAATAGTCAGGGCTTTATCTAAGGAAATCCTGATCTCATAGAAAAAAAAGCTGAAGACCCTTCCTGGGAGGAGAGACATTCAGTGGATAAGCCATCAGGCTGGGGAGTCGATGGACCTAACCTTCCAGTCTGCTGTCTCTTGTTAACACATGGGCTGAAGGAGGTGGTTTCACTAGTCTGGCTACAACACTGATAATACACCAGCAGCTTTCTGCTATAGTTTGTGCAGTAGGAGATAAAAGTGGTAGAGCGAGTGCTGGTTCCCATCCAAAGCAGACACATAGAGTACATACAAACTAATCTCTTGGTTTGTTAGATGTCAATGTTCTTGCCTCAGCAAAAAACCCACTTGAAAAGAATAATACTAAGAAGTGTTACAAAACTGAAAATCAGAGCAACTTCTGATTTTAGTGTCATCAGTTATGTCCACATCAGCAATCCCNGGGGCAGGAAGCCTGGAAACAAACAATCTGTTTTTTAGAAAACCCATTGAGATGTCTTCTGCTAAGCTGCTTTCAAATATTTTACAGTGAAAATCTTTGCCTGTGTAAATGACCTAGTCAAAGCTTATTCTCTAGCTAAGTTAACTGAACAGGACTTCAGCACACTATAACTGGGTTTACACTTTTGCCCAAAGAAGAATTCAGTCTCATATTCTTGCTTCCAGGACAGCTCATTTTGATAGGTTGAGAGCAAAAAAAACCCTCATTTGTAATGCAGTAGGTGGTAGAAGACAGCAGAGAGGTAGATATCTACAGAGAGCAAGAATGTTTCAGGAACACAGGGTGATCCAAACATACATTCATTTTTGTCCTAACCTGGAGTTCCTTGGCTTTAATCACTGTGGCCAGAGATGCTTTCCATGTTCTAGTTCTACTGGGAGTAACGGGCTAAAGGAAAACCTGGTCTCTTTTAAATAAATAAATAAATAAATGAAATCACTATTAACTGGTTTATGTTTTCATGTTATAAAACATGAAAAAATACTTTTCCAAAAAATAAATTCCCAAGCAAGATAAGTTTTGTGAATTTTTCTCTTGGAGAATAGCTTACTAGAACAGATTTTCAGATACTCATCATACTTCATCTTACATATTTTCCCAAGTTTCTTCTAAAAAAGCAGCACTGCTCTTATTGTACACTATACATACCCTGGAACTTGCAAACACATTTAATTAAAAACCATTTAAGATTAATACAATAAATTCTGCTGAACACTGGCTGGGTATTGAAGAATTGTCTCATCATGGTCATTTTTTATGTGATTGACCTGGTACTGTGCAGCCCTTTAAAATGTTTCCAAAATTCTTACATTTGTGAATCCTAAATAATTTCATAGTAAGATAATTATTCCAAAATGAGGTAAAGACAACAAAATATGCACATTTGATAGACAATGCACAGTGCTATTAATAGAGTTAATATTTGCAAGTTATTGGCACAGGTTAGAAATCCTGAAGCACAGTCTAAATCTCGGTTGCCAGCTCTAGTAATAAATTACAATATGTTCATTTTACCTTCCCAACAGTGACCATAGATTATCGTTATAAATCACTGGTTATGGGGAGGGGGGGGGATGTTAAATAAAAAAATAAAAGCACATCTCTATCCATGAAAATGTCTCTGTTCTTTCTACTAGAATTAGGAAGCAGTGCTTTTGTTTGTTTGTTTTTACATCTAGGGGTTGGTTTGTTTGTTTGTTTTGTGTGTGTGTATTTTGCTGGGTTTTTTTTTAAGTTTTGAAAGAAAATCTCTCCAAGCGAGATTTTCCAGAATTTCATCAAATGAATCTGCCATGTAACAGTAATGGATGTCATGGTAATAATACCAGTCAACCCAATGACTTGAGATATAGCCAAAAATTCACATCTCAACCCAATTTTAAACTCTTCACAGCTTTGAAAGCTAAGAAACTTGTTCTCATCAATGTTTACTAGCAGTTTTTCCCCTTTCCTTTCACTCCTTATCACAAACTTTTAGTTACTCATGTACATATTTCTGCTCTGCGTTTGTTTGCTGACAATTTCTAAAATAACTGTCACCTTCACTCCATCTAAGTCATCATAATTCCTCCTAACTTGACACAATGTTAACCAGTCACTATTAAATTTTCTAAACCAATCTGAAACAATAAACATAGGATACTCATCATTGTTAGCCCCCTGTGTGTATCAGCAGGAGGCATCTTGGCTCACATGGCCACTTTCTAAGATGAGTTTTGAATAAGTGGGATATAATTGGCAGGGGGAAAAAAAAGACAAGAAATAAGAAAGGATAAACAGAAATGTTGGAAAGCTCATTCCCCGCATGCACACACATACACCACCCTCAACACATGGTTTTCTACAGAAGAACCAATTTTAAATGAGTCCTTGGGCTGTTGCGCCTGTTCCTAAAGCCGTGCCTGGCTGTGCAACAGCGCTTCGTGTCTGTCACATGCTGTAACCAGTAGTGTGGAAAATGACATCTGCAAGCCCATCACGGCGGTCATACCTCACCGCTACCCCAACTGCGACCGGGCCGGTGCTGCCTGCCCCCCAGTGCTCCGGCCAGCTGCCAACCCCGCCACAGCTGCCCCTTGCAGCGCTGCCATACGCTGCCCTGGCACAGGGATGGGGTGCCAAGCCACCTTAGAATGGGCAACGTATTTGGGCTGTCTGAGAGCAGGGGGGCTAGATGGCCCGTCAGACCCCAAGGTTGTTCTGTTGAGTGATGAGATGGGACAGGGCACTGTGGGGCCCCCCGAGTGCCTCGTCTGTGTCCTTTTAATTGAATGTGGCACCAACAAGGGACCTGCACTTGTGCAGGAATATCTGGTCCAAGGGAAACAATTGTTTTAAAATAATTGCTGTGGCAGAGGGCTTGCAGCCACTGAGGCTAACCTACCATGTGCTGCTTGAGGGGAAGGCAGAAACACCGTAGTCAGTTATGTGCAACCCTCACGCCCTCCACACCTCTCCCACCAGTTTGGCAGAGAGCAAACACCACCGTGCAACAGTGGTTTGCTTTTTTCATTACATTGAACAATTGTAAGGATGCTTTTTGCAGTGTTTTATATTTAGTGAGAGTCCTTGTTTGTTCTTAAAGAGCTTTTTGAAATAAAGCCCAAGTGATTCATAATTATTTTAATTAATTGGAAGTGTAGAAACCCAGGGCCATGTCCTCAGCGTCTGTCCACAACATAACACTCTCACCCAACCCGCAACACAGACAAACCTGAAGTGGCTATAGGCGAGCATAGGCACACCATAAGATTTTCCAGCCTTTCCAGTCTTCCACTGTGCTGACTGCCCTATTGGGGTTTTTTCTCCTGAATCTTTGAAAAGATCAGATCACCCAATAAAGCCAACGCTCTTGTCACTGCAACAGAAAAGTCAACGGTACCTGTGTTCAAGAAGTTACTCCTGCATGATGGACACTGTTAAAAGCTAGAAGCAACAGCGGCTAACAGCACAGTATTGACAAGGTTATCAGAAATCTCAAAGATTAACCTTAGAGGCTGGCAAGAAGTTCGTATAAGGGGGAAAAGCCTCTTTTGCAACTTTGAAGAACTAAAATACATACAAAACTATATATATATATATATGTATACATATATACGCATACAGAGTTTGGCTATGAGACATGAGTCCCCGAGAGGTGATGCCAGCCTCCCTGGAGGAACATTACAAGGAGCCAAGAGAAGATGCTCCCAGGCAGCTGGGAGCTTGATAAGAAATAGGAGATATTCTCTCATAGTAAAGGTCCATTTTACCAGAGTACAAGGCAGAAGACTCCCACACTTCCTCTCTCCCTTCTTTATGGTTCCAGAGTCTGAAACTATGCTTTTAATTAATTTTCCCTTCTCTTTAGCACTTATTTTTTCTAAATACTGCACATAATGCATGCACTTTTAAAGGTGGAACTGATCCTGTAACAGACATGTTTTCAAACCCTAAGGTCAAATTCTCAAAGTTACTTCTGATATTGCTTCAAAAGGAGTTTTGTGTTAATCAATGCAGAAGCGTATCTGAAGATTTTTTTTATGAGTTTCCATCAATAATTTAAGTTTTATTATTATTGTTGTTGTTTGGCTTTCCTTGTTTCAATTACTCTGCATTGCGGTATGACGTTTTAAGCATCTCAAGTTATGTTTGCCTAATGTCAAGCCTCAAAACAAAATAAACACATCAATTAAAAATATTGCAACTACCAAAATTACACATATTTTATTTTGGAAAAAAACCCAAATAGTAGGAAATTCCTTTATACCATATTACAGCCCCTAATTAATTTTCTGGGGCTCCAGAACGTCTGATTTTTTTTTTTTTTTAATTACTTTAGCTCAACAAACTCTCAATACAGTAATGTACATGTTCATTTCTGTAACCTGCAACAGAACCAAGTACCCTCACCAGAACCAATAAACATCAGTTACACAATGACTGGTAAAGCAGGGCTCCTTTTTAGGTAGTTATGTTCAACTTACAGACACAAAGCTTGATCCTGGTCCAACATAACAAACAATGAGGCATGAGATTTTTGAATCAAGAGGCATACTTATTTTGGTGGACAGGATATGAGCTACAGCACCTTACAGGACAGAGTGTACAATAAAGTGATTATATTCTCAAAGAGTACTCCATAGACATGGCTTTTTGCTGAAGTTATTAATTTACACTGTGTGAAAGCAGAAAAAGACAAAATTGGTTTTCTTTGTTCTTGTGCAGTTTCTGACCAAGTGATGCGTATCAAGAGTGATACATGTTCACAGAAGGCAGAACAAATGAAAATCTGTTCTGAATTCAGGTTTGACTCAAGGAGAGCATCAGATGGACTTTGGGTCTCATCTGTGAGTAGGCTGAACAGTCTACAAAAGAAAAACAAGGTGGAAGTGGCTTGTGTTTGCTACATGGGAATGGAAGCAAGAGTAGGAGCTCTAAAAAAATTTCTCACTAAACCTTCCTACAAGATTAGGCTGGGTTTAGCTCCCTTGTCCTTGAGGTGTGGGGCTCAGCCCTGGGGGCATCTGCATGAAGGTTTGAAGTAACAACTGAGGCTGGTGGTTACACCTCAGGTCCCTTGTCTGTGAGGTAAAGACCATCAGAGCCCCAAAGCAATTACATAGGGGGATTGTTTTGTATGTTTAAAACTGGCTGTGACTTCCACAGAGAGATTTTAACTCGTGCCTTTGCATTGAAGTTTGTGCACCCTTTTGCACAGTTGCCTATGACATTGGAGTTTTAACAGGATACTCCTCAAGGAGAAATCCTATGGCAGCTCCTTTCCACCTCCTCTTCAATGGAACCACTACTCTCTTTCCCTGCCTTTATCCAGTTCCTCCTCAGAGGACCCTGTGCTGATCATAGAAGATATTACAATGTTGCATCTTAAAAAAAAAAATTAGAAAATAGAGAACAGAAAACATTTTAAAGAGATTAAAACCTGTCAGTTAGTTTAAAGGAAATGGGAAGATATATAGATATATTCATTACCCTGCCTTCCTTTCATATTATTTTTTTTTTTCTAGGTTTTTTATTGGCATCTGGTCAGCCTGTCATGACACAGTCCAATTAAAATTATATATTATCACAGGTATCCTTTTGCTAGTGCCAACATTCCCACTGGACAGAAGATTCTTCGGATAGCACTTTGATGTCCACTATTCAGTGTTTTAATTTCCTGGCAAATTTATCATGTGTAATTTATCATCGGGGTGTTCAATCTCACAATAACAAAAGACAGAGAGTTAGATGTTTTCCATACCATTTAATGTATAGAGTCTTTTGTTTAAATTTGTATTAAAACTGCAGATTCCTCTAACGTATTCCTTTGTGCCATGTGCACATCTTTGCATTTGGTCATGTTCTGATGATGTTATTGGTCTGTTTAGCTATATAAATCTAAGAAAATATTCCATTATTGTTTCAGTGCCAAAAAGCCAAGTTGTATCTAGTCCACAATGTGCTGCAGCAACAAATTGAAAGAACACGCCTGTTTCAAAAGCTTGTAGCTCAAAAGAGACAAGTGTCATAGAAGTAACATTTTCCCCCTTTCACAGTGTGATAACATAAGCAGGCAGAGATTAATAAAGCAGAGAAAAGAATAGATTAAAGCCATTTATAAAGTTCCACTGAAAGTTTGTGGGAGAGCCAAAAACTTGAATACCAAAATACAATTCAGTACTTTCACCACAAAGCTCATTTGTCCTTTCACAAATGTCAAATAGTGTTAGAAAATGCAGGTGACTTTCACAGTACTTTTATTTCCTGCTGATAATCATCTACAGCCAAAATCCTAAATTCTATCCCAGTGAATATTTCAGACAATTTAAAGAATTTCTATTCTTCAGAATTTCTTCAGAACCATTACCTGAAGTTGAAATACATTTGTCTGGAGTTCTAACAGCAGATAGAATTTCTGCTTCTCTTTTAAATGAGAAGGATGCTTAATAAGTGGGATAATGTACAGTTTGAAACAAGACAGAGGCAAAAGACAATAACAAATCCAAAAGAATCTCTATGCACTGCTGGGACAATGATTCACAAAGGAAGAAGATGAGAGTCCGGTGACGATAGTTCTGAGTTCTTCCAGCATGGTTAAGTTTAATTTAAAGGTTCTTTAGCAGGACATTTCCAAACTTACACAAACTATCTGTGCTCCAAGAGGATCTTCCCTTACAGCTTCTGAACAGTAAGTCTCATCTAAAACCAAAAGGTAATATGCCTGAGATATGCCTGAGTTCCGATATGCCTGAGCTCCAAAAAACCCAAAGCTGACTTTTGCTTGTCTACACAGAAATACACTGACATGTGCCTGCACATACCTTTATATATTAACAGCAAGAAACATCCTCATATAAGTATGTTCTAAGGAATGTAATCTAAAGATGTCAGATCATGATATTCGTTCATTTCATACACCATTAAAAATTTTACAGCCTGATTTCTGAAACACATTTACTCCACAGTGCTCTGCCTTCTACTATTTAAGAAGCTATTTTAAACTTCAGTTTCCATGACTGTATGCAACATATATATTCCTGTTACATAAACTACTAAACCTTGAGTACTCTTCTGTTCCCAGGAATCATACGCAAGTTACATACATCTGGCTGAATAAAACACATTTAAACCCCTTCAGTTTCCCTTTTTCAGGTCCTTTTGACCAGGACCAATGTGCAAATTGACAGCAATCTGTGATCCAGAGCAGAGGTCTACAAGGCTTTGCATCCCCCTCAGTCCATCTACATTTTTTATTTATATTGGATTACCAGATACTAAACTGAATCCACTATTTCATTTCATATCAGGTATCAAACACTACCATCTTTCAACTGCTACTGAATTTTGTTTGAAATTATAGGGTAAAGACTATAGAATCACAGAATGGTTTGGGTTGGAAGGGACAGTAAAGATCACCTAGTTCCAACTCCCCTGCCATGGGCAGGGACACCCTCCACTAGACCAGGCTGCCCAAAGCCCCATCCAGCCTGGTCTTAAATGCTTCCAGAGATGGAGCCTCCACAACCTCTCTGGGCAACCTGTTCCAGTGCCTCACCACTCTAACAGTGAAGAATTGCTTTCTAACATCTAATCTAAATCTACTCTCCTTTAGTTTAAACCCATTACCCCTTGTCCTGTCACTACATGCCCTTGTGAACAGTCCCTCTTCAGCTTTCTTGTAACCCTCCTTGAGGTACTGGAAGGCTGCAATAAGGTCTGCCTGGAGGCTTCTCCAGGCTGAACAATCCCAGCTCTCTCAGCCTGTCTTCATAGGAGAGGTGCTCCATCCATATAAGCTCTTTACCAAACTTCTCAGTCAGTATTCACGTCTCTACTCCAGTTAACCCACAGATACATGAGTGATCTACATGGCTAGCAAAGCCCCACAGAACCATGTTTTCTCTCTTTAATGGAAAGAATTTTGTAAGCAAGGTAAAAAAAACGTTTTAAGTCGTATTTTTACTGATCTTCCATTATAATTTTATGATGCTTATAAATTTCTAATTCCATACACAAGCTTATTAAGGTTGAAGGCTCATAGGAGATTCTTTTTATGAGCAACAATTTTTTTCCAAGCCTTGACTGGAATGATTATGAAGGATCCCAAGACATTTAATTCCTACGTGGTAGAAGCTGAGGCTGTCAGTAAACCCTTGTTTTGGACAGCATTCTAATGATAAACGCCTCATATTTCAGGGGGCACCTATCGCTGTGTACTAACACAAAAAATCCCATTGATGAATCCATGGATTTCCTCTTCTCAGCTTTGTGAGTTCAAGGTTTGATTCTTCTTTCCTATACATCAGCTGTACACCTTATTTACAGAGGGACACAGAGTTCAGACTTAGGCCATCTGCATGTGATGTTTGCTAATTTTTACAATTCTGTATCATCCTGGACACAATATTCCCAATTTGGTTATATGCTGTCAAATTAACTGAGTCAGTTCAAAAGCACAACCTCAGTCAGGCTGTTACCTGGAGTTTAAACATGTCTGTACCTGCAAATATCCTTGTGTTGCTTGTAGGTACAAGTAGGGGAAATCCTGACATTCTGTCCCCTGGCACAGAAATGTTTTCTGCTTCATTGCATCCACCCCTTGCCCACACCAACTGCGAGTAGCTTGAAGCCCACTTACCCTCGCACTCCGGTTATCCTGTCAGCCCCAAGACAAGCCACCTGCTTCCAGACCTTTGCAAGTCACAGAGGTTGCTCTCTCCAACAGAAAACAAACTAAACTGAAAAACAGGGCAAGTACCCATGGCTCGCAAGCGCAGCCGACTTGTGAAACAGGTGCTTTAAAGAGGCAGAGGTACAGGTACACACAGTCTGACCACAATTCACTTTGTCACAGCAAACAGCAAAAGCCAAAAAGGCACCTGATGAGACATGTCGGAATGATAGGGTCAGAGAAAAGGGTGTTAACAAAGGGAATCAGTGTATGAAATGTAAACCACAGAGAAGGCTCCGTTACACTGAGAAGTGTGTCAACAAGAAGAGCAATTTCCAGACCTCCCAGAAGATGCTGGAGATACAAGTCAAAGGGAAGGTGGCTGTAATCCAAGTTGGGAAGTGTTTTGAAGGGGAAAAAATACCCCTAGTTGTCAAGAGATCTATGAGGCCTGTGGCAGAATCGAAAATGATGATGGGGAAGGGGGGGAATGTTGAAGAAAAATAGTGGCATAGGTATTAAAAAAATCCAAAGAAACAAAACACATTTTAAGAAGATAACTTTGGAATTACCATTTCTTTTCCTTCCCACTGTTAACTCTTCCCCAAGCTCCTACTGAGATACTTTGATCTTTTCAATTTTATTTGCAAGTATCTATATTTACAGTATTTAAATTTTCCTTAGCAACATTTTTTTTCTACTATTGCGCTCATCTGTTCTACTATGATTTGCTCTTTCCAGCCAGACATGAGACAAATAAATACAAATGAAAGCCAAATAACAACATACCTTTCCTAATTTATTGCTTTCATTGAATTTGTTCTAGTCCTCTCCCTTTGTCTCTCCTTCATTCTTTATATAGAACAACATATCCTTTCCCTCACCCTGTATTTTTTTTTCTTTGTTTGCTGCTACATTAACTCTAATGCCAAGTTTACTGACAATACAGAACTGTGAGGAGTGGCTTACACACCAGAAGGTTGTTCTGCCATTCAGTGAGACCTGGACAAACTAGAGAGTTCAGCAGAGNCAGGGGAGGGGTGAGCAGTGGTGCTCGGCTGGGGCTAAACCACATCAAAGGCCAATGGTATCCTGGGGTGCATTAAGAGTGTGGCCAGTAGGTCAAGGGAGGTTATACTCCCCCTCTACTCTGCACTGCAGAGGCCACATTTGGAGTACTGTGTCCAGTTCTGGGCTCCTCACTTCAAGAAAGACAGGGAATTACTGGAGAGTCCAGCAGAAGGCTACAAAGATGATTAGGGGACTGGAGCATCTCTATTTTTCATTCTCTTTGCAGTTTGCAATAAAAACATACACACATACACATTTTACCTTCTCTCCTTCCAACATATTGCTGCCCCTCCACCAACATACAGCCACCATCTCCACTCTCACTGTCTCATCTCCATCCAATTCTCCTTTCCATGTGAATTCAGACATCCTTCCCTCGAAGAGCCATGTCCACAGAGTGAGCCGCTACTCTGCTCTGGGCTCCTGGCCTATCTCCCCTGCTTGTCTTGAAGTTATATTGCACAGGCAAGACAGGTTGAGGCATTAAAGAGTAGCCGCAAACTCATTAGTCTACTGAGTGTGTCTTGATCCTAGCTCCTGCCCTTTCAAATGTGTAATAAATGGAAGGAGCAGCCAGTAACTGCGGATTGCCGTGGTGGTTCATCCACCAATAGTAACTGAGAGTGGTTTTGTATTATTCACAAAGCAGGTATAGCTAAATAGTAAATATAACTTTAGCTCAGAGGAAAAGATTGCTTTGGTTTTATTTAGAAGTGGGAGGGAGAAGAAGAAATATAACCTAGACTCACTCATATCATTATGAATCTAGATAATCTCTAGCATGTTCAGAGAGGTTACTCCAAGAAAAGCACGATTCCATTAGGTGTCCAAAAATTATTTTTGTTAATGTACACTGTAAGGACTGGGTTATATGTCAGGTGCACTGAAGACAACTAGATATGCATTGAGATACAAGATTTTGAACATGCACGCTGGCAACAGCTGAAACTGTTAATATGCAGGAGCTGACTTGTGAAACATGAGAGGAAAAAAAAAGGCAACAAAAGAAACAGCACAATTCTCTCTTGACAACGTCCTGACAGACTTCTTCAGTTGCGGACAGAGTCATTTATAGAAAAATTATGTACTAATTAGCATTTCACTTTTCAGCATTGTCAGAAATTTAAATATACCCAATATCTACATAATAATGAGAAACAGCTAATTCCTCTATTACAGGTAATTTTCCAGAGGATCACAGAAGTATTTTACTGCCTACTGTGTAAAATATATGGTGGTGGTGACAGCTAGTCCGTTTCCCACCTTCTTCTTCACGTACACACATATTTTCTTCTACTTGCAGTTGGTGTTGCACATAATTCATATGGCATTCCCGTCAGTCATGTAAGAAAAAATGTTGTAACAAGGCCAGCTAGCCAGATCTCCTGTGACATTTCCCCAGTACTGCACCCAGTTCCCCCCAAAACAGACAGCCACTCTCCCTTCCTTCTCAGCGTGCCAGACCTTGCATCAATGCCTAATTTGCAGACAGGGAAAAGATTTCATATGAATGAAGCTGGCTTGAACAGAGTTTTCTCCTCTTTCCAACATAAGGTTTTAGCCCCTCCAAACTTCTGGCTGCTAAAATGTCACATTATTATTTTCTCTTTTGCAATTTTGGAAGACAAAATAGGTAGTAGGACAGAAAAGAAATATGAGGTCATAACAGCAACGTCCTTACACACTGTTATATTTTCTTCTGTCCTGGTCCTTCTTAAAACTGCTTACATTAGACAAAATCTACTTGTGGCGGTGGGAGAGAAAGTACCCTCCTGCTTGCAGAAAGCTTTACTAAAATTCAGCCTGAGTGCCCAGTGGGGGTTGTGGGGGAAGATAACAAGGAGATTACTCAGGAATTAATTTATTTTTCTTTGAGAGGACTTTGACTTTTAATCAAATCTAACTTTTCCTCTTTTTATCTTTTTAATATTTCTTTCAGTTATAATATATTGGTTGTGTTTAATTAAATGTCACATTGCATTGAAATCCTGATTCTCACAGAATCCTTTTACAGGGCCATGTTACTTGTTAGATCATTTGCGAACACATTATATTACTTATATCGCACAGCACCGCAGACTAAACACAAATGCTGAGATTCCCAAATAAATGGGATTGATTTGGGCCACTAGAAGCCAGCTAACAGTGTATGCCCAAGTCTCCTACAACATTCTGAAAATCTCTGCAAACCATTCTGCCAGACTTAAATACATAAACTGATATATATATATATGTTTCTATATAGGTGGGAAGTGAATGAAGTCTGGTTAGAAATAATAAGCAAAGACAAAGACAAAGTAATGGAGCAGAATGGCTTATAGCTCCACTGGGACCTGCCCAGGAACAAGAAGTACTTAGTACTGGCGTGAGGCAGAGACAAAATAAAATTTTTCTATTTAGCACTGGTATCCTTCACCTGGATAAGGCGGCAAAAAGTGCAAATAAAAAAAAGACATCAGAATAACAAATAACTGCAGAAAGTCACTCTGGACCTATTCTGAAACAACAGAATACACTTTAAAAAGCAGTAAAACCAATAAAAATCCAGTCATCTTGAAAAAGGAGAGTCTTTGCTGCAATAAAGGCAGTCAATAAAGAAGTGCTCTCATTTAAACATCAAATGCACATTGTTTTGCAACACCTGTTATTCAGCCGTAATAGCTTTCTTAACCTGTCAAAGTGTTTAAGCTGAGGAAAAGAAATGGGCCTCCAGCTGTGCACTTCGGTGGAGAAAGCCTGCGCGAAGCGATATTAGTTTAATGAAATGTGTACAGATTGTAATTGTGGTAATAAGAGGGCAATTCCCTGAGGGGCAGTAGGAAGGCAATGAGTGCAGTCAAGCAGAAAACAAAAGCTGCAGGCTGGAGAGAGAGACTGATATCCCACGTACGGACACCCGCTCTCCAACCTGCTTGCTGATGGCACAGCCCTACCATTATCTCCTCTCTGGCAAGCCCCAGGACCACCCCAGGACCTATTCTCACCCATTTCCCCAGGGCACTTCCCACAGCAGAGACCAAAGACAGTTTGGCTCTCAACAGTATCCGCTGGTATCCATAACATAGGCTCATAAATACAGGTGGATATGGAAAAACAGGACCAAAAAAAAAAAATTAGTGCTGGAGTACACTGATGTGTTTTCCACTGCTCCGCTCTGTTAAGCCTGAGAATCTGCAGTGCCCAGTAAGCTATAAGGCATGTTTTCCTCAGGAAAGAAATTGTCAGAGTCCTGGTAAACTGAGAAACAGCACTTAGGGAGAACATGAGGAAAGAGCAACATCAGACAACGTATGGACCTTTCCCTTCAGTTTCTTAAAAGAAGGATGAACACTTTTGTTTCAGCTTGCTTGACTGTGCAAACACAACAAACCCAGTCATACCAGGCAGATTCCTACATGAACCTGCCAACGCTCAAGTGCATCCCAGGGTTAATCTGAGAGAAAACGTCAAAACCAACAACACTCATCGCAGCAAGTAATGTTTACAAGAGCTTCTGAGCTAGGAAGTCTTTATCAGCTGAACCTGCTGTAGTAATTTGACAGTGTAATTCAATAAATCCATCTTCGCAGTAGCTTAGTCAGCCTTGTCAGTGTCACAGGGATGCACCAGCTCCTGGGAGTGTTTTTGTAAAGAAACACCTCTCTCTGTCTCTCCAGAATGTGAATAGCTCAGCAGCCAGAAAGAGCTAAGGCGGAGAGGTAGAAGCAAAGACAGGCTTTCTTTTCATAAATGTGGAGGTATTTGGGAAATATAGGCAAAAAGAGAGAACTCAGGTCCTTCCAGAACACAGATAAACCCTGGCTGAAGAAGGCTGAAGAAGGTGGGTGGGGAGGTTGGGATGGAGGCGGGGGTAGTTTGGTAGAAATCTCTGGAATTCAGGCTACTGAAAAAAAAAAAAAAAATATTTTAGACTGAAAAAGTATGAGCACCAAAACCAAAATCATGTCCCAGAAAAGAATCAAAAGAAGAAGAGACAGAAAATTGGAAGTATTTTATTTTATAGGCAGAAATTAAGGAGGTGAAAAGGGGAGAAGGAAAAAATAGATATCAAGCTAAAGGAAAGTCCAAGTTAAATGCTGTGTTTGGAGTTGAAGGTGGGGAGAATTTCCAGCCAGGGTCAAGATTCAGGAATAGAAACCTAATGATTCATCCAGTTTCTCCTAGCAGTAACAAGTTCTATGGTGCCACTTCATTCTCAAAATTGTCTTATTTACTAGTGATATACTAGGAAAGGAAAAAAAGAAAAAAAAATCCATGGCTTTTTATTACATGATTTGTGGAATAATGTTTTTTTCAACATAGCAACTCACCAGTGAGTGCTGTGTTCCTGTCAATCAGAAAAGTAGCTAAAAAATGTAGTTTGGAAAGCAACCACTCATCTGCAAAGGTGAAACTCATCCTGCCTAACACTGGTAGGAGCACTCCTGACACCCTTTTAAAGAACATGTATCTGTGACATGCAGTAGGGAGAGTACTTCCCACAGCTGCTGCAGGCAACCACAAAGAGATATTACAGACAGCGAGGGAATCTCACCTATTTATTTTAGATACAACTGGAAAATTAACAAGGGCTATCAGTGTTTCAGACCTGCAACACACTTCTGCTCCTTTTACGCAGCAATGAGTCAGAGCTGCCTGTTGCTATTCAGTGACATTAGTGAGCTGCGGACCTGTACTTCGGGTCTCTGACAGTGCCCAAGGGAAGCTTGTGAGCTTTTTAATTCATTTCCCTGATTGGAAGGAATAGCTTGCAACATGATGGCTGTAATTACTTCGGACAATGTTGAGCATACGGCGACAAGGTTCATCAGACTCAGAGCATCTACAGTTGCCCACAGATAAATCTATGCCACTGATACAGATGTCACAGAACTTCTTTCTACATGCCATGAAAACTCCTTCAGCTATAACTCTTGATCCCAGCTGACTTGGGTGATACAGCTAGCAAAACATGCAGTGTGAAAGGGACTGGAGAGCAAAGGAGGGCTGTAAGGCAGCGGTCTGCTTTTCCATCCTGTGTCCCTTTTAACAATGGCTGAGAGAATTGCTCAGACTTCTCCAGCTGAGGCCTCAGTTGTGATGTGACACCATCGCTTCTCATCAGCCACATCTCCTTCTGAGCCAGGATGTCACGGAGGACAACGTGACTGATGCAACCTGACACACCATGCCAGGTCTACCAGCTGGGAAACTGCAGGAGGAGGGAGCAGAAAAAAGTAGGCTTCAGAAAAGGCATTCCTCATCAGACTTACCATGTTTAGAAGGGGTTTGTTTTTAAGAAAGCTTGTAGTACTTTGGCAAAAGACAAAAACAAAGATACAAAGCAGGGAAAAGAAAAAAAAAAAAAGAGACTGTGGACAAATCAGTGACCAAATAGTACACTGAAGGTCTACCAGCGGTTTAGGCAGGCCTTCCGTAGTGAAGGGAGGGACACAGCAGGCAGACAGGTCTCTGTGCTATTTTAGAAACCCACCTTTCTCTCTTTTACCCCTGCTGAAAAACCATGTGAGCAAACTGAGTCCTTCCTCAAAGGGAAGATTCATGTCCCTAAGGACTGGTCTAAGATGTGCATCACATGCATTCTCATTTTCTGAATCAAGAAAGCAGAGAAAGAGACATTTATCTTTCCCTTGAAAATAGTAGAATTATTTTAATTCAAGACTATGCATAATTATGAAAATAAGTATACATTCATAAATTTCTGCAGTACATACGTTAATACTGGCTGGGGAAATAGAGTGGCATTTGGGATGCAGATCTCCCAGTGTTGGAGACAACCCCATTGCTTCTTCACTACAAGCTGGTGAAGAAGCTATGCAAAGCAAGGGGATTTACCTTGCAAAAAACATCTACTCCTGCAGTCAGACGCTGTGACTTAAGATCTTATGAGTTACAGGATCTTCAGTTAATGGTAACAGCCAAGGCCACTTCTGCCACAAGTCCACGATTTGCCTCGCTCATGATTTAATAAATCTGAGATGGCTATATAGACTAATTTAGCAAAGAAAAGGCACAAGCATATTGAGTTAACAGTGCCAACTCTATTTAGAACAACTTAATGCTTTTATTTTCTTCTTCATTTTTCCATCTATCCCACAACCCAGATAGTAAAAACTGGACAGTTGCATATAAAAAATTGCAGCACCACACAACCACACAATTGAAAAATAAACAGTGGAATATTCACATCAGTTTCCACTCCAACTAAATCTAAGCTACATTTTACATACTGACCCAGATTTTACTAACTTCAGTCCCTGTTTTTGAACAAGCAGCTCTTTGACACAGAAAATGCTGTCACTGGGTTGCCAGAGTAATTGTCTACAGACACAATGCAGTACATATATTTGCAGTTTAACAAGCATTGTGCCTGCCAATAATCACCAACAGAAAAATTTTTAGCTAAGTAAGATCAGTCTGAAATTCTGGCACATTACATGTTGTAGTTTTGTTGCTATTTTCATAGCAAAATGCAAATTTGAATTTGCAAGAAATACCATTTAAGTGCCATTACTATTTTACAAATTCCTATCATATCAAGTACAAGTCTTAATAATGGGAGTTTCCTGATTTTCTAATAACTTAATTACCAATATTAATTTTTTAACACCAAAATAGGTGAAAGTTAAATAAGTGGCAGCAAAAATTACATCTCTTCCTTTTTCCTGCCCAGATAGCACTGAAACATGCAGTCAGACTGAATTGTCCTGAGCGGGCAGCCCTGTACTGGCAGGCAGGCATTGCTATCTAGTCCTTCTCACTTATCAGTTGGATTTGGGCAGTTTAGCTGCTGATGCCAATCATTGAGTGAGAGGTTTTATAGTGACATCTGCCCGTCAGCAACTCTGACTGTTTGTGTCTGTCTTACAGGGCAATTTTTCTTCTCCTTAAATGTCAGTTTGTTTAACCATAGTCTGGTCACAGCTGCCAACTACATGCCATGGTAGCATTTCCAGTAGAAAACAAGAAAAGAAAAAAAAATCTATTAAACACGAAAACATTTAATTTTGGCTTAGCCTCAAGCTGCACCATCTTCAAGGACTGACCCAAGCTCATTGCTGATGTCAACAAATTCCTTTTATTGCCTTTTTGCTCTGATTTTGTTGTTAATATCACACTGACCATAACTTGTGGACAACCCAGAGCCAGCCATGGTGGGCTAGAGAGCCCACTACTTCAGTTATGGTGCAGCTCTCTCTTCTTCACTAACAGATTCCTGTCCAGAAGACATTCACCAGCCTGCTTCAAAACCAAGGACTTGATTCCATTTTGTGGAAGTTACCTGGCTTTCTTTCTAGGTAGACAAAAAAACCCAATTTTATTAGCTTTACTTCCTACCACTGGTGAAGTACTTAGAAGTTTAACCATCTGAACAACACTGCTGACTTTGCTATTACCTGCACACTACTTGAAAAACAAATTCATGTTTACACTTTGCTGATTTCTTACCTTTGGTATTTGTGGAAGAGCTGAAATGCTAGCTCCCAAAAGGTACTACACATTAGCAGAATTATTGGGTTAAAAAGGTGTGAAAAGAAAAGACTAGTGCAGATTTGAAACAGGCCAGTGCGTTATAGACTGCATCAATGGTCTCCAGAATTAAAATCCTAGCCACTAGAAGAGATGCAAATAGCCAAGGGATGAACCCTCTATGTGATGGAGAGAAGAGTCTCCCCAAGCAGTCCCTTCCCAATGCATCAGCAGTCAGCCATCCAGCCCTCAGCACTCTGGGGAAAAGCCCACTACCACTGTTAGTGATAGCATTTTATGTTGCAATATGGAGCAAAAGTCACTCACGTGCACTATTACATTCGTATCTCCTATACAGATGTGACTGAGTGATCACATGTGGCTACAGCTTTCACTCACACACGACGAAGCTATAAATATTCAGGTGAATTTTCAAATAAATACAAATGCAAATTTGTACATTCAGCTTCAGCCATACTTTCATTGTAAGTTACTTTTTGGTTACCATTTTGGCAAATAAATTTATTAACGAGGTCAATCACCAAAACTCAGTGTGTAACTGCAACATTTTAAAATAATAAATGAATCATATTTACAAGCTATTGGTAACCAAAATTTACCATTTGGAGAAAAAACCATACCCAGTCAGAATAAAATTAATTGAAAATGCCAAGTATTCACAGCGATTATCTCATAATAAAAGCAGGGAAAATAGTTAAAATGCAGAATCAAAAGGAAAAACCTTGCTCTTATACATAAAGCCCAAATATCACCACTTCCCCTAGTCCATTGTAGGACACATAAGGCATACTTGACAGAGATTAGAGGCAGTTTGCTTAAAAGAAACTGAAATTCAGATCAGGTTCCAATGTCCAGATATCAGGTCCATCAACACTATCGTCTTACTCTGTTATCTTTACCACCGCCTTTGAAGGAGGCTGAAGTCAGCAGCCTGGATATGAAATCCTGCCTCTACACAGCCACCCAGATTTGTGTTTCAGATTCATTTTCTCCTTTCTTTTCTGTTTATGCCTCTCTTATTTTTAATTTCCTCCTTTGTAAAAAAACCTACATTTTATCTCAAGCTTGTAGCCAGCCAGATAATTTTTCTATCTTTCTGTATATTTAGCACTGGCCTGAAATGAAAATTAATAATCCATTTGAAAGATGTGCACGTACCTGTATGTACTACTGAGGCTGGGAGATGATATTGAGAGCGGTCTATAAGTGTCATGCAATTACATAACTATTCCCCTCAAGTAGCACTACTGGGTTTTAGCCCAATTTGTTAGAAGACCCACACTGCTCAAGCCACAATCCAGAACTGCTACTGAGGGCAAACTAAGAAGTGAGGCCCTGGAGGGAGCGCTGACTGCCAACATACCTGCCTCTTTACCTCCCCCTCTCATTAATCCACCCTCTCTTCTTTATTCCACTATTTCTGTCACTTCACAGATTTACTTCACTTTTTTCCTTCTGGAACTTGGCTGGCTAAGTCTTCCTTCCCTCATGCTCCATTTTTTTTATATTCTGTCTCTTATTCCAACAAATGCTCCATAGCAGACAGATTCATTCATCTCTAGCACCTTATCTGGTGGAGCATATGTTTCTTTTCTTTGAGGTCAGATTAACTATTCCTTATAAATGGTACAAAGAAGAAATATGTGTTGGCAGCAAGTTCTGCTACTCTTAGCCATCATTTCTGTCCACTGCATTAAGCCAATTTAACATGCTTAAACATGCCTTTTGTCAACAGCAACAAAAGCAAAAAGCAGCTGAACTCTAGTTAATAAATCATTTTCTGGAGGTAGAAACCGCCTGAGAAATATGATGCCAAGGAGTTACTGCATGTTATTCTTACAGAGAGGAAAAATGAGGAGAAAAAGTTTAACCAGCTTTCTGTGATTATAAAAGTTGCTTTCTATATATATGTCTGCACATATACACATTGAACTAGTTAAAAAAGAGATCACATTGGAGTCCAGTATGTCCCTTTAAACATTAATTCACCCATCCCCAGTTGATCTTATTTCCTAATTAGAGAACCAATTCACTGGTATTTAAATTTGAAACATAAGCCTCTATCCCATTATGCCAACTCCTGCAACTTTTATGTATATATACAATATGTGTGTGCATACATTAAAATAATATGTAAGATAATATAGAATTTAAAACCCTGGAATCACATGACAGGGAACCACAGCATTTCCCGCTAGCTCATAGCTTTCCCTGTCCACAGGAAAGATTAAACCACCATAATAATCAAGAAGCAATTAGAAAGAAGTCAAGATGTTTTAGAAGTTACTATTTTAAAACCAGACAAATCATTATTTTAATGGCTGGGATGGATCAATTTTAAGTGAAAAGCAAGTGAATAAAATAAAAGCTGTTTAAGGACCATATTATGATTTATCATTAATCTGCATGGGTTATACAAAAAGATCAGGAAGAATGGACAGGAAAGATGAAAGGAAGAATGTGTCTTCATCTTTTTAGCTCCCCTACCCTTGTTTCACATAGTCAGTGTAAGCAATATTGTACTAAATGTATATTTCATACCAGGACTACTGTGTTACATCCTGTGCAGGCAAATATTGTAGGAATATACTAGCACCTATGCAAACCTGGCCAGAGAGGCATTACAAGCTCCTGTAAGCTAGAAACCCACAGAAGAGCCCTTAAACACAGTAAGCAAACAGGATTTTTAATCAACTTATCTGCCTTATTTACCTACTGCTAAAAGTACTGCCTAGCTGTCCTGTCTTCAGAGATGGCTCACACCTTTCCGTCCATCCTCAGAGTGCATCTCATCTGCTGAGCAGGTTGTTTCTGATGTTTCTGAACATACCGATCTCTGGCTCATTCCTCAAAACCAGCACCTCATCTACTTGCTAAAGAGAAGGAAAGAGAGCAAAAGATACAAGGAAAATAGCCTAAACTCCAAGATACCATCTGTTTAGAGACAATTTTATGTCTGCTGGGGAGCGGTATCAAGAAGTGGGTAATATTGATAAGGAGAAGAAATGCCTAGAGTTGTCCTGGCTGTGCCACATTTCTAGCACAGGGAACTTGACTGGTTCCTAAGAAACTTTGACAGACTGGAATGTACATACCCAAGGTTGTAACAGCATCACCCAAATTACATTCAACTATGCCATTGAAATATTTTTTATGTAACTACACCCCCTTCTGAGGATTTTATTTTTTTGTGCCACTTATTTTGCTCCAGTGCTAACCCTTCATTCCTCCTGATATTACAATGGATTTAATCTTCAAAAGGTAATTAGAAGGGAAATTGGAAGTTTTTCTATGTTCAGTGTGTGAGTTCTACAAGAACAGGAAAATAGGGACTAACAGTGTTTATAATTAAATTATATTAAATAATATTAAATAATTAATAAAATAAATTATATTAAATATATATTTAAAAGATATTAGTTTCTGAAGTCACATGGGAAACTCTATATAAAAGCTTGTACTAAAATATTTTAAAAAATAAAAAGAAGTCATCAATGAAAAGCAAGAATCTGGCTTCTTCCACATAGAAACTAATTTGGTTTTAACTGCATTTCCCCACACACACTGTGGCTGGTCTTTTCAGAGTTTCCAACAAAGTTAATGAAAAAATAATGTAACCATTGCTAAAAAAAGGTTTAGACAGTTAATGAATTTCAAGCACAAGGCTTTTTCATTAGCCATGTCTCCTCTAACATCTCTAGTGCTCTTACCTGTTTTTGCCAAGGGAGAAGATCAGAGAGCACTATTACCTACAGTTTACCGTTTCCCTTCTAAAATGTAACACTGCTACGACCAGGAGTGTGTTGTGGCTTCCAAGTAAAGCCCTTGTTTGCTGCCTGCCTTCTGTACCTCAGGGAATATCATTTCACTCCCAGGAAAGAAAAACATATAAACAACCAACCAATCATCCCCCCCTCCCCCCAAAACCCCAGTGTTTCCACAGATGGATTGGAAAGTCCTGCCACCAAGGAGTTTTGATTTATAGTGGAGGTTTCACCTGGCAACTGAAATAAGATGTGTTTGCATATAATAAAAATGAGAGCAATAGGAGCTAGAAAAGACAGCTTGGCCCAGATCACAAGCAGTTCTCAGAGGGCTTGGTATAACTTTTCTGAAAACAAAAGTGGTACAAAGGTAGTCACAGTATATTTGACTGCTTCTCCCACCTCTGAGACCACTCAGCTCCAGGCAGGTCAAGTTATGAATTAGAGAGGGACTATGATTAGGAGGAAGACCTGATAGAGAGGTATAAGAGTGACCAAATAAAACTCTCATTTTTTCCCTCTTCCATAGCCAGAAGTGGAAGATGAGGCAATATGTGCTGTTTCTGTCCCCTTAAATAGAGTTTGAAAGAATTATGAGTCTCTGAAACACTATGGAGAATATGGCATAATCCCAGACACCACCAGCTTGCACCTCCACATAAAGTCATTATTAGGCTTGCACAAGATAGCAGGACCCCTAAGTTTAGTCTCGCTTGCTTCATCCCTCACAGGACATGAACACCTCCTTACACTGCCACAAAATCTAGGCTTAATCTTCTGTACTATCCGAGGCCTAAGCTGAAGGACAACTGGCTATTTTATTGAGCACAACCTCCTTCAGGCAAGGTAAGAGAGTAAACATTTCACTCTTCTTACCTCCAAATGCTCCTTTTTGTGCCTAATGTTACTAGGATCACTCTAACCAGCCAGCTATCTGCCTAGAATAAAGGTCATTTATTGAGGTTGTCATCTTTTGTTTTTTTTCCACCCTTTCTCTACAGAGCAGACAGGTTTAGACCAGATGACACTACATTTATTGGTACGTTTCTTGCAGGCAATTTTCTCTAGTATAGAGCACTAATACCGCACATTCTCCTCAGCTTTCCCCATACTTCTAGGTGGATGAATACAAGGGTGAAACTGTCCCAGACCTTTGTATCTGCCAACTGCAGCAGTTCTGACTGCAGGCAGTAGACGGCAAACCCAACCCAAAGTGGCAGCCTTGACAGGGGGGGAAAAGCATTGGACACAGTCATGACAGACTGGTGCAGAAACAGTTGTATGCTTGGGGAGACCCATGGTACTTAATTCGCATGTGCTCTCAGCAGGAGGGAAAGAATAGGGAATCTCAAACACACCCTCCATGCCGTCCCCCTTCCAGAGAGCACGGGCATAGGTTGGAGTAAGAAGGATTGCTTTCCCCTTGAGCCACAGTCAAGCGATCAATGCAAGTATATCACCATCATGTCACAACCCCTGTGATTCAGAGACTCTTAACAGAGCTCTGAGAGGCATTCACAGAAAACTTATGTTTCCTCTAAAGACTGATGGACTGCAATGGAGTTGCTAGTCTCTTCTGCTCAGGCAAGTTTTGGCTTTTCAGAGAGCGTGCCAGAGAAGCACATCACTGACCCACAAGCAGAGGGACAGGAAAAGCTAATGTCCAGCCAACTCAGAGTGGAGGTTTGTAGCAGTATTTCCCCCAAATACTTTTAGTGTTTGCACACGCAGATAATTTTTGCTGGGAAGACATGTATTTCTCAGCTTATGTCATTCTGTAAACATCCTTACCAACTGCAGAAAAAAGGGGCAGTGGGGATTTTGGTACCTCTTGTCCACTCTTTATGGAATAAGTCTTTGTTAAGTTTAATCTCTTTCAAAGCAGTGTGTGTTGTCCCTCATCCTGTTCACCTAATGTAGAGAAAGTCAAGTTCCTTTGATAGTACAAGGTAAGGGAATGAGCCCTTATCATAACAATAACGATGTTAAATATAATTATACTGTACTCGAGTCAGATTTTTTAAAAATGAAAAAAAACTTGGAATCATCATTAAGAGATTCACCAAGTTTTGATTTGATCCATATCTGACAGAGACATATGTGACTACACAATTTATTCCAAGAAAAAAAAAAAAAAAAAAAAAAGCCCCTCTCAAAGATTAATGGTTTCCTTTGAGTCTATCTGGCAATCTTATTTGAAAACCTCAAAGGAAATTCCAGATTCAGAACAACTGCAGAATATTGGACAGTGGGACATGGAAAAAACAAACCTGTCTCAGCTTTCTACATCAAACCAAATGAGCTTTTCTTATTCCCCTGTCTCTCCATACAATAGCTAGCACACAATATAACCATGTAGAAAACCTCATAATCATTGTGACATACTGTTTAAATCCAGTGTTATATGTTTGATATTAAAACAGATTATGTTAACTATTTATAGTTTCACAGATCATCTTATTCAATAATTTTCAAGTCCAATTAGACATTAGAGAGTCTGATTTTTTTTTTTTTAAATTTTTTTTTAGATTTCATGGTTTGCATTTGGTTGTTTGTTTTTGGGTTTGGTTTTTTGGGTTTTTATTTTTAATGGAACAGTATTGAATTATACTAGGGAAGTAAGATTATTTATCATCAACGTGGAACATCTTCCCAGGATGGCACTCTTGTCTGAGTGTTAATCAGCAAATGCACCAAACATCTAAAACATAATTTTTAATCATTTCTATTCACTAAAACAAAAAAGTACATTCATAGTAATATTCATGCCAAGTACTTCATTTTTGCAAAGAAATTGGTCAAGCATGCAGTTACCCTGTTTGCATTAATTCTCAAAATGTAGCTAATGAAATAAGGCACATCTTGCTATAATTTTTTTCATATGGCGATCTGTGATATGCTACAATCAAAGTATTATTTTCCTTGCCAAGTGTACTGCTAAGAAGGGATACTGCTGGATGCTGTACAAGGCAAACCAGTGGACAATCTTCCACATCGCATTTACCAAACTGTTTAAAAAAAATGAAATGCAGTGGCAGGCCCAACACCAAAGTTCAAAATGGGCACTTCCACCCCACCCCCATTTTGAATGCAGCTATTAACAGTGACTCTCAAAAGGAGATGAGAGTAAGACTTCAAGCACCAGGATGTGTGATTAAACTGATTGTGAGAGTAACCTGTTTATCTCAAAACACATTTTTCTTCTCTTTTTACCACAGCCCCAACATCATATTCAATACCAGATTTGAAATGCTGTCCTTACCAATCACACCAATGTATCTCTAAACTTAATCCCACTTTCTGCAGCAGTATAAAAACAGATGGTCACACCTCATTTAATTCAGCACCTTTTGCTTTTTTTTCTTTCCTTCTGATGAACCTCTGTGAATCACATCAGTTAAGCTAAATCACAGTATTTAAACTGCTTTGGAGCCATAAACAACACTCCCTTGGGTTTTCTGTGACTCTGACCTTTACCAGACATCATAATTTTAGTTTATATACCCTACCACAAACTCTCATCTCATCCCCACGAAACTTGATTGGTATCGGATTACTGTCTCTGGACAGGCTCGGGACTACCAGCAAATTAGGACAGATGCTGTGCAGCCGGTACACTTTCAAAATTATGGTGCATCAGATTTCTATTCTCTCCTGCTCACTGTTACCATTAACAAAACATTCAGCAACCATAAAATAGAAATGCAAAGAATTCCATTCAATTTAAATTGTAAAATTTTGCAGGGAAAAAAAAAATCCGTCTCTTGATTGGGAGACAACACTTAGATGTTGGAAAGGTCTTTGAAGTAAAGGCACTCAAATTCCTACAATGAAATTCCACAGAAATTTTCCACAAGGCTCTGGAGAAAGAAGAGTTGATCTGCAGTTGAGATTGCAAAGCTTTGTGCCTCAGATGGAAATGTTGCCAGCTCACTAAAATCATCAGAGAAATCACTCCACTCCTAAATCCTAATGCAACATAAGGGATTGGAAGACATGACCACAGCTATGTTTTGGCATAAACCATCAAACTAACATAGAGATAGGGGAATGTAAACAAAAGAACATTTCCTTTGACTAAAAAAGTCTTTATTGTGTTTTTATTCCACCTTTTTTTTTTTTCCTAATAATGATCTTTTTTTAAACGTCAAGGCAAGCATCAGAAAAAAAGAGAGATATTGAATCAATATGAATCGAAACCAGAAATCTCTTGATTGATCAGTTATTCAGAGGGGGAAGAAGTGGAACTCCAAAGAGCTTCAGCAAGGTTCCATAGCCATTACTTTCCTTCAAAATACCAGGAATTTTTCTAAGAAATTCCTAGGACATTTCTAAGACATTTTCTATTTTTTTAATAATAAAGGAAAATATCCCAAAATTCAATCAGAAATAAGATTGCTACCCCAGATGGGACCAAGTCTTCTGTAGCTTTTCACATAACTAAAACATTCCACTCAAAACTTTTAATATAAAGTTCTGTACAGCATTTGATCAAATGCAAGTATAAGATGTGTATAGCCAGGGGAAAAAAAAAGATAATGTAAAAACTTTTTTGTGTGACGTATTTTTGAATCAATACATAAATGGTTGCTTAAAATACTTTTACATATGATAGGCTCTTTGAAGATTGACACAGACAATTCCTAGATAAAAAGTAGCCATTGTAGACTTAATGATAATATATTTGCAGTGAAAGCATGTACAGCATTTCAAAGCCTACAACAAATAATTTCCCTCTTGAGCATTCAACTGTCTCTAAAATATTGGCAGGGGAAAAGTGAATAAGACAAATACAAAGATGTCTTTAAAAAAAAAAAAGAAAAAAGAAAAAAAGAAGATAGTCTCATAAAGGTGGGGAAAACAATTTTTTTTTTTCTCTCATGTCAGAAACCTGCAAGGCTGACACAGCTCCAATTTATTTAAAATACTTTGCTTTACTAGCATAACGTATATGAGAAATCTTAGGTAGATTCAGAAGACTTTTGTCAGAGATGAATTTATCACTTAGCTTTTGAAATTCAGTTTGCTTAGTAGCAAGGTTCACTTTGTGCTCCCCATGGCTGTAACAGAGTTTTCATTTATATTTTTACTGTATTTTGGTGCAATTCAATTTGAACTCTAGACATGATCTTCCATGTGGTGACAAATTCAGACCTGACTCTGAAAGGAGCATGCAAATTTCAATGGCATAAACATCTTTTTTTCTGTCCACGTCCTTTATTTTCAAATAAATGGGCCCACATATAATGCACTCCTTCCTGTGGAGTATTGGTAAAATATGTTTTTCACATCAGAAGATAGATTTGTGCATGTCAGGCATGGTCCAAATATATTGTATGTATACAAGTGAAGACAGTTGACTGAAAAACCTGTTGTGGTCTCAACAAGGCCACAGCAAACTCCGCTAGGCCCTCTAAAAATTAGTCAGTATACAAAGGGACAATAATTGTAATATTTAAATACTGAATATTCTCTTGCTTCCTGAGGGTCACACCTACCCAATGGTGCCACTAATCACCTACAGTACCTATTCAATACAATGCAGTAGTGTCACAGAAGATCCAAAAGATCATTCTCACAGAGCAATTATTGGTTTATACCTGTTACACTCAGTGCTTACTTTTCCACACACAGGAATTTTTCCATGAGGAGGGGATTTTTTTTCTGAAATAGAAGGAAGTGGGAATTTAGCAGAATCAGAGTTGATGGGAGAAAGAGGATGTCAGGATGTACAGAGAACCTCTTGCATATTATCTCAGCTTTTATCTTCATATTTCTATTGGTGATGTACAAAACCCTCTCCTAAA
>VXBL01009162.1:591035-614809 GCA_013400195.1 Aramus guarauna | reverse complement strand
GCATAAATAGCTGCAGCCTCAGTGGAACTGGCAATTTTTAAATAGTATTCCCCCCCACCCCCCCACCCCTGCCTTGGAAGGAGGCAGCTGAATTGCAGTTTGCACATTTGGCACCTCATCCAAAACTTCCTGGTCAACTTGGCCTAGAGATAGGCTTTCTTTTTCTCTTAGTATGCTAAGTATCCTGCTTTACAGATAATTAAGTACTTCATCTGCAGGTTACTCTGAACCTGGTCAGCCTTCTATATTGAAAATCATTCTTGTAACTCCACACACATGCCACGTAATGACTGAATGTTATAAAACAGTCGCTGCTTTGAAGATGACAAAGCAAACAGAACTGACTCATCCATCCACTCATTTCCCTATTCAGTATGATTAACTGGCTGTTTGAGTCAAACTTCTTTATCTTTTTTCAAAGGCTTGCAGTGACAAGGATTATCACTACTGAGACACTTCAAAAATGATTAAGCATTTATTACTGCTCCCTAAACCCAAATCAACTATTCCACCACATTTCCATCCCACACACATACACATGTCTGCTAGCCTCCTTGCTGGATTGAGGCTACAGTATGCCTTTGCATTATAGCAATCACATTATGACTTATAGTATCAGGCAAGAGTGAGATGCAAAGTCATAATGTCTTTAAAACATCAACAAAGTATCAGCAAAAAAACCCTCAAAAATCATTTTTCCCATAGGCAGCTGACAGTAGCTTCTGTGAAACTAATGACATCTTTGTGTCTCTCCAACCAGTTAATTTTGGACAGAATTAGATTGCTTTTTATTTTTTTTCCTCCACAGTGGTTCATAGCCCCAGTTAGAAACAAAAGTTAGCCACAACCATAGGATAGATGACTCTTTTTAAGTGGTTTGTATTTGCATTGTGAATACGGAGGGTCCTGAAGAAAATGAAAGGGGAAAAAAATAAATAGAGTATTTCTCCATGAACAGCAGCAATTCATTACCAAGCAATTATCTTAGTAAGATGTTCCTATTTCTCAGTTTGGGAAATTCCCACAAATATTAGTAATATAATTATGATAAAGGTTGAAGGCATACTACAGTACTCAACTACTAATGGTCCACAAACAATTTGTCTTCTCGTGATGGACAGGAGAGGGTCTAATTACACTGAGCATTTCAAGGAAAGATTGAATGTTTGCCAGACAACTCTCCATTGATTGCATTTAAAGCATAGTACTGGACTGCTGAAGGGAAAATACAGATTCTTGGCTCCAGGTAATTAACTTTCATACTGTTCTCTTCTTAAACCCTAATGAAGCCTCCTTGAAGTCTTCATTACCAAAGGGTATTTGTTAATAAAAAAGCAGAGAGCCAGCCAAAGGTCCTATTTCCCCCTCCTTCTCTATAAATTTCCCTCTATTATACATTTCACAGGACTCAGTAATGTCTTTGAAGTGAGTAATGGTGGCCTGAAAAGTGCAAAGGGTGAGGGATATCTAATGAGACAGGGCAAAGCAGGAATGACGAAAAAGCTGGGACCTGAAGAGTGACTTAAAGGAGACAATGGTGATGTTTAACAGAGAAGAGAGCAGGAGAAAAGGGAAGGCAGAGCTGTATCAATATTTTGTGAAATGCCATTACCATGAAGTTAAACTGAGGAAGGAAAAAAGAGCAAATCTTTAGGGAATGCAGCCGCTCAGCAGCTGAATCTCAGGGAAATACAACACTCTTCAGAGACAGTAAATAAACTAAGTCTAGATTTCATAAGGAAAGGAATAAGATTCCCGACTGACACCAATGGCAAAGCTTCCAGGAGGCATCTGCTCAGATATTTAAAGTGATTCGTGTATCTGGCAGGGCTCTCCACAACAAAGACTCCAATCCAAGGACAGCGAATCCCCTTGATCCAGCCACAAATAAATACTGTTGAGCCAGCTGAGGTATACTGGCTACCTAAGAGAATGTGATCTCTTCTGTTGGCTCTACTGATGACAAAGTCTTTGGTCTGCAGTGACTGGGTGGCAATATTTCAATGTACCCTAGTCCTATCCAGCAAAGCACCACAGTGTTTTTCTAGATTCCTGTGAAGTCACCTAAAAACATGTTTTGGATGATATCTTAATTCCTGAGACAAGCATACAAGCATTTGCATAAAAAATGTTCACAATATTACAGTTGGAGACTTTGTTGACTAGTACTTGAGTGCTGGAGGAAAGTCAAGGATGTGTGATATACTTCCTCTTTCATTGTCTAGTTGCCTGAATCCAAGCCAGGAGTCACTAGCAGAACAGAATAAATGTTTTTGTGATTTCATTTTAATCTATTTTGTATGTTAATATGTCTTTTCAAGATATTAATCCACATACTTCTCTGTGTCCAAAACCTACATCAAAAACAGGAGGTAAACTTTACCCCTTCTTCATGCATTGGCCAGAGAGTTTGGCATATGGAGAGCCTCACCACCATGTGTTAGATAGTCTGTGCCCACGTAGGAGATTTTCCTGGAGTTTCCAAGTTTGCACAATGCATTTCTGCTGACTTCACACAGAAGCCATGCCCCCATCACAATTGCCACCCCAGGACCCCACTGCAATTTTGTGGGGTAGCTTTCACATTATATTCAGATCAGATAAATCTTAAATAGGACATACAAAAGCATATCCTGGAAATTTACAAAAAGATTCAGAGAGAATATCCTCCCTAATCCACACTAGTCACTATTTGCAATTGCTGAAATGGCCTTTCTGGGATACTAAGCAGCTGAAGATACGACAATGGTTCCAAGTCCATTCCATTTCCCAAACCAGGAAGCTGCCAAAAGTATTTGGCTTTTTTTTTTGTGACAGACAGACAGACAGACAGACAAACAAACAAAACCCAAAACAAAGAGAAGAGAAGAGAAGAGAAGAGAAGAGAAGAGAAGAGAAGAGAAGAGAAGAGAAGAGAAGAGAAGAGAAGAGAAGAGGAGAAACCCACCTGTACTTTTGATGAGCTAAAAATGGTTCCTACTTAAGAGATTTATTCAGCTGTTGGGAGAGTATCTGAATTCTACATAACTGAGTGTCTTACATTTCCTGAGGTTCCATGTCCTATTAAGATATAGCAAAGAATGCAATTAGCCATTTGCTTTGTTAAGCTGATCCTTATGCCTATGGTTTCTATAGCTTGCTGTACTAGTTAAGTCTCTCTAAAGCTGGGATTTGTCTTTCTAGTTTCAGGATATTTTTCTTCCATTCAGGCTGTAGCTGCCTTTAATTAGCAGCTGCAAGATACATTGATTTACAAGAAAGGGATCTTTGGAGCAGGGTGGAGACTAGTATAATCTCTTGAGTTTAAAAATATATATTAAAAATACAGGCAGAATGTCACATTAAACAGCATAGAAGCTAAACCTGCATGAGAGAGTATTTAGCTGAAAAGTGGTAAGAGTAGTGCAAGTAAATCCGAACAATTAAAGGTGACATACATATCCAAAACATTTCCACACGAGTATCAAATGTAAACAAATACCTTATCAAACCAGGCAAGGAGCTTTCACTTAGATTTTTCAGTTCAGAAATATTTGTTACAGCTCATATAAATTATGAATTATCACAGAACTAGCCTTTGCATCCATAGCCCATTATTAGTTTGCACCACTTCATTTGGCAGAGGAAATTGAGTTCCGTTCAGAACTGCCTAACCACCAGTGATAAGCCAAAGTATCTATTCCAGATCTTTGACATCACAGATACTGAAGAAGCAACTGATCTTCTGATTGTAGAGGAGAAAAAGCTCACCTACAGAACAAAATGTTCTGTAGTTCCCTGTTAGGCTGAACAGGAACCAGCCACTGATTCAGGAACAAACAAATCATTTCAGATCACCCTGAAACGACATTTTTCAAAGTTTTCACTTTGAGAAAAATATTGTAAGTTATACTTTTTACACTGAGTCTCCAATCAAAGTAGATATAGTATTCGTGTATCACTACCTCTAAGATAATAATACAGCTTTCATAGTAATGATCACTTGTGCCACAGGGCATCACAACTGCTTATATGTTCAATTGGTCTCTTTCTCCTTAATCTTTTACAACAAAGGCACAAGGCAGTGCTGCTGACAGCTAATGAAAAATCTGCTTTAGCGGCAGAGGCACTTGCAGAGCAGCAGAAGCCTTTGCACTCCTGCATTCAAAGTCCCAAGTCTTAACACCCTTCTTCACATTGCGGTCTAAATGCAGGCTGCGATGGCCTCAGGGGATTTAGGTGTGAAAATGAACTAGTTTCACATGCATCCTGCTGGGGCACATCAGCAAAATAAGGCAAGCTGATAGCAGACGTGTTACCCTCATAATCACACTTCCCAGTGGATGCATCTATGCCACAACTCATTGCAGCAAGGACAGTGACAAGCACATGTTCAGTCTTAGGAATAGAGTGGAAAAAGCTTTTGTCATGTTTGTAGATGGTTTGTGCCTTTCCTCAGGAATGTACTTTTCATGGACTATCTATATTTTAGGCCCAGGTAAAATGGGACTGGAAAACAACCGCCAATTTTCTATTCCTTTCTCTTCTGTCAAGGTCTTATGTCCACACTCATCACTGGAGCACCTGAGTGTTTTCCAGCAGTTCATGAAGTGACATGACTAACATCTGTCCTGTGTTCATGTCCTCATCCCCTGCCCAGGGGTAGAAGTATGTGCAGTGGATTGTTTTGGTTTGGGTTTTTTTTTTTTTTTTTCATTAGACATACACATAGATTGCTATATGTTATGTTAGGAAAGACAGGGTCAAACATGCACTTTTCACTTAGCACAGAAGGTGCTTTAGTTCGTATTGGTCCTAGTTCCTGTTGGTGTTCAATCCACAGTCCTAAACCATGCTCAAGAAAGTCTTTATGTAGCTTCTTATCTTGCTGGAATGACTGGTTACACTAGCCACCTACAGGTCTATCATCGAATCCTTAGTTTTCTCGTAGTAGAGGGACATATGACCTCCCATGTTATGTTACCATAGGAAAATATGGAGAAGAAACTGGCAGGAGAAAACTAGAATGAGAAAGGATCATGATCTTCCTACTAACTTCAGCATTTGTCTACACTCAGCAATAACAAACTGGCCATACCCTTCCTAATAGATTGGGCCACCTCAGTGGCTCTCTTGCACTCATCATGGCTCCACATGAGACAATGTGCCTGAAACAAATTCCACATGAAAGCCCCTCAGAGGCAGTGCTGTTCCTCCTCCAAACCAGCACAAGAAACCAAAAGGCAATATCTTTTCTTTTATACAGTCTAGTAATTTTCACTTCTGGTTTTCCTTACAGTGAAAAAAAAGAAAACCTAGGCTAGACATTTCCACAAGGCTATTCTGTTCTTCCTTTTTGTCTTCTCAAACTAGAGGCCAAGGATATTAACACCAGCATGTCTTCATGTTCTATATCTCTCTGTTTCTTCCTTCGCTTGCTGATCCCTCCAGTCACAGACTATGACATTTACAGGCCATTTAATTTCCTAACAGAAATACTGAGTTGTAACAGCTCCCTAAAAAGAGCAGCCCATCAAACATGATCTCTCTTTTTTTTTTTTTTTAAAGACATTATTGCAGGACTTGATCCTAACACACTTCATTACAAAACAAGGGCAAAATCCAGCCTTTTCCTAAGGGTTTATTATCAACACAAAAAAACTGGTGAGATTTAAAAAACAAAGGCAAGTTACGCTGACCCATTTTTAGATGTTAAAATAAAGCACCAGCACCCTCTATCAGGATATTTCAAACACTGGCAACAGAACAGTGATTTATCCTGAATAAAATATGCCTTTAGTAGATATTTAGTATGTATTGCAATCTTCGTAAGTCTGCTTTAATTAAAAGTGCTATTTCTGTTTTAAAATTGACATGAACCATCCAGAGCTCTGCTTCGCACAGATATTTTTCAGAGCTGTAGAGCAAATTGTTATGCAGTATCACTCAGATAAAGGCCTGCAATAAGAGAAGTGATAATGAAGACAGCAGCTGTTACTAAATTACAAAAACAAGACAGATTTGTTGGCAAACACTAACAATCTGGGAAACTTTTTTGCAAGTTCAACACTTCTGCAAACAGTCCCTTTTCGGGTTCCCTCAACGGAGTGTGATGGTGCCAGCTAAGTTGCTTCACAGGAGACTTATGGCCTTGCTAATGCAACCTGATGCTCCCCTTCACAGGGAGGTAATTATCATTAATCTTGACACCCCATGTAAACCCTTTTTTATGGAAGGGACTATACCATACAGAAGAGGTTCACAAAGAAAACCTATATGTCCAACACCCTCCCTTTCCTAAATAATAGGTGCCACACTGTCAGCAGCAGAACACATTTCCCTATAGTGCCTCACCAAAATCCTCAACCATTAGGGGAACAAACCTTTTTCATTTCCAAAGGGCAGAGTTTTTCACCAGCTCCTTGCATCTAAACCATTAAATAACAGCACCTTCCAGTCAGTACAGAATCATGCCAGGTTTCAAGAGGAAATCTCAAGGAGAAAGACTTCATTCTTCTAGCTTGTAGTGACTACTGTAATGCCACTGGCTTCTGTAGAGCATTGGCGATTTAAACTGGACAGATTCTTGAGTTTTCCAGTCCCCTCTGGTTATGTGCATTTTATCTTTCACAATGACCTTGCATAGTCATGGAATTTCCATATGGAAATGATCAATTTGTGTTTTTCCCAATGCACTATATGAAAGGGCATAGTGTAGCACAACTACTCATCCATGAGGATTACTAATCATTTCAGGCTTTTCATGGGTGTGCAAGTGTACAACATGGATTTTTAAAACCATTTTATTTGCTGCTTTTTTCCCCCTAAGTCTCCCCAGTAGGTGGCCAAGTACATCCTTCTCTCCTGAAAGGAGCCTCAAGAGCTGTATATTTTTTCTCTTATTGTTATGATTAAATTGACATTGCTCAAAACTCTGCTTGATGTCATACAAGTTCAAGAACCCATGCTGAAAAAAATTGCAGTTGCATCTTCAATGAAGCACTGGGGGCAAGGTTACCAGGGCTACAGAAAGGGAGAGTGCTGCAGTATGCTTTGAGAGGAGAGGCCAGGAAAAATTCACTCCAAAAGAGTTCATTACTGTTGTACCTGGTCTCATTTGAGATTCAGTAAAAAGTAATATAAAGGAGAGATGGAGGAATTTCTCATGCATTATTTCAAATACATAGATTGATATAGGATGTAAAATGTGTGAAAGACACATTCTGCCCGGAAGCACACAAACTGGAGTTTTGTCCTACACTTAAATAAAGCTATACTTTCTCAAACTTTCTAGCCCAAAAGAGAGGGGGAAATTTGCATATATAGAAGAACCAGTTTTTAATTAGGAAAAGTGGTCAGTCTCTTTAAAGAAGAAATAAACAATGAATTTTGGAAAAAAAAGTTTTAATCTATCTACATTTCTAAAAATATTTCAGGGGGGAGACTACTGTAACAGCTATCATAATCACCAATGCATGTTCTTTGCCTTTTTGCAGTATTTTCTGAAGGCTTTGATATACAAAATAGTACCACATGGAAACAAATTGCATTGCCCCAGTTGCTTTGTGGTGACTTCCAAAATGCATGTTATTGCCCCTTTGCCTCATGTTAAAGGGAGCTTAGCCCTTTCTCATTAAGGGAACTCAAACCTTCCATGGCACACAATTTTTGTTTCTTCAAAGCATGGTCATAATTTTCTCTCAAAATCTCTAGAATCTATGACTAATTGCCAAAGCAATTCAGGTCTTCTAATACTAATGCATAAACTGAACCTCAAAAGTGAAGGACGTACACGTTGCTGTAGTAACGGCACTAGTTTCAGTAAGACAGCTACCTATCTTGGAACAATAGGTTGATTAATAAGACTTAATGGACTCTTCTGCATAAAATCATGGCAAAAGGAAGAAAAAGAATAAAAGGCCAAGAGTTGAAATCACTGTCACCTTGATGAAGAAGATATGCACACTATTAGGTTTCTTCACTGAGATTACAAAAAGCAGATACTCAAAGGTAGAAAGAGACACTGCATGCTACAGTGCAGAGCATAGGTATGCTCCTCCATCGTAAACAAAAAAGGGCTGTTACTGAGGAAGTTGTTCTGTTGTATGTTAGATTTTATATCAAGTGGCACTTTTTTGGACAAGAAAGTTGTTCTTCAGAAAAAAATCTTTAGAACAAAATAGTTTTGTAAAAAAAAAAAAAAAGAGAGAAGTGGTATAAAAGATGTAGAAGATAAGAAACTTCCTCAGCTCTTCTCAGGGTGGTAATAAGACTACGCTAATCAAGGAGAAAAGGATCAGTTAACATTGACATGTTTCATTTTTTTCAAATATCAGCTTGAATATATTTTTTTTAATATACATCAACTTCAAAACAATGATACTCAATATACAGATAATTATCTGGGCTCTGACAATATGGAAATTATCTCTGCCTCTGCTAAAAGACTTGATATAAAACTTGCTTATCTTCTTCCATGTTAACATCACTTAGCAGTTGCTTCCTAACCAAAATGAAGTCAGACTAATCAAAACTAGTATTGCATATACTGAAAGCTTTTTTCATCAGATACATTTTAATCATTACAGAGCCCACAATGTCTAAGTACAGTCTGGACCAGAACAGTTCCAATGAAATGATTGTTTTTTTCTGGGTATATAACACAAACTTGCCCAGTCATGTAATTTCCTGATGGACTCCTCCTAATCTTTTGGGAAGGTAATATGTTTACTAATAATCACAAAGGACTACTGTCTGCCTTCACTGACATTCACTCAGTCCTAACAAAGTTGAGGGGACCTGTGCAGTCTCAGCAGGAGAGTAGAGGAGAAGAACACTAGGATCTGATCCTCCAAACACGGGCAAAATACAGAGATCAGATTAAGTAAATACATGTTTTTCTGAATGCCTTACCCAAATAAAGCATAAAGAAGTTGAGCAGGTGGAGCAACAGTCTGAAGTTCTGCAACAAACACTATGTAAATTGAAATTTGCAACAAAAGCAACAGGAAGAGAGATGAGATATTCAGTACTTACTTCACAGAGGAGCTGTACACATTTATATATCAGGGTCCCCAAAGCTGTAATCAGATCTGACTCTCATGATCGTGCAACACTCAGCGGATTTCAATGGAAGTTTTGATGAGGATCTTCCAGCATAAATTCTATAGCTGCAATGAATATATATAAAATTAGTGAAAGTTTGCTAAGTGCTTAGAGTTTCTGGGATGACAAGTGCTACATAAATGCAAACAATTACTGATACAGTATATCCATCCTGAGAGAACAGAGCAACATTTCTGGAGCTGTTCTGGGAGCTGAGGTGAATAATAGACATTTCATAATTTACCATAAAATACTAATTTATCTTTAAAGAACAGCAAAAAGAAAAATGACACCAGAACAGTTCCAACCAAATCAGCCAGCAATTTGAGGTGGCAACCCAACAGCAGGGTTTGATGATGTAACCAGTGCTCATAATAGGGTAGTAGGCAGGACTAGCATTTTTAAAAAAGAATTTTAGATAATTATATCAATATTGTCCAGGCAGGTATAGCTGCATCTGTTTCACGAATAAATAGCTTTCACTCAGTCCTTTGGGGAACCACGAGGTGGTTCGGCACTAGTGGTAACCTCAGCAAAACACTGCAGGGAGTCTGACTGATGGTGACTTGCCTTTGAAGAAGGCATGATCTCCTGCCTCTGAGCTTCCCTTGAGCTAGGATACTCCGGCATGTACATAAGCAAGGGCTTGATTTTTGTCAGGCCACCGCTCCACCCCTTCAGCCTCCAGTTCAGACCCTACACAAACGCTTCACTGCCCTAGGCACCATCCCCTCCCCAGGCAGGAAGCTGGCTCCGAGTCGGGGTTGAGGAGGGAGAGCCTGTCTCTCCCCAAGGCGAGGTATTTGGGTTTGTGACAGGAAACTGGTCTTGTCCAGCACTGGGTGGAATTAAACTTTACAAACCCCAAGCCTGGGAGATCTCTGACCAGCTAACAAGTTGGGGTTTTTTATTTTTGTGAGAATTAGTCTTTCCTGGCTGTAGCTAAACAAAGAGCTATCCTCCCAAAACACTTTTCTCCTCCCCAGAAGCACTGCAACTAGCTGCGCCAGCTACCCGTTCACCTGTGCGCAGAGCAGAGTTCACTGTCCTTTTCTTTCTGTGGCAGCCTTTGGCAGGGGAAAGGGGGTATTCGGTGACCTCAGAGATCTCCTGAAGGCCTGTGAAAACTGCTCTCTGGACGGGGCAGGTGAAAGACCCACTTCTCCCCCTCAGATCGTCTTTATGATTAACCAACTTCAGCATCCAGCCAGAGAAAACTGTTATTTCAGGCATTTCTAGCAGTGGTAGAGCAATGGGGATGCAGCCAGGGGCTCACGCGGGCAGCACTGCTGCCCTGCTACCACCCGGGCAGGAGCAAGGCCACGATCCCTGCCATGACGCCTGCAGGGGCATGGGGCAGCCCACACCTCACTGCCTCTTTTTGTGGGGGGAGACGCAGCTTCGGCCTGGCAAGGGCCCGCCATCCCCCCAAGGGGCACCCCATGCTGTCCCAGCTTCCTCCCTGAGACCACAGTCCTGTTCAGCCCCCTTGTTCTTGAGGGGACTGCTCCTGCCCTCCCAGCTGCCCCGCAGGGACACCAAGCACCAGGACCCCCTGCAAATGAAGCTGTGATAGCTCTCACCAGGGTGCAAGCCCTGGGTGGGCCTGTAGCACCCCTATTTATAGCCCCCCTCAGGGCTGCGCTTGGCCCCACTCTCCAGGTGCTTCAGTAGGGACTTCAGCCCCCGCCACCAGGCATGCCACAGCCCTCCGATGTGCCTGGCTTCTGCTCAGTTGTACAAATCCCAGCTCAAATCCCGGTCTCCTTGCTCCAAAGGCCATTGCTGGTGTGCAAAGGGAGGGTGTTATTTCTCTTAAATAAAAGAAATATGCATCTGTTTGTGTTGCTGTGCCCTCGTGTTCCCACCCAGAGCTGACTCACTAACAGTTTCCATTGCCCTTGTGCAGCTTCTCTGGTTTTCAACATCCGTGAGCATGTCAAGGCCCCGCTCCAACCCCCCCTCCAAACACACGCACACACATGTAACACAGCTCCCAGCCATCAGCCGATTCAGAAATAAGGTTTGGTCCTAAACATCATGACAACGACTAGATCAGTCTCTCCTATTGAATTTTGCCCTGTGAGCTGCCGAGACAGCTGCCATCCTCCGGGACGAGGCAGATGACAGTGCTCCAGCGGCAGCGGAGCGGGGAGCCAGGTGTTGCCAGCTGCAGGGATGCTATGGCCACGGCCCCAGAGGAGGCTTGTTGTTTGTCAACTCTGCCTTGAGAAAACCCTGCGAAACCTCCTTCTGTCATACTGCCTTCCCAGCGTAACAAGGATGACATTCACCCTGTGGGATCCCACTGGTATTAACAATAGCAAAAAACATTCACTGAAGTAAATGAATGCCCAGAAAAATAAACATATCTCCCACAGTACAGTACAAGAAACCCAAGCACTGCTGTAGCTCAAGGCCATGATTTTTAACCTTTAAAAAGTCCAGAGTGTTTGTGAAGTCCGTTGGTGTTTTATAGCAGATACTGGACTCTATATAGAAGTCACTCATATACTGAAATAACAAGTTGTGTGGATGCTGAAAGGCACACAATGCTTGAAATATTATTGACTGGTAGAGCAAGTAACTGGGCTACCAGGTAGTAGAGAGTTTATACTCACTATGTGAAAAGTGTGAACACAGCCACTCTGAACACCAGTGGTAACTTTCCCCTCATATAACACCCAGCACACTGTCAGTGTAAGGCTAAATCCCAAGGCTTTCACAGAATATTTATGCTGTAAGAGTGCCTGACGATCATAGGTGAATGCTGGCTCCTGTGGTTATTAAAATAATACAGTGATNAAATTGGCATTCCTCTCCACGCTCATTTTAAAACACCGTTTTCCATATAGGATCATTTTCATCAACATGTCTTCTCCCTCCATTTTCCCATTAAAAGGAACTGGGAATGAACAAGAAATTTGTTTAATCATCTTCTGTGAGATCAGCTGAATTCTAATGCTGTTTGATTACAGCTAGTCACAAAAATGTCAAGTGCATTTCCATTTAGAGTGCTTGCTTAAACAGCCGTGCAAATGGGGACCACCCGAAAATCAGCATACATCACGAGAGATTTGAGCTTCCTTATGGCGTATACTTGTTTTAATCCACTCTCTTGCTCTTTAAAATAGTGCATTTTCACAGCACATCATTTCCCTAAATGAGCATGATACATCACTGCTGCAGATTGGCTCATGAGGCCCATTAATAAAGGCCAGGGTTTCTCAGCAGCTTTTCTCATTGGGAAGGTGTTATCTTACCGTCTAAATTTATAACGAATATGATGCTCTTAGCCTGTGCCCACCCCACTGTTCCAGCTCTCCTTGTCAATTTGGTTGGAGGTTTTCATCACACAGGCAGGGGCATCATGTTAGAGAATAAATAATGTATTATTCCTTTCCCTAAGTAAGTAGCTATTCATTTCAAATGCAGCAAAAATGCTTAAAGTGAAATGGTTAGCCTTGTCATATGGGATTCACCTCTCATAAAACATCTCTGCCCTGAGTTTCAAACCTATTATATAATTTCTAGTATTACACTGTCACATGACAAGTATTAGACAAGAAATACTAATATTCAGACAGCCTCTGATTTTATGCTTGTTTTCCCACATTCGTTTGCTTTCCAAAATGAGTAGAGCTGATCAGAAAATTGGACTGTTGGACTGAAGACTACAATAAGATATGCAAGGAAAAACCTAAAATCTCTGTTTGATGAAATGTCTGTTAAAAAGCTTTGGGGTATGATGTTTACAGTTTTTACAATTAAAAAAAATAATCCAGGCTTTCTGATGAAATTCTGATGAAAAGAAAAATGTTTTTAAAAATCTAGGGAGTATGGTATTTTGTACAGGAACAAAGTATTTTCTGACACAATGTGAAACAGTAATATGGTAGATATTAATTATCTGATTGGGACTGGGAATTTCAGAAGTCCCTATAGGGTTCAAAATATCATATAGACATTCACCGAGAACTGGACACCTGATTCCCCGATTGTTTAAATTGCATTATTAAATGTTAAGCATACTCATTTGTTTTGATCAAGCAAATGTTTTAGCTCCCATAACACAAGATTTTACAGAGGACATAAAATATTTATCTTTCATGATCTAAATTAATTATTAGCTTTGGTGGTCTCCTTTCCTCTTTCAGTCTGGGTCTGTGTGTTATTGAGAATGATATATAAGAAATTATCCATGCTTTGGAGGCTTTGAGAAGCTTTCTATGCAAAGCTTTGCTAAATTTTTGAGGTGTAGAATTGCACAACAAGCTGTACTGTACTTTCAGCTGAAAACTATTGTATGAACAGTATTTCTCATGATGGTACTTCCACTTCCTCTTCTGGTCAAAATTAGGAAGTGCACAGATATTTTCCTGTTCTTTCAAGTTTAACACAGCACTTTTGAATCTTCAAACATTTTAACAGGCTCGAGCTGTGTTCATTCACCAGAGGTCCCAGCCCTTCAGCATGCTTGTGCACACTAATCGATGTTAGTACACGGAGCATATATCAACTATTGGATCTTCACAGCATACCTCTTCCTGCACATAATTCCTTCCAAGGAATTCACTGTGCAAATATAAAACCAGAGAGATGCTTGGAAACATCATTGCCTTAATCATTTCATCCATTATAAAGAGCTGCATCTCAAGCCTAAGCTGAACAGGCTTAGGCTCCTGTTAGGACCTCCTGTTAGGAGGTATTAAAATAAGGACAGCGTAGAGCTGTTGGTTTAGGAGCAAGATTTTTTTAAAAAAGAAACCTCTAAAAGAGCCAAAGAATAAAAGCCAAATGTACCAAGAGACCCCTTATAGGTATAAAAGATTGCTACAACAGGAGTAACAAAGCAGTAGGTTCTCTTTTGTGCATTAATTCCACAGAATCAATTAAAACAGAGAATTCAGAATAAGATTTTGAAAAAAGCCCAATAGTCCAAGATTTACCTAGCTAATTGGACACAGTCTTTCTAGGTCTAGATAAGATTCTCTCGCCTTACTCTCACAATTCCCTGTAGTCTGCTATAGTTTCAGGTCTAGCCTTGTCTGATGGAGTTCAAATTAATAACAGTGTCTCGAAGACACAAGAGGTTTGACCAACTTTGCTAAAGGCCAGCCTAATAAATGGAAGGTGCACTAGGTCAGTCAGACCTGCAAACCACATTACCGTGCACACCTGCAGACTATATTGGACCCAGGAGAGGAGTAACCAGATAATTAGACAGACTGACATTTTACTGCAGCTTGAAGTAATTAGGGATCAGGCAAAACAGGAGAATGACTTTCTAAAGCTTACATTGTTGCATATATTGCCTAGGGTTTAAGAAGAAGAATAACATAAAGCAGAACATTTGGTACTCTCTGATGTAAGCAAGATTACTAGACACAGACAGGAACAGGCTGTAATATTTCAATTCGGCTCAAAATTCTCTAAATTTGTAAGGGCCAGAGTTGGTGTCCTGGTTTGAACTTGTGTACAAAGAGTGGCAAAAATGTTCACAACAACAACAACAACAAAGACTTTAATGCATTTTCATATATTGAATATATAGATATCCTATATGGTAGCTCCCAGAGTCTCACCTTTATGACAAGAACAGACCTGGCAACAGGCTTTACTCTGTGTTTGCTTCACAAATCGTTCTATGCAGTTTGTCTATGCAGAAGGCAGCAAATAGGACAAACTCCCAATTTGATCTTTATCATTATGCTTCCTAGCCGTTTTCCATAATGTTTTATAACCATGCATCAGCCACAAGTAGTGACCATATTTCCCATCTGCTGGGGCTAAATGTGCCGCAATCAGTACCAGCAAGGAGAGACACTGAGGCTCTGTCCAACTAGATTAAAATCTGGAGAGCCACGTTATCCAAAGGATGCATTGATTCTGAGGGGTTCAGCAACATTTCATGCTGCAGAGCCACAGTCATGAGTTGAATGACAGCATGTTGGCACCAAGTCTGAAACTTGTATCTTTAACTTTAATCGAACATCCAGCAGTAAAAAAAGGAAAAATAACAAAATGGAGAAAAGCAGACTGTATAAAAAGATGGTTAATTGTTTAGTAAGCACTGCAGCTCCATAGAAATGGTGTTTGTTAAACAGCACTCCACTTAACTTCTTATAAAATCCTCTTTGTGGAATTGGGATACAATACAGTTGCCCCAAAATACAGCATATTGTTATAAAGCCACTCTCTTAATTAGGATGAAGTACAGACAACAACTTCTCTCCTGGTTAAATTACTGCTGAGAATCGATCAAACTCTGCATGGATGGATGGATGCCAAATTCTTGTCCTCTTAGCAGCTTCCTTTGCTTCATTTTATCTTAACTTCCTTAGGTACAAGCTACTACCCTGCACTCCTGACCAAAATACTGGGTCAGACTGTATCACAGGTACCCCAAAGGGGCAGCACATTTCCTGTAACTTTTCTGTGCTTTTGGCTGCAAAAGAGCCTGAGAGCCCACCTTCATACAAAGGACACCTGCCTGGAAGGAGAAAGTGAGAGCAAGACCCCCCGTCATGTGATCGGTTACCCTCGATTTGTAATGCAAAGATCTGTAATAAGAGCCATCTGTCTTTCACAAAGCCTCCCTACACTGAACACTTTTACTGAGGGCCCCCAAACCGACAACCAACTGAGACTTATCCCGAGGCAGTCTGCAGATGAGAAGAAAAGGCTTGGATTAGAGGGGCCCTTCCTGGGATGCCTGCTGAATGATTTTAGAAAACGGGGCAAGGTGCTGAAGCCATTACTCACCAAAGACAAAAATCAACCCAGGTGACAATTATTTTCAAGAATCAAGGCTTACTGTCCAAGCTATGTCCATTCCTCTTCTGCATCAGAGTCATCCTCTCATTTCACTCACACCTTCACGTTCTGCAATAACGGGAGGAATCCCTCTGTGGCAGTATGCATTAAGTAATCATGCTTTCATGTGTGTAGCAAACTCTCAGAGTTGCCAAGATCCTACACTTAAAACACAATAATTACAAGGAATAAGAACAGCACTTTTTTTNACAAGGAAAAAAAACAGCCCTTTTTTTTTTTTTTTTTTTTTTTAATAAGGGTCTTTTAAAATGACCTTCCATGATTAGATCATTCATGTCTGATTAATATTGTGTGTTTTCCTCTGAAGTAAATGCAGTGTCTTAAAATGGATTAGATCAGATGCAGAAAAGCAAAGTCTTTTACTTCAGCTGAATGATCAAAATTTACAGTAGCTAAGGGTTCTACCCATTAATCCTGTAAAGTTCATTAAGCTCTTGTGAGATAATAAGAGGTATTACACAAATTTGATAGAAAAAGGAAAAGAAAGGAGCATTATACAATTTTTATGTCATTCCATTATCATTAATACAGGACACGAGCAATATGGGGTTACTCTCTGGTTAGGAGTGAAACTCAGATCTGGCAAGATCACATAATCACATGGGACACGCTGTTTGTGTCGCATGCTATACTGCACTGCATCTGCCGTCTACTTAGCCAGCACAACATGCGACGTTGCCCTCAGGACACTGAGGGGATATTTCTGGGCAGCTCCTCAGCAGCAACGTCCATAGACCAGCCTTCTATAGTCAGCAACAGCCTTGGAAGAAACTTCTGAAAAAATCCCTACGACACCATTGGGATGGTATTTGTGTATCACTACTACAAGGGCTGGCTGTCTTTGGTCTGTGTGTGCGCGCATGTGCGTGCCGACCTCCTGAATGACTTTTGTGAGGGAGCTGTACTAAGTGGCAGCATGGGCTGGAGCCTGGCAGTGGTCCCACAAGCAAGCAAGCAGCTGCATATGGTTCTTGAAGCGGAAAACTTGTTTCCTGTTGTTTCCAGAACAGTGGGATATGCCTCCAAAAAGCAGTTAAGAAGCTATAGCTTTCTGCAGCTGGTGCTATTGCTAGTTATCCTCTCTAATAACAAAGATGTCAAGGTTTAGTCTCACACTTCCTTCAGCTGTGATGTCTGTGACAGCAGTAATGACTGGCAGCAGGGAGTTATGAAAAAGTAGGGGGTAAATGCAAAGAGACGGTAAATTTTAAGGTCGCAATGGCAGTGGTCACTGTTTGATAAATATGTTTGGTAAGGAAGATGATGAACATGTGTGTGCCACTGCATCTTAGAGGCCAGGAAACTACCATGTTTATGTGCCTACTTATTCCTGGAAAGAGGGCAAACCTATGACTGGGGGTGGCTGGCCCAGCCTCTGATGCTGAGGGACAAGAAACAATGGTAGAGCAAAAAGAAAGGATGTTGAGGGATGATTACAGCAGAAGGTCAATGAAATTGTGGCCAACCACACCATTCCTTAAATAGGATGGTGTGATTCTGGTTCACATCACACTGTCAGTAAAAGCATTTCTTCACAGTAGCCAAGCGAAGCCGTGCCAAGGGTGCCCTGATGCCATTACTGCATGAGACACGCTCAAAGCACAGGCGGGAAGAGCAATCTGTGCAAGGCTGCCTGGGAGGTCTGCCAAGCTGGTAAATGACAGGGGATTGCTATTTTTATCTCTCCAGCTAGAGTTCAGTATTTCAGGCCCTAATGCATAAGCTGAGAATCAGTGAGTGATTGAGGATATCTTAAGACTGGAGGTGGGGGAAGAAAAGTGTAAGGGAATGTACTGGATGTACTCCATGACATGAATTCAATTCAAGATAAAAAATGAACAGCTGGAAATTTTTCAACATTTCGAAAGGCTACATATACAGTGCAAAAGCATGGCCAGTGTGACCTGCTTTCCTCTTTGGCAGTTTGGCCAGAAAAGACCACTCAACCAAATTCCAAATAATCAGAGTCCCCAAAGGAGTCTTCCTTATGTGGCAGACTAGGTATTCACAGCATTATGGGCATCTTCTTGAGGACTAGTTGTAACCTGGGGTTCATTCAGTCTTGTGCTGTTCAGCTACTGGGTACCCAGGGCCCAATTTTGTTAAGATCCACTGCATAACTCACCTTTAGTTGTTGAGCTGTTGCTGTTGCACTGGTGTGTAGGTAGGAGAGCATGTGTTTGTTGCAAGAGTAACTCAAAGAAAACTACTGACGTGAAAAAATATAAAACCCTAAGCAAAATGAAAAGAAGGAAAGTCAGAAAGCAGCAACTCAACACATGAGAAGATCAGACCTTACATTTCCCACGCTGTCAACTTATTCATCTGAGCTGTGGGTAAGGATCCATTATTCTTATTGTTGTGGGAATTTATATGGAACAAAAACATCATCCTTAATCCATGTGTTTTACAACTCAGCTACATTTTACATAGGAAAAAAAAAACACTCACCTGGTTTTATATTTTAGTTTACTTGTGAAGTCTGTAAATAATAATACAGATCTATCCTTTTATGACACCTAAGATCCACAAGAACTGACACAAAATTGACACACAGGGACACAGAGGAAAAAAAAAAACAACAAACCAACTAATTGCAAATTCTTGCAATATCCAAGAACAGCTGATCACTCACATTTGGTTTCAGGGTATTCTGTGATTTTCACAAAATATTATTGCACCATGTTTTATCAAACTCTTGTGTTCAGGATACCATAAACTCAAGCAAATATAAATATAGTGTGACCTTTTATTTCCAAGGCACAAATGACAGTGATTCAGTTTTGTCATAGTCTGCCTGTAAGTCACAGATAATTATATACTATATTTGTAAGGAAACTAGTCCATAAATCTTTAAATATACCACTTTAACCAAGTTTCAAGGAATGAACAGCTGGATAGAATTGTAATGATATATAATGTGGGAGCATAAAAATTGAAGCCTTCCACTTAGGTAGTAAATTTTCTCAATTTTATATTTATGTTCTCTTTTATAATTTTTATGAAATATATCATTTAGTTTGGTACTAAGTTTTTTTCTTCTTAACTATACCTATATACAGAGGACATCAGCATCTAGGAGTATGGTAAAACTGGACAGGTCTTGATTGATTTGTAGATGCAAAAGACAGTGATTTTCTTAAGTACTTTATAAAAAGCAAAGCAAGCACTTTAGGATGTATGATCTCAAACTCTGGCACTTCACAGAGTTTAAGGTCATCTAGGCTCGTTGGTCTTCCTTCAGTAGCACATACCTTGGAGGCTTAGTTGGGCCAGAGAATTTGTCCACCAGCCCAGCTCTGACTCCAGTTGCCCAAGCATGATTGAACCATATTTCACAGAAGGCATTTGGACAAGATTAATCCTAGCCAAGTTTGGGCGCTTGGAGAGTCATGACTGAGGCATGACTCATCTCATTCAAGGATAATCTGTCAGGTGAATGACTGGCTGAAAGTGCCCATTTCTCCCCATTGACTGTAAAAGCAGTCTAGGCAATTAACTCCACTGAGGATGTTTGTTATTTAGACATGTAAAAGTATGTGAGCCATATTGCACTTGAGCTTTCACCTGAAAGACCAAGAACAGTGAATGCCTCATTTATGCAGTCAGTAGACTGCATAAACTACTTTAGCTGTTTGTGCTGCGCTCACTGCGACAGGTAGGTGCTACCTTTCAATCAGACTACCTCACCTGTAATTTCCAGCTTATTATGACTTTTCTCTGGCAAATGGAAGATCCCTTTAACACCAATAATTTTCACAATAAAAATGCTTTTACATCTGTCAATCATATCATCACTCTATCTTCTACTCAATCTTTCACTCAATATAAATGTTGATTTCATATTTACCTATGCAGATGAAGTTTCCTAAGAAAACACACGTCGACTATGGACTGATGTGCTCTGAAGTGTGATTATCCCACTGAAAAGTTGGCAGCTGGGTTTCTTTCTCCCACTGTAAGATATTGCTAATGCTTACTAATTACAGGAGGGCTTGCTCATCATCTGCAACAGAACTGTATGAGTATGATGCAATAGAGAAAAAACTATATTGTAAGAAAAATAATCAGCTTTTAAATGGTAACAAAAATTTGGTTTAAATTGGTACAGTATATTTTTTTTTCATTTAATTAATCCAAAGCTAGATTTTGCAGGGAGATGTCCTATTATCCTCTGAAATTACATTAGTGTGAAATATATACTATTAGTCATATTTTCTGCTTAGAGCTTAATGACATTGTTTTGGGCATAATATACACTTTACCGAGAAAAGAAAAGTACAAAGAGATATACTCTTCCCACAGTAATAATAAATATAAAACTGGCTATAGCAAGTGTCTTCCTTGTGGAAGTTTAGTATCTAGGGATAAGAGAGTAAGTATAGAGCACAGCATCAGAAAGAAAATACAAACCTCCACACTAGCGGCTCTATCTGTTAAAATATTAAATTCAACATTAAAAAAAAAACTCCTTAAAAATAAATTAATTTATTATTTCATCCTTCATAAGAATTCCAGAGCAAAACTCACACTCCTAAATGGAGAGGAACACATTGATTTCAGCAAACTTTGGATTAGGTAATAAAATAACAAAGACCAAAACAGTGGAGAAGAAAATCTGCTAATCATAACTTCAATCCAATTATGAAAAAGAGTTGCCAAAAAAATTCTGGCAAAACCTATCCTCTGAGAAAATTTGACAGAACCAAGAGATTTGGCTTATTTAGGCAAAGATTATAAAATCTGTTTACATTTTGATACCTGAACTAAGAGCAAATTCCAAAACTTTTTTTAGGTCATTTATCAAAACTAATTGTATCACATAAAAATTCTGTTTAAAAGATTAATGGTTATTATGTTTTCATCTTGCTCCAAATGGATCTCAAACCACTGCCTACAACACAAAAAAATCTGCCATCCAGGTTTAGATGTTCACCACAGATGTCTGTCTATATCTTGAACCAAACCATTGCACCAATTTGTATGACCAGCCTCTTCAAATCAGTTCAGACTTGGATCTAAGATTAACTGTTAATTTCTCTTTCTACCATATGACGAAGCAAACATTGTTCATGGCAGCTCATGAGTATGAAAAACTTTGAATCATATCTCTGATTTTGCAAAACAGACCAGCATAGCATAAGTTAAGTAATAAACACAAATTAACTTTTTTCAGAAGTTTCTCTAGAAATTAACTTGGAAAAGGAAAATATTTTTAAGAGAGATTAGAGATGTGAATTTTGCTTCACTTTTAAAACAAGATAACATTATTGAATTTATCCTTCATTCTGTTTCTGTGTAAAAGAAGTAATCCTGCAGTTCTAGAGTGTTGAGAATTTTTTTAGAAGGACAATAAGAGGTAAATTATCTTCATGTAGTTGTTTAGATCCAGGCTATGCACATGTACCTTGCATCTTATTTTGAGAAACACGATTCCATGAAATGGAATTGATATTTCTTCGTAATGAGACAGACACATATCTATAACTCCAGGCAGGTATCCTCTCATCTGCTGATTTCCTCAGTGTTTTTGCAATTGAGGGAAGGTTTTAAATAACAGTTTTCCCTGATTCAGCAAGACTTGTTTTACAGATTCATTGGCAAGGAAGACTTAGCCAAATAAGACTGCTTTGTCTGGAAAAACAAGTATTACATAAACTTGAATCCTTTGAAAGAGTTTGCTTTTTTTCACACCATCATGGAAAGTAAAATACAAAATGTTGAGCTGAGAGCATGACATGACAACAGAAAAAATAAAACTGTGGAATATGTTGCAAAAATGGCCTGTAAATTTTCACCTACCTATCTGTGTCTTGTTGGGTTAAAGATACGCCTTATCAAAGAGAAGTGTTCTTTCATACTTATCAGAATACTTCTTGTTAAGTTCTGCTCTCCAAGAGGACTGTCTGATGACTGCTCAGTTGCAGTTTTTCAAGCCATCAGTCTCACAGGGCAGCTGGGAATCCCTTCTCATACTCAGTTTCCAAAAAGATTTAGCATGCGATTCTCAGAGTGATTCAGAAACTCAGAAACTCGAGAGAAATAAACTATGTTAAGTAAGTTCTTGTAGCTGTATAATTCTTTTTGGAATTGGTTTCTGCTTCTTTCAAGTCTTCACAGTCTGACCAATCAGCTCTTCTTTCCAAGAAATCTGCCCAGTTTATTCCTAGTGGCTGAGATTTAAATATGTCCAATTGTTACAATTATTCTTGATCAATACCAGAGCTTTAGTAACATCTCATTGGGAAAATAATCAACAGTTAGATGTGTGTGACTACAATTAGTAATCCTTTCATTCTATTAATTTGAACAGAGACTACTTGAAGGCCAAGAATGCTGCCTGTTTTAATAAATTCACTTTAGGTCATTAAACCCTATTCTTTGAATGTAAAGTGTTTTGGCATTTAAATCAGAGATGCTTGCTGGGAAGAACTGCATAAAGCTTCTTTTTATGATTAGGTTTGCTTTGAACCGCTTTTAACAAATAATGAGTGGGGGAAAGATACAAGAAAGGGAATAAAATTAAACAGATGGAGGAGTCTCTACTGGAATGACACCAGTATAGACTTGCAGCAGATAATTTAGTTAAGTCACACTTGCATGGTTTGCTTAGCTGAGCAGAACAAACAATCAGATAAGCTGGCTGGAGCATATTCACAGACTTTCATTGAAACAACATAAAAAAAGCCAGTCCCACAAAGTGTGCTAAGCATTGACCCCAAGACATGGAACAAACAGAAAGTATGATTTATTATAGCATTTATATTATAGAGAGCAGTATATCAAGGAGCAGCAGTGGAAAAATGCTTTTTGATCATGTAGTTCATCCTTTTCTCTACTCTATCATTGAAAAAGAAATAAAACAGTGCCATTGACCTACAGGTTCCAGGCTTCCAGTAGCACAACGTAAGCTGTAAAACATGCTCTATTCTCTGATTCTGTTTGCATGCATGCCCAAGTTGATCAAAACATCTTTCTAACATTCAGTAAGCTAAACCAGAAAAAAAGAAAACAAGGAAAAGCAGTGACTGGCAGGCAATTGGCCCAAATGGATCATATGCATTTTTTTTAATGGATATGCTGAATGCCCTCTTTAAAAATAAGATAATAGCTCAGAAAGATGAATTATGTATGAATGGAATTCTGTGATGTCTGTTTCTCAGAAACTACATGTACATTTTTTTTTACCTAGCATGTATATGTATACCAGGTCTCTAAAAGTAAGGTGATCTTCTTTCTTACAGGGGAATAAGTACAACACAGGGCTGTAATGCGAGTCATTACACAAAGTTATGTATCCTTTCTCATATGTGTATGCACACAGAAGCAGGCGTACATCTACACCATGTATTATTCAGTCATGGAGCCTTCCAAAGCTTCAGGATTTCTACAGTCGCTACGGAATAGCTCAGCAGTTCTGGAAGTGATTTTTTTCTTCAACAGGCTAGAGTTATTCTTACTCAGCACTGAATAGCAGATCTACCTCTATCCTTTCTCACCAATGCAAAACATTTGCTACTGAGAGATGCAGCATACCACGCTATAATATAACACTAGCAGTGCTTTTAAAAACCAAAGTCACTGTACATGGAATCATAGAAACATAGAATCACAGAATCATAGAATGGTTTGGGTTGGAAGGGACCTCAAAGATCATCTAGTTCCAACCCCCCTGCCATGGGCAGGGACACCCTCCACTAGACCAGGCTGCCCAAAGCCCCATCCAGCCTGGTCTTAAATGCTTCCAGAGATGGAGCCTCCACAACCTCTCTGGGCAACCTGTTCCAGTGCCTCACCACTCTAACACTGAAGAATTTCTTTCTAACATCTAATCTAAATCTACTCTCCTTCAG
>VXBL01009162.1:567967-590896 GCA_013400195.1 Aramus guarauna | reverse complement strand
CCCTCTGGATGGCATCCCTTCCCTCCAGCGTGCCGACCACACCACACAGCTTGGTGTCGTCAGCAAACTTGCTGAGGGTGCACTCCATCCTGCTGTCCATGTCTCCGATGAAGATGTTGAACAGTACCCGTCCCAGTATCAACCCCTGAGGAACACCACTCGTCACCGTTCTCTGCTCAGACATTGAGCCATTGCCCACTACTCTTTGAGTGCAACCATCCAGCCAGTTTCTTATCCACTGAGTGGTCCATCCATTGAATCCATGTCTCTCCAATTTAGAGACCAGGATGTCATGCGGGACAGTGTTGAATGCCTTGCACAAGTCCAGGTAGATGATGTCTGCTGCTCTTCCCTTGTCAACCAGTGCTGTAACGCCATCATAGAAGGCCGCCAAATTTGTCAGGCACGATTTGCCCTTGGTGAAGCCATGTTGGCTGCCTACAACCACCTCCTTATTTTCCATGTGCCTGAGCATAGCATCCAGGAGGATCTGCTCCATGATCTTGCCAGGCACAATCTTCTGGCATTAGAGATACTGAATATAAAACTCTTAGGAATGCAAGCAAACAGAGCTATCTCTATCTTAAATCTTCCCTGGGCAAACAAAATTCTGTCCAGGCTCCAGCTATTCTCCAGTGTAATCTATGACTTACATTTATTTTATATATTTTGTCTAGGACAGAAGGCCAAACAATGATTGTTAAACACATTCCAGAAGCTAATATTAACCTTGGGAAAAGTTATCCCTTGATGAATAGTGATAAAAGTTACAAATAGTAGACAAAGACCTAAAGAAAATCTAAATGCATTCTCTCTTGTATCTCAAGTTATCCTTTACTCTCTATTTCATGGCATAAAAGTATTGGTTTATCCGTCCTTGTCCTGCCTCTGCTTTCTTCACCTTGACTCAATTGTTGTCACACCATGCATTTAAAAAAATGTTGACAGTAGAAGGGACCAGAAGGCTTCTTAGAAGGGCACTCACACGTGGTGTTTATGAAAGCTAGATTCAGACACACTACATGCTCACACGTGCACCCATACAGACGATTAAGATCGTTATTACCAGTAGCTGCGGTAGACAGAAAATATTTGAAGAGTTTAGCGGTTACAATTTAATCAGTGCATGTGCTCTGCAAAACCATTGCTCAGGAAGGTTTTCAAGGAAAACACCAAGCCAGGTCAGATGTGGGTCTATTCTGTCTTCAAAATCACAGCACATTTTACTTTTTTCTGCAAAACTAAGTGTGTGGTTGGATGCATGCATGTCTGCCAAAATCTTTGTCCTGCCTTCATTGCATACCAGACACCAGACCTCTCACAAATTCCACTCCCAAATTTATCTTCTTTTTCAACATATCTGACTCTATCACTGGTCACCATGAGCTGCTCCTTGGCTGCTTCCTTTCCAGTTTACCAACTTAAAGTCTTTGTCATCACAACCCGTCCCCCAACTCCATTTCGATATGCATTTCCCAACTGATCTTTCAACACTCATTCTAATTCCCACAAAAGTAACAGTATTCACATTCCTAAATTTTTGTCTTTTATCACTTACTAAATGTTTGACAAGCCACACAAAAACTTTCTAAAGGCTTCATTCCCACTGACTTTCCAGTGAAAGGTAGTACAGGATCAACTTTATGAAGGGGATTAATGCTGAAAGCACTTTGAAATACCTACAGCTGGTATTCTGAGCATTTCCTTTGGCATCTCTGATTTTTTTATGTGTAAAAAAAGTCACATCAGTCAATGTGGAAAATCCAAAAATGACATTTTTATAATTTTATTTGGTACCCATGGGCATCTTTAGATGTCCCAGAACATTTGCCTGCCAATAATTCTATTACAACATTAAACATTCACCTCTCGTTGGTTCAAATAAATGTTTCTTGCACCATCAAGTTTTTTGTTTTGCATCACAGATGATCAGTTTGCTTCTCTTTCCCCCATAACTTTAATTCTGGTTGATATTGGCCTACTCTGGGCAATTCCCTTGCTGTGCCCCTGAGCAGACATGGGAGTACCACCTTTTATTATTCTATTTAGTAACAACAGTTGCTGCTTAGGTTTGTATTCAGCAATACCATCAAAGGGCTTGTGCCAGGCAACATAAACGTGGATCGCTGATACTCCTATGGGAAGCAGTTGTACAGTTCCTGCTACCTAAGCCAGTTTGAGTACCTCTGAAAGGCACTCCTAGGTGGGGAGGAATATTTATTTAACAAGGGGAAGGACCAATCTGAACAGCTATTGCAACAGGGAAAACTTTCTGTGAGAATGTACATGCAGCTGGTGGCATTTCTAGCACCTGACTAGGCTACTGAGATCTCCTTTCTAGGAAAAAAGCATCACTGCAGTTACTATTATTAAGGCCTGACAAAAAGCTCCAATAAATTGTCTTTTCATGTTCTTATTTGGTGACATTGATGCCCACTGCTTGATTATATATGTAAATAAAGTAGTGGCCATCACCTTCCTATGATGATGTTGCTCTGAGTTAATGATGAAGTGGGACATGGGGAGGATGTGGGCCATGTCAGTGTTAATGAAGATTTATTCAGTAGTGGCATTTGATCAAATCTACTGGTGAAGTCTTAGGTTTCATTAGTTAAAGACATAAAGCAGTCTGTCTGATTAAAGAGAGAAAAAGCAGCGGGGAGCTCACATAAATTACTACAGCTCATTTAGGTGCAGACAGTTTAGTGAGTGTTTATTACCAGTAGAAAGGAAGATTTTCCAATTAGATTAAAAGGTTTTGAAAACAACTCTTATAGTGCACAGTGATTTAGACCCTTTGCTAGAATAATACATTGTGAGAAGCTGCATTGATTAAAAGTAAGCTGGTAAGTTATCTGCATTGCTTCATTGTTTATCAATGGAGCCCCTGCTGCCTAGGTACAATTTACCTCACAAGATCAATGTCTGAACTTGGCTAATTTTCTCCTCGCCCTGAAGATTTATAGGGATGTAAAGGGCATCTACACCATGGCTGAAAATACCAATGAGATTTATTTGGGATAATCATCAAGGAAGTGAAGCTGTATCAATCACTAGAAGTGTAACCTGGGCATGCTGCGCCCTTCAGGCTGGCATCCCTGCTGCAAAACTGAGTTTAAAGAAAAGACATTTTAATCAGAAAGGAACTTGATTCCAGTGAGGTTCCACAGGCTCATTGTGACAACTGAAAAGGCATTAAAACAAAAGTGGAAGTATATAGAGTGCTCAGGCAGTGGTCAGCCAGTGTTTCTGACAACTGATTGAAGGTACTCAGTGTACAGTGCAAGCCTGGGATTCATGAATCCCAGCGTCCGACAGTGCAGAATGCGACTTCCAGCAGTGCTGAGCTAACTGGAATCCAGATCTGCTTTGCCAAAGGATTTTTGGATATGGGCTGAGAAAGGTAGGGGGTCATTGTCCATGGCTCTGAATGACTGATTTTTTCTCATGAGGAATAGCATGGAGAAGGCGGGGGGGAAGAGGAGCAAAGGAAAAGAAAATGAATGATATTTAAATTCCTTACGCTCCTACTGTGCCCTTCAGATCACATGGAGGCCTGCAGCTGCTTCTAATCCTTCTCTCCCAGAATTGTTTATTGTAAAGACTGGAGAAACTGAGACCAACAAATGAAGAAATAAAATAATTCTAATTTTACATGTTTTGTTTAATAAGGACAGAGTTCCACACTGGTACCTTTCTTTTACCTTGTAAATAGGACTCAAAAGAATCCAAATGTTACAATATTGAACTCTCATATCTTTATTTCTTTTCCCTGCAACACTTGCACATGCAGCATTTCTCCTCTGTTAATGCAGGTCCCCAAAGTCTAAGTTTAAATCAATGCCATCGGAGATGCTGACGTTGTTCTGACCAACTGCTGCAAAAGCAGAATTGCGCCCTTCCTTTCGGCTCCAACAATCAGTCCTTCGGGCTTCAGAAAAGCGTGTGTGCATAGGAGTGGTGGTGAGGGGGGAGGAGCTATGGCATAGCATCTTCCACAGAAAATGGAAAACTGGGTATGCAGAGGTTACTGTCCTTCATTGCACTAACTACGGCAATGCCCCGGTATATGGTACATGTTCTCCAAACACACAGAAAAGTCTTCTCCCCCAAAGGCTTCCTCACATTTACAGACAGGATGGGCAGTTCTTCTGTATAAACATTTTATCGTGTACAAAAACATTATTTAAAAGCAGGCGTGTAAGCACAGGTTATCACACAAACAGCATACAACAAAACATTGGTTGCTTTATAAAATACGGTTCCTTGAAGCTCCAACAGCATGGTACTTACTCATCTGAATAATCCCATTGTCTCACACGCATGTGCTGACTGCAAGCTTCTAAATTACACTTTTGAGCCCTAAAAGTCTTAGTTCTTGCCTCATAAATAGCAGAGTTCATGTAGTCCATAGCCAAAGTGCTTTGTCCTATACAGTTAAGCCACAAAGCTTTCCCTGGGGCTTCTTCTCTACATTTCACCAGACATCACTTCCCTAACCATAACTAAACATCACCAAAACAACCAGCAACCATTTTTCAACAAAATAAGACAGATTAAGACCCCTCCAGGCACCCCAGATAGTACCTCTTTACCATATTGAATAACTATTCATGAATAAAACACTGATATTCTTTGTAATGTAAACATCCTGTTGGTTAGCAAAACTGGGCTTTTGGTTTGTTTTCTTTATAATTAGAAGGGCTTGTCATTTAAGGAAACAATTAACATTTGTTCCGAGCAACTTGACTGTGAATGACTCCTACTATTACACTAAATACATTTAATTATGATTTATTGGCGCATAGCAACCTTTGGTAACACTGTAAGCCAACATACATTTTCGCTTAATTAAACTCATTATAACAACACTTTGCTACATGGGGGGGGGGGGGGGGGGGGCAGAAAGGGAAAAAACNCCAAAATGGGTAAAACCCAAAATTCCGTAACTGACTGTTCAAAATTAAGGTCATAAGGTAACTATGCAGCACATTTCCTAGTATTAAACTGCTACTATTACTAATAGAAGAAAAATCTGTAAAATATATAGATATAAAAAGAGGACTCGGGCTTTTGGTCTTAGTTATAGAATTAAAACATCCTTGAACAAGCTGGAAGTCATATCGTGGGACAAAGGCATCAGCATCCTGCATTGCTCAGAATGTTTATTGACTTTGCAGTAGTAGAATTTCCTGCATTGTCTTCACTATTCTCCTCTGAATAATAATAATAATAAAACCTCAGATGAAAAAATCCACTTTTATTAAAGGCTAAATATACAGCACCTGTAGCAACTGCCTTTGCCCCACAACTGGTGACATAGCATTTCACTCTAATTTTTAAAATTCATTAGTAAAGGTTAAGTATAGCAGAGAAGGATTTGAATTATTAATCTCCAATAACCTAGATCCGTCTAAAATTATACCTAAGCCATTTCAACCTAAAAATAAAATCTCTGAACACAATTTTGTGTGAAATTTAGTGTGGCACACATTATTTTGTTTTAAATTTACCAGCATTGTGGTTTGACATCATTCACACAAAGTGTTTAATAGGGACATGGTCAAAATGATGCGCAAAACGCATGTGCTCAGATCCTTTTCTTTCTAACAGGATTTACTCATGCAACTGCTAGGTGGAGATTAAAACTTCACCTCCCACAAACCCCTTCCTTTCTACTGTTAGTCACGAGGTCAGAGCTAAACTGCAGTCTGTCGGTACTTCTAATGAATATGTTTTGCACATCGTAGCGGTTGCTTGCTCAGCAACAGCCTGTGCTATCTGGAGGCCAAAGATAAGTGCTCAGGGATTACCTTTAAAACAATCCCCCCAGCTCTTTTGTCACTAAGAGCAGAAAGTCAGAACAAAAACTGAGCTGTAATCCTTGCCCTGTGGACTGGCCAATTTTTAACAATTCAAGGTTCAGAAAAAAGCCTTTGAAAATCAGTATCAAAGCTCAAGCAAAGTGCTGCACCTGTTGCAAGGTCAGGATGTCTAGTCAAACTCCCTCCCCTTTCTCTCAAATTTTTTTACTATTTTAGTCTGGCTCAGACCGTAAGAGCTTGTACATTGGGTGTCAGTGTTTTTTAGTTGGGGTTTGGGGTTTTTTTGAAGTAAAAAAAGAAATGCATCACAAACACCTTCAGTCCTGACTATTACTGCCATGAGAAGGTAATGCGCTGTTGGCCTGTAACTTGAATAAGGCAAGGGAGAGCAGAGAGCTAAGAATGGAAACAGGCTCTGCATGGCCTGCTCAGGCTCCTGGGGAACCAGCCAACCCTCCAGACCAACGGGTCATTATTTCAGCCACATCCGTGGGGGTGCACAGTATTGGGTTTCGGACTCCTGAGCCCTTGTTACCCACAGGTCTTGTCACTGACCCAAATTTACAGGGCCGTTGCTGCACAAGCGGTGCTTGAAGGGCAGTGCGTTCCCTTGTCAGAGGGGAAGGCTCTCAGAAATGGTCTGACTTGGGACTTCAGAAAATGAATCTTTCCAATTTGTAACTGTAACTATTGGGGGTTTTTATAAGGAATTCATAAAATAGAATCATAGAATCATTTTGGTTGGAAAAGACCTTTCAGATCATCAAGTCCAACCATTACCCTAGCACTGCCAAGTCCAACCACTAAACCATATCCCTAAGCACCACATCTACACGTCTTTTAAATACCTCCAGGAATGGTGACTCAACCACTTCCCTGGGCAGCCTGTTCCTGTGCTTGACAACACTTNAAGCACAGGACCCGGCACTGAGCCTTGTTGAACGTATACACGTGGATACAACTATGACATCACATGCACTAATCAGAGCTAGTTTCTATAAAAAAAAAATCTTAATTTCTCCACACTGTGCCAGTATTTCTCAAGGGCCATAAAACACAGTGCTGTATTCTGTTCTCATCAGTGCTTTCCAAATACGACGCAGAAGAATATGGATCTCTCCACATTTAACAGACCAGGAATTAAGTTGATCAAGCAGATTAGTTATTACCTTACCTTGCAAATTCCTCCAAGCTATTAGTAACTATTAGCTGTAGCTTGTACAGGCTCTTCATTTGAAAACTTTAAATAAAAAAAAAAAAATAAAAGGTAAAAAAATGTTACTCTGTTAGGTCCAGATGACAAAAACCCCCAGAATAAACAAAAAATATCATTATTATCTTTATTCTGTTGGACTACCTGAAAAATCCTGAAAGAAATTCTATGGTAGCTGTGACTTAATAGAAAGAAATTTTCACATTCATGCTAGAAACCCAGCTGTGTACTTGAAGCACCAAAGAGGGAGTAAGAAGAAAAAAGAAAGAAAGAAAAAAAAAAAGTCAATTCCAGAGGGATTGAAAGGATAGTATCCAGTGTATCACCACGGAGTGAGAAATTCCTTGGGATCTTTTAATGTTGTAAGAAGTTATACTTGCTTATAAATTTAATTGAAAAGAGCTGCATTTGCTGAGGCAACAACCAGCACCGTGGGCTCCAGCTCTCAACCCACACATTAAATTCAAAGCTTTGCCTACGGCACGCTTTGTATACACTGTGTCTTGTTTGTATGTGCAACTGTGGCTTGCACGTATTTCCCACACACACACTCCCAGACTTAAAACTGCAGGAAGNGAAATGGGGAATTTGCTTTTTTATTTTTTTTTTTTTTTTTTTTTTTTTTTTTAACCTGTTCTTTTGCAATGTGCTTCCTGCGTTGCTCCGTTCTGAACTTTCAAATGTAGTAACCACATCAAGGGGGAAAACTTGCTGACAGGAAACACACCAACAGGTTACCTTGAGTATTGCCAGTCACGATGCTTTTCTGGAAATAAAAAAAAATTAAAACAGAAATAGCTGAGATATTTAAATTTTACAATGAGTTATTAATTCTGTATGGCAGTTAATTATTCTAATATTTTATATAATGATACCAGCTCTTATCAAAATAAATGGGATGATCATACAAGTCCCTTCAGTCTTAGCATAGATTTTGTCATAAAATACTTTCTCTTCCAACTTTACAACGCTAGATCCTATTAGTAACACCAATGGGAGCTACTAAGAAATTTGTGTGTTGCTTCTTTTTTTGTGGTGTTTAGTATAAGAGAAGTCTTTACAATCAATTCAGGTGCGCTCAGCACTTCAAAGAAACAAGTTTCAGATTATTGAAGCAGGACAAATGCAAAATGAGTTATTCCAAACCAATGGTTGATTTGAATATTTTTCACCCTAAGAGCTACAGATATCCAATAGACTATGATGGCTGTGCTATGCTGGGGGTTGTTTAATTACCTTATAAATACAGCACTTATCTTCATACAGCTCTTTTTTTTTTTTTTTTTAGAGACAAAAGATAAACATTTTTCATCAATGCTCTACTTTTTAAAATGTTTCAAAACATGTTGCCATGACTGCAGAGATTTGTTCCCATTTTGAGTGTGCTGGTTAAATGAGAAGAGTTCATGAATCACTTTGCGCTATGAATTTTGCAGAGCTACAATTGCTGAGAATGACTTTGTAGTAGGAAGAGCTATAGCAGCTAAGAACCGACTTTATTAGGTTGTGACAGAAAGGAATTATCAATGAATGGAGTGAATTTAAGACACTTTATTGCTGAGCATTGCAATGATATATTGCAGAATGCTTTTTAATTGATAGTTAGCTTTCAGTGTTTTGCTAAGACCTGCAGTCTACATCTATTCAGCACCCACATAAAATCAATTTTATATTTGCACTCAAAATTATTAGTCATAATTAAGAGCCAAACAGATTTTCCATTTTCAAAAGTTCTTATCTATTAAAGGTTTCTTTTTTTTTTTTCTTGGTTCTATTCCACTGATTAAATATCAATATGAAAAGATATAGAGCAATCATTTATGTATTACACATAAGTACTTGCCATCTATCTTATGGATGTGCCTCATTCCAGAAGACTCAGCTTTTTTCGTGGTTAGATGGTTAAGCTTTTTTTGTCTTGTTTTCAATTGTTCATCCTAGTTCCTCCAGCACCTCTAAAGAGTGGTATCAGTGACAATAAAGATGAGGAAAACTTATTAAGCTACATTATCTGGGTCATCCTCTCAGTGTATTCCATGAAAAATAGTCTCAATTATTTTTCCAGTTGCTATGTATTTAAAAGAAATACTGTAGAGGGTGTGAGTTATTGGATAGTATTTTCAGTCTAAATATTCAGTATGTTTACTTCCATGTTCTTATCATGAGTGAGGGGGAGGGGGGAGAAGAAAAAGTAGCTCTCAGAGGTACAGCTTTTAGTATTATTTGAAGAGATTCAGAGAGAAAATTACTCACACATGAAATCTAGGGCTTGCTTTAATGCAAAAAAATCAAAATAAGAAAGGATAGGGCCAATGATACTTTAAAGATATAATATTGTATACAACATCAGAGTTAGAGATAAAATGTCACATATCTTTGGCAGTCTGAGAATTCTCTTAAGTCCCCTAATACCATTTTGAGATTTTTTTTCCAGTACAGGAAATTTGTGAGGTAACAAATCTTGAAAAGACACTGCCTGGATTTCCAAATTACTATAGTTTATTTTGTTTGTTTACTTGTTTTTTAATTATTTAAATTCCAATATTTGAGCAGTCACTATCCTGAGGATTGCACAAATGAAAAGCCATCTGAAGCCCAATTCCATTTTTATTTGGGATACAATGCCATATTTTAAGTTTATTATTTTGTAAAACACAAGGAAGACTGTGCTTGTTTACCCTGCTTGCCCAGTTTAGGAGAATGACGCCCATAGTTCTCTGGAGGCACCTTTCGTCATTGAGGACGAACCTGGTTTTAATAGTAAGGAAGTCTTTGCCTATAGCCAAGTAACGGTATTTGTAGGTTTCACCTTCCAACCACACTGCTGTAGACCCTGGTTCCTATAACTGCTGAGCTCCCTCAGTTGGCTGGGGGCTCTCCCAGGAAAGCAGAAGTTTGGGGGTTTTTTTTATTTATCAGTGATATGGGGGATGCCATCATTTAGCAGAGTAAAATCTACTTATGAATGTTGTTATCGGCATGATGCCAAGGGAAGGTAGACAGGTGGGTGGCTGAATAAATCACAGAAGTACAGAATCAGATATGGAAAACTTGGTACCTCCATCTGCTCTCCAAGATGCGAATCCCTCGCAAGGGCTCTAGGGGTGCTGGGAGCCACCCTCCCAGCTTTGAGGGGAAGGGACAAAGGAAGCATTTCCTCTGCTTAAAGGCTGTACAGATATCGGCCATTGAAACAATACAGGTTTTCCTTTCTTCTTTTCTATGGCTATGACAGACTTTTCAGCTCTCTTGGGTCAGTTTGGCTGTAAATTAATTCCCCCTGCTTAAGACAGAAAGTAAATGTTACCACATTGTGCAGAATTATAAAGTTACATTCTGGGTTACTTACAAAAGAATTAGGATAAAATCTAACGGTTGTATTTTCGTTTGTACTGTGAGAATACAGGAGTACGGCATCCAGTTAGGAAGAAGAGCATCTGATAAGAAGGAAAAAGTTTAGAGCAGAGAAAACTTCTTGCAAGAATAGTTTTCCTTTATCAGGAAGTTATAAGAACAGCTATTTTGAGCAGCTAGGGGAGATCACCATGAAAGGAATTTCTCCTTTGGAAGGAGCTTTCAGCTTGTCCCTGTCAGTAACGTACTAATGCTGGATTAAATTCTATGTGAAACAGGGGAGGAAAAAAAAAAAAAAAAAAAAAAAAAGAGAATATTCACTAAATGTAATTTTTCTTAACCTGAATTAAAGAAACTTTCAAATCCTCTCTAGCTCGTTATAAAAAAAAATTCTTTAAGGTCAGATGCATCCAAGAGATTTATCCAGCTACTGTAGGTAATTAGTGAACCATATCAAGATCTATGTGCATTAGGCTTGGCTGTAAATCTTTACTTGCAATTACTAGACAGCCTAAAATTAGCAGACTATATATGGTGACCCACAAAGCAGAGATGTTAACTTTAATGGTATTGTCCTGCAGTCAACAGTTTTGAGCAAAACTACCACTGCCGAAGAAAGTATGAGACAATTATTTGGAGGAGAGATTTAAAACAAAATTTTTATTGCAGTTTAAAAGATTAAACATTGGATGTATTCAAAATGTACCTTGATACTGAAAATCTTAAACTGATAGTCACCTTCTCCTATTCAGACCCCATTTACAGCCTTTAGGAAACGCTAAGTGCTCACTGTCTTTCCTTGTAGTTCCTCAACATGCAGAGTTGCATACCTTTGACGCTAGGAAAATGAGTTACATCAATATGAAGTTCAGCTGACAGGCCAGTGATGCTGACTGCAGCTCATAGCCACTGAGATTTGCAGATGTTAGATGAAAAATTACAGAAACAATTAAATTTTTTTCTTGAGTTGGAAATGCAATGTAGATTTTTCACTACAATAAAGACTGGATGGGATAACCAAGCTACCTTAAAAAAGTTTTGTAAATTGATAAGTAAATAAGGAAATATTTCAAATTAATTTGGGTGAAGAGGAGACATAACCAGTATCAATATATCCAAACTCTTTACTAAAAAAAAAAAGGCGACCTTTGCCTTCCTGCATGATTCTAATAGGGCATAAGAATTATATACTTCAGTCTAAAGCAGTTTAAGAAACTTAACAGTATGCTGCATAACATATATTACTAGGAGAAAAGTTTGTTGTTTGGCAAGCAAGTATTAAAGTCAACATTTTCTTACACGGAACCTCAGACAAAAATTAATATTGCATTTTCTCTGTAGTACTGGTTGTATATGGCAATTGGAGATAAATAATGAGTTTTCAGTGGGTAAGTCAGTTTTCTAAATATTCCTTAATGTTATTTTAGCCTGTTTAAATTGTTTCTTGAATTTCAGTTTCTTTTGTCTGCTTTTTTAATAAATTCAGAATATAGCCTTCATAATCATAATTGTTTCCACAGTAACGGAGTACAACACAGAGTTCATTGCCCTATTTCTCAGAGAGAAAAAAAAAATGGCCTGTGGAGAAGCCTGCCATCTATATTTCATTTATATGTAACTTTTCAGTTCCTCCAACATACATCCACAGAAAGAAAACACATGTTTGAAAACAAATGGAAATTAAATAGATGTTTTTAACCATCTCTATAACAATTATAATTTGTTTTATCTAAAAGGGAAGGATTCTGCTCTGAAATTAATTTTAAAGTGTATTTAACCAAATATCATTCCTTCTGATTGCAGATATGAATGCACAGGTGGGGAATTGTGAGTACATTGCTGGTTTCTCCACCATACAGAATAAAGGTACGGACTGCCTACTCAAACAAAATAAGAGTGAGTATATTTCTACTTTGGAAAATATGCTAGAAAATATAATGATCTATTTTTATTTTTAAGGCTTCAGACAACATAGTAATACTCACCACCCAAGATTTCCTAAGCAGGCACAAACGGAATTCATGACAGACTGCCTCATTTTTGCAAAAGTACTCTTCGTCTGAGTGGCAATAGGATCCTGTAAAGTAACATTAAATGTTCTCTTGAGGCTGATGTCCTTGAGCAGTGGGCTTAGCTGTGGACATACAAATGTAAAAATACCATGTTGTAAATACAGCAGCTGGATCAGGAGTTGGCACAAACTACACAAAACTCTACAATAATCTTGATTTTATCACTCCTTGGTAAACTCCTGGACAGAAAGGAACACCTATATCCCTTGTATGCACATGCATTTCCAGTGCTTCTGTAGGGAGAAACACTAAAAACTGCTCACCATAGGTATCATTACTTATACTTATACTGCCCTGCTCTGGATTTTAAATTGTCAATTTTTAAATAGTGCAGAAGCTCGGTATTTCTGACACTGAGACACCATATATTTACGTATCTAAATATGTATTCAGGACCCTGGCACAGGAATTCTCTTTGAAAACCTTGAATCCTATTGGTGATGCTTCAGGTGTGCATTAGTGGATATATACATTAGAAGGAATGATAAAGAAGAATGATATTTTTCTCAAAGGAAAAGTGTAAAAGAAAAAAAGAGGCACAGAAAAAGTAGTACTTTGGAAAATACTACCTTTCAAGATAAAAATAATTTTGCATTTATTGTTCAGATTTTTAAAAACTTTTAAATTCCTCATATTTACTTATTGCTTTGATTAACCACATAATTAAAACGTTATATAGAGTGTGGAAACCAACAACTTTAAAGTGAACATACCTTTTAGGTTTAGAATATAAAGTTAAAGCATTCTGGAAGCTGCTGATACACAGGACTGATAGTCAAGACCTTTCCTTAGCAGCCATTGTCTGAACATTCATTACCCGAATTAAAATGTAATTTACAAACACTGTAACCCACCTTCCAGATAAATGCTATTCTCACGGCAACTTTCCCCATGAGAAGGGAAAGCAAAATATAGTCTGCCAGCAATATTCTAGCAAAGAGTGAAAAAATGGTACGTGATGCTTTCCTCCCCAACAGAGGAAAGCCCACTGCTTTTGCAGCATCCTTAAAGCCTCCTGCGGTCCTGCAATATCCAGACATGCCTCCGAAATGAACTCAGCCCTGAGTACACCAGCGTGCTACCTTGCTGTCTCCATATAGCTCACCAGCTCCATCCCTACCACGGCTGTGCCTCTGGATGGACGTACAGTAAATAAAATATGTCATTCAGCTACCAATAGCAGAGCAGATACCTTCAGCAAATCACCCTCAAATTTTATAGCTGGGAAAGGCGAGAAAAAAAGGACAGGAGAGAGCTCCAACAGAACAAGCTTTAGGGGGATACTCAAAATGCTAAGTGTTACTGAAGGAAATATCAGAAAACATAACAAAGCTGAAAAGAAGATTAGTGTATTTTTTGTCCGAAAACTGCACAAAAAAAAAAAAAAAAAAAAGAAATTAGGGAAAGCCTGATGTAGTCATTGCAGGAATATGTAAGAGGACAAGTACGCAGTGGCAAAGTACTGCAGGATTATGCCCTAAACATCTTTCCTACCTCCTTAAGGAATTTCCTTAAAGGCCATAAGGTGTGAGCGTACATTCGTATTCTTCCCTCTTGTTGAAGCAGCCAAGACAGTAACAGCATGGCCCAGAGGCCACACACACAACACTAAAACATTACAAACAGGGGTTTGGGTTTGGTTTGGTTTTTTTTTTTTTTATTATTTGCTGTGAAATAGAAATACCTCCACTGTTAAGAAGAAACAGTGAACCTTCAGAGCATGGTAGCAACAAAACCTCATCTCTCTGACAATTGAGTGCTTGGCCCCATTAAAAGGATTATCAATCAGAAAAGGTGTCAGTTACGGTGTTTTTTGTGATACGAACACCTTTCCAGTAGTAACTTGACTAAGATCAGCAACTCATTTTACATAGGCCACTGACCAACCATTAGATGGTAATGAATTTTAGTCACTACCAACCTGAGACAGATATAAACCGGTGACCTGGAGGTGAAAAGACTTGGATTACATTACCAGTCCTCTGATCTAGCCTGTCCCTTGAATATCTAGCTCCATTTCTACTTTTTACAGAGGATCAGCCATTACAGACACACAATAACAAATAGCATTCAATGGTCAGTCATCATGTATTCATCTCAGGTTATGTTACTTAGCTCCCATCACTGATTATGTTAAATGCAATAATTCTCTGAAGAAATTAAACCCAATTGCACAGTACAGTATTAAAAGAATTTGCTATTTACTGCTATATAAAGATTCTTTTGCAGGCAAAATGCTTATGATAAAAAGAATTTCTAATAAAGCAAAATGTCTGTATTAAATAAAAAATGAAAAATGGAGAGAAAAAAAAAGAACAAATTCAATTAAATCTCTGAATCTCCAAAGATAAGAGAGGAAAAAAAAAATCTCAGGAATACAAGGAAAAGATTTAATGTTGTTTTTCAAACTCCTATTAAAAACATTATTTTCTGCTGGACAAACAACAATAGCATTTTTCTAGTATTTCTCAGCCACAGAAATATATAGCAATCTCTGAGGTTTTTTAATTTATTTTAAGATACTTTCCTTAATAATCCTTCCTTTAAAGATATCTCCCTGTTTTAACTATCACCGTTTTGCCATTTCCATGCCTAGTCGCTAGCAAGCAGTTTTACAGCTTTTATTTCTTCACGTTCAAGTGGCTGTCTGTAATCACACTTCCGTTTTTATGACTGGGACTCTAAAAACAAAACACAACATAAACCATGGCCTTTACCTATTGCTGACAGCCAGGTAATACAGCTGGTAGTATTGACAACCACTCATGCCGCTCCTTGTTCTCTCCCTGTAGCCCCTCTACTGGTTATCCTGATGGCCCTCCAACATTTTATACCAGTGGAATGATGGTCCTTTGATGAAAGAACAAGTGGAGACTCCAGCTCTCTTATTTAATTGAAGGTAGCACAGATGCAAAGCTAGGAAAAAGACAAGATTGCAAAGAGTCCGTCCACTGCATTAGCAATCTCTTAATGCAAACATATAATACATGGTAGCATATAAACTTACATGCTACATATTTACCTCTTCACTGATAAGCAGAGGCACGTATAAATATAGTTTGTAAATACACACAGCTCTAAGGCCCTGTAAGCAGATATTGCTTGTCTGTATCACTCAAGTCCTATTTTTGCTATAAAACACTGTGCCTATGGACTTTGAAAACATTACTGGATTTGCAATATAGTTTATTTTAGTATTTCTGAGCTGGGTGTAAGTTCTTCCATGTTTATAAGTTTATATCCTGCAATCAACTACTTAACTAAGATCTTCACCAACTACTGAAATTATTTCCTCACTGCATACACACATTAATATAGAATTGACAATGGCTTTTTTATGTATGAAACTAATTAAGGCTCAGTTTTGCACAATGTTACTCCTAGGTGTGCCTTTTATTTCCACAAGCACTTCAACAAATAATGTATATGAGGAGTACTTGTGCCAATACACATTTACATTAGGAGCTCTCAGGTTTGTGAAGTTAAATTAAAATCTCTATAGATATTTCAAATGTCTACCTCTGCTCCTCAGGTGCTTTTTATCATAAAGGCATCATAACCCAGAATTATAGTGAACTACAGGGAAAATCATAGCTTTAAAATGAGATTTCAAGGAAAGACTCTTAAAGGGTGAGAAAACAGAGTTACAATGGCTTAAATAGATGTTCTGAACTGACATTCTGAATTGATTGTTGTTTTCTTTAAAAAAAATAGTAGAGGAATTGTATGGGTGGAAAAAGTGTTGGTGGGAATGAGCTTAAGGGGCTACAGCAGGACATTCTGGAGACCACTAGGGCAAATTAGTACTTAAACAGTCACTTAAATGGCCAGGTAAGAGAAATGCACTAAAAAGATTAATATGTGACTACAGGTAAATCAAATGGCACTACTACATTGTATATGCAAGATATTCCGAGGATGCAGATAAAAGGGTTGGATTCTTTTTTACTCTCAAGCTTTTTCATGCTTCCCCTCCGCCCCCCCCTCTTAAACCACTTTACACTGTTTTGGCAGGAGAAAGCCCTTTGAAACTTCCCAGAACATTAGACAGGAATTCTAAATTGAGGCAGACACATCTTTCCAGATTACTTTCAATTTTTCAAGTTTTGGAGAAAGGTAAAATTACCTTACAAATCCAAAGTCAGAAATATGGGCTTCAGAATGTATTTGTGAAGAACAATTTAACATTTTCAGGCCTTCCTTCTGTCAGTGATAACCCATGACGTGACTCATTTTTATTTGTAATTGTTCTATTAATAGTTTATGAAAACACATTTCAGCATCAATGTCATCTGCAAATGTTTCTTTATACTGATGACATCAGGCATTTGGTGTTCATTATTCAATGACTGCATTGCTAAACCAGGTTTTTAGGGACCTCTCTGTTCCCGACATACTAAAGTAAGGGAGAGAGAGAAAAAGCAAGTACTGTCACAAAAGTAAATGAGGAACACAGGGTGCTCCTCATCCAGGAGGGGTATCAGGAAGTCACAGTACAGCCAGGGACTGATGCTGTGTATTTCTGAGGACTTTGATCATGCCATTAAAATAGATGGCCAGGAAGAGGCAAGGAGTGAGATCAGAAAGCAGAATGAAAAAGAAACGCAGTTAACAATAAAAAGGGGAGAAAAGAGAGAGAGAGAGAGAGATCTTAAAGCAGCAAAAGTTCTGCACTGATGGTTACATGTGCCCAGGAAGAAATATGGAAAGCTGTATATAAAACAAAAAAACAAACAAACAAACAAAAAAAAAACACCACACAGTAGACTTAGAATATAAGAGGAAAAAAATGGAGAGAAGATTAGTGGTGGTATCCAAGAGGAAAGCACTAATAAAGAAAACAAACAAACAAAACCTGTAATGACAGTAATAAATTTTAGAAATGAACTAATGGAAAGATCTCTTCACACAGAGTAACCAAGCAGTCATGTGTGACTGACTCAGTGTCCATATCACTATTTGTAAATATTAATTGAACGGCAAGAGGAAATCATAATTATACTGTAAGCTGCTCCATACGCATTGGACCTAATGACTGGTTTGGAAACACCTATGAATTTATTTCAACATGCTAATTGGGAAGACTAAGATTTGAATTGCTATAGTCTGTCTATCAGCAACTTTTTACACCAATTTTCATTCAAGGCCGTGTTGCTAAATATGGGCTGGGCTGTGTAACTGCATGTTGATCACTTATCAACTGTAGTTGCTTTGAATATGAGATTTTGTTGTTATTGTTGATTTGCCTTGGAGCCATGTACAAAGTGCAGGGTTTGTGAATACAAAATCATTAGAAATGGCAATTCTTCTGTAGAGAACCATGGCTTAGCATACATTATATTTCAATTAAAACTTCAAGACAAAACATAGCCCAACCAAAATTCATGGAGGTGTTCACATTTAAAATATTTTCTAGAACTTTAAATAAAAATACAGGCTAGCTGGTTTTTATGTGCAAATCAGATTCTGCTTTACTGAAATTGCATTTATTATGCATTAAGTATATCTTGAAAAAGATCTTGCCTACTTCTTTATACTACTTTACTTTTATTTCTAATTGTATACAATCATTATGTAATTACTGTGTACACACACATTTTTTTCCTCCTGAGATTTAAATGTGTCATTCCAGCCTTTGAAATCTGTTCTTTATTAACTCCCCTTTGTAGCTGCATAGCCTGGTGATCATCATTCAGTCTTAACATTAAATTCAAACTTCTAGTTATAGATGAACTTGGTTTAGAAAAATTACCTCTTCATAGACTCTAAAAATGACAAATTTTCTTTGACTTAAAGAGACTAATTCTTTTTATGGCACTAAGTGCCTAGACTCTACTGCTGGTTAGATTATCAAGTATTCTTGAGTGTTTAGAGATAATTTTACAAGTCTTCTGTGAGCTACATGATATACAGTAGAGTTCATTAGCATTGGAAGTGAACATAAAAATGCACCCAATTCACAGAAAGATAAATATGTCTTATGCAGCATGCAGTCACTGCTCAAGTCAAAGATTTGGGATTTTGATTGGGCTGAGATAGAAAACAATAGGCATAGGATCCATTTTTAATGTGATTATCTACTTACATTTAGCATAAACAAAAAACCCAACTCAAAATAAAGCGATAGGTCAGTAGGTAAAGAGCCTAGGAAATAAAAATTTTGTTAGATGCTTTATTTTATATCTGCCCTTGTAATAAGTAATAAAATCAAAAAGGGATGGATGAAATTAATTTTAAAATCAGACAACATAATTCAAAATCATACTGCATCATGCAATCAAGGATCTCCAGGTATTTTAAAAACTGGGCAGATATCCCTGCATTTATTTTATAGATGACACATGAGGTAATTATATTAGTGAAGGCAGAAAAATTATGCTGCCTGCATGAAATCAGTTTGGGGTATAATTAAACTTAAAGACAACAAATTGTATTAATGCTAAGTATGACAGAAAAATTTGGGACAAACTCTTAGGAAAGTAGGAAAGGTTTGCATGGACAAGCAATTTTAAGTGTTCTCTTTGATCAAAGCCTCATATAAGGTGCACTGGATTGAGAAGTTCAGAGTGGATGATGTCCACTTCCAATGATGTCCATAATTTTGGAATTTGGTCATAAACTTTGAACTGATATGGGAAACGGTGAATGACAACTTACAACTGAAAATCACGGATACAAATACCAAGAGCATTTTTATTCAAGTGTTTCAATATTAATTACAGCCAGTATTTTAATGCATTTAACTCCTAAGACACTATGTACAGGAAATTGCTTTGTCTAACCTGAACTGAACTACCATAAGCTGAATAAGTTAATATTAAGACTGTCAGTGAACTGTAAATTTACAATAAAATCTTTCTTTGGTCCGCCAGGTTTGCATTCTACATTCTTGTTAAAATGAGCCCAATGAAAAATCAGCCCATGAAAATACAGAAATATGCAACCAGTAACTTTGTTGAAATTAAGCCCTAGGGTTTGCAGTCTCTGTGAACAAAGAAAATAAATTCAAGGTACGAAGAGCCAGAACTCTGCAGAAGCAACGCATTCACAGAACAAGGGCCAGAAAGTAACCTTATTCTTTCCTTCAAGGTACGAACTTAGCAGATTCTCTTGAGAAGACTAGGAAGGCTTCAGACTTCAAAAGGAGGAGCGGAAGAACATTAATTAAAAGAAACAGAAACTCTGCTCTCCTGAAATGAACATCTGGTCTGGATTTAGTACTGAAAGAATTATGTCCTGAAAGAGTATAAACTGAAATCCACTTGAGTTTTTCAAATTTCACAAGAAGGTACCTTGGAAAGCGGTTCCCCACCCTCATTCACATCTTGCCTTTCTTCCCACATATACAAGAGAACGAATGGTTCACGAGCACATACATTTCTCAACCCATTTCAGCCACCTGTTTCTCTCACAGTTAAGTGTAAACCCCATCTTTTTCAATTAATGCTAACTCTTAGCATTATCATTTGGGAGAACATAGGCACCAGCTTTGCTTCTCTGCAAATATGTTGGAAGCAGGTGAGCTCACACCTGTCAACTTGCTAGAGAGCTTATCCTAAAGATAAGGCACAAGCAGATACATTTCCCAACTCAGACTAGTTCCAAGTGCAAATCAGCTATCCCAAAACCCCCCAAAATCCAGCACCTCAGAGGAACAGTTACAACAGCAGAATGACTTCTTTGGAAATAGTCACAAAAACCTAGCGTGTATGTAGGTAGCTTCATGTTGGATGCAGATAGATATCTGTTGGTAGCAGCATCCCATTGAGAAAAACTCTGCTGTTTTACATTCAAAAACCAACACACTTCTGAGAAACTGAATATCTCTCCAGCACATGCACTGCAGTTTTGGGGAGCCAGGAACTTCTAGCTTCTAGCTAAGAAGCCAGACAGAAACATGTGTGTTTATAGAATTTGTATAAACAAACTTTGCTCTCTTCAGAACAAAAGTCACCCCCCGGTCAGGGCCAGTTCCCAGAAGACTGGGCCTTACACTTTCAAAGATCAAGCCCTTCAAGAAGACATGCAACTGCTGTTAGTTGGCTGGGTCCTCCGGTAGGAACGCTGCATTTTTCACTGCTAGTAAATCTTCACACAACAGCAATCACAAGTAGCATTTTATCTCATGTCTAGTTAGCAAAAAGTCCACCTCTGACTACCAGGACAGCACGTCTCAATTAGACTAAACTTCAGTCCTTCAGCAGTGTGACATCTCTACAGATGAGGACATCTTTTTAGGACCCTTCAAATGCCATAGCTTGTAATATATTCTTGGTTTTTAACCTCAGGACAGTCAGAGCCTAGGTTCTGCATATCAGAAATGCTACCTGAAATTATACTAGTTCTTAAGGCTCAGAATGTCATTTTCACCAAGATCAGTTTCCTCCAGGAAAAAAATTTAAAAAAAAAAGTGCTCATCTGGTCCAAAAATATGAAAAAAACTTGCACAGGAATGAAGAAGTATCATAGAGCTCACCATTTTCTGACTGAAGAGCTGTCTAGGTATGGCTCTTGAAATTGTCTTCTCTAACACACACATGCAGAATTATAGTTTTTTAAAAAATGTATCCCATTGAGTATTTAATTCTCTAGAGAAATAATAAGAAAATGCCATATGCAGTATTAGACATGTTCATTGAATGCCCTACAAAATACACGCTGCTACAGTGGTAATATGGGATGTTTCTGAAATGGTTTCATCTGGCATTCCAGATGTGCCACAGTTTCTCAAAAAGTACTGAGAAACTTTAGTTCATATTTTCCCTTCTAGAACAAGCTTAACGATATCCAGGTTGCACATCAATAAAATTACTAACTGTCATTTTAAAAATAGGCTAGATTACAGAACAATAGTTACCATGGTGTATCATGAAAAGTTTTAGATGGTACAATATTTAAAGAGAAAAAAAAAAATCACAAAATGAATGGGAGTACCATCTATAACAAATATGGTGAAAAAATTACATTGCTGGAAGGAAGAAGCTGTCAGTGGATGTCAGGGACATCTCCTAAACTCACCTGGAAGCTGTACAGCGCAGGCAAGGGGATTCGTTACAGTTCACTGCAGATGTGCCTGCAATCACACATAATATTCCTGACAAATCAGTGTTTCTCACCCTACTTCTGCTGGTGACAGTATGACCATATGTGGCCTGGGCACTGATTTAATTTCCTTTGAGGCTTCAGAATGACTATTGGAATGGAAATACTGTTTTCACAACTGATTGTACTCTGTTTGCAAGATAAGAAGTTCGAGAAGGTACAACTTAAATGGTTGCAGCCTGGCAAGTGTCCAGTCAAACTTTCTTTTCAGAAGAGGGTTGAGCTCTCTCATAAACTGGAGTTAGAAATGCCTTTTGAGTAACAAGGAAGCCAAAACCTTCAGTATTTATTACAACAGGAAGACAATCTCTTTTCACTAGTAACAGCTTAACCCTAATACAGCAGGATCTCAGGAACTACTTGGAGCAAAGTTAGCAGGAAGACGACTGACAGCATAATCCCTGAACAAGCCCAAGTAATCAATGAAGGAACGATGACCCACACTGCACGATTCATTTCCCAGCTGTGATCTCAGATAAGTTAACGATGTTGCGGTGCAATTAAACCACTTTGTCCACATCTTGCCTTTCTTACATAAACGAGAAAAAGCTATTATTAAATAAGGAAAACAAATAAAGTCGTAAGGCTTTTAAAAGACGCACTTAGTTACCGGGAAATGCTTATGTATATGGAGGAAAACTTTTAAAAAATTCTTAACTAGTGAAAACATGATGCCTTAAGGTAACAGCCCAACCCAGTTATCTGCCTCAACAAAAAAAACAAAACAAAACAAAAAAAAAAGAAAGAAAATGGAATTGTAGTCAATGTTCCACTTTGAAAAGAAATACTCCTAATTCCTAGAAATTTCAGCTCAAACTGTTGTCTCCCCATATTTAATCTCAAAATGCTTACATTCATGAAAAAATATGCTAGACTTGAAGACATCTCAGACCAGACATAAGTGTACAGTATTTTAGTGTAAATAGGATGGAAATTTAAATGGAATTTAAATGAAAGTACTCCATGGGACAGAACTTGGCTTGCTGTACAATTTACAAATCATTGAACATTTCCGTGCAGTAATTGCTGACCATAGCTGCTAATTAACATTACAGTTAAAAGCTAGGAAGTGAATCCTCACTGTTTTCTTATAAGCCCATAAAATTTAAAAATTATTTTGCCCCCTAGAGCAACAAGCAGTATTAGAAGTCCATTTCTGTACTGATACTATTTTTCAGAAACTTGCTTTGTTTTTCCAACTGATATCAAGCCACTAAACTAATTTTAATGATTTGACTCATTAAACAGATTAAAGTAACAACACAAACAAACTAAAGAAATAGGTTTCTCAACAGTAAATATGAACATTCAAATTTTTTCATGTAATAATTTGGTAATACTAAACCAAAAAAAAAAAAAAAAA
>VXBL01009162.1:515997-567942 GCA_013400195.1 Aramus guarauna | reverse complement strand
AAAAAAAAAAGAAGAAAAGAAGCCAAACATTAAATTCATCATTCTACCTGCAATAAAGCTCATACTACTTCACTGCAAATAAACACTCACTGCAAAAAACACTTTTCCAGTTTCCTTAGAAAAACAAGATTTTTGCTACCAACATCTCTCTAACATCTGTGTTTAAATCCAGCGAAACAACACTACTCCAATGCACAGAAAAACTCTTACAGCGTGCAAAAACCTGCAAGGCTACATTGTCAAAGTTACGGTATCACAAAATATTTATTCACACAAGGCTGATTGACAGTGATGGATGCCCTCCTATTTTGCTGTAAAATATTCCAAAAGATCCTTGCTCTGAGCATTAATAGATGGCTAATGTTAACATACCATTAACATATGAGCCAAGCACAGCCGCCTCAGTTCAGAAAACTGTAACTGCTCATGGATAAATCAAGTCCAGTCACAACTTTATCTTCCAGGACAGCAGTAAGCATAAGCAAGTTACTGTTATTATCAGGCAAGCAAACTGTTATTGTCAGTCAGGCACACAAATATGATCAAAAATAAATTACTTGAAAACAACCAATTTAACTTATATGTAAGCTGGATCAAGGCCAAATGCATAGCAGAATGAAGGAGTGAAATATGTTTTCAGGTAGTTCTCTCTTGCTGCATTTTAAATAAGAGTTATTTTCATGGAAGAGCAGCTGATGTCTGCACAGCTCTGTGACTCACAATATTGAAACAGTCCCAGTAAAAAAGAGTAATTGCCCCTTGTACACAAATGGTTCTCTGTATTCTTGTACCGTCTTTTAGTGCTCTGGGACAAACTAGTTGAAGTCTTATTAAAAAACCTCTGTGATATTATAAATTTTGAATAGGCAAAATGAATAGATGCAGAGTGCACAGAATAATACAACTCAAAAGCATTATCATGTCATCCTTTTACAAGTTTTACTGAATAGATAGGATGTGATGCATACAGTATGACAGTCAATTTAAGGGCTGAGTGACTTGCAGAGTTATGGCTCTTCAAACCATCAGAACATGTTTTACAATAACTTTCCTCTTTCTCTTTAATACCTTAATTTTCTGTTTGTATTTTACACTCACAGTTTTTAAATGTTAGTAAAAACATTCAAGTAACATCCTTTTGATAGCAATGATGCAAACTTTTAAATCAGCATGGGCTACCAGGAGAGCAGTAGAAAAGTTATTAGCATTTTTTATTTGATTTTAACAATTAAGTTCTGTGCATTTTCTAAAGAATGAAGTTTAGCAGTTGAACAAAACGCCTATTGTAACTCCAGGCAGCAGGAGAAAAGCTGCCTCTGGGAAGGAATTTATTAAACTTGTCCCCCCCTAGCCCCACACTGATCTCAGAATTACACAGCATGCATCCCATCTCCAGAAGAACATGATGTGCCTTTCAGTCAGATGCTTCCTGCTGCTGGTGAAACTTAAGCTGTGTTCCCTGAAAAGGTTCGACTTGAGAATTATTGCACTGCCGTGGTTACAAGGTAAAATATATGGTAGGCTCAGGGGGCCACCAAAGGAAACTGGTAGTCTGAGAAGAAAAATGACCTCTCTATTTGGAATTTTTAAAATATATATACATAACCTTTTGCACTTAAGCATGCTACATATCTGTAAAGTTTAACTGAGTATCTCATAAACATCATAATAGTGACCTCATTCACCTGTAGTGCATCAAGCATGGTCCAACAGTTTATATCATGTTAGTGTTATCTACCAAAGACAAACCAACGATTTTTTTCAGACATCAGTTCATTAGCAAAACAATTCTCTCAAAAAAAAGGTGACCTCGTGTTTTTCTCAAAAGGAACTACGCATACTTGAATGGCTGACTGAAAACACATTCCTTACAACTCCTGCAACTGCATGCTGTTAACAGTACCCTGTAACATTGTCAGTGCCTTCACCATACCAGAGGAGCTTACAGCTATTTTAAAACCCAGAACTGTGAATCAAGCCCCCATCTGGATTTTCTTCAAATGAAGGCACAAGGATAGAGAGGTATCTTTTGAATAGAAAACAAGGCATCCTTTCCAATGAAAGAACTGAAAGAACGAATTTTTGAGGGGTCCTGAAAGCTCTTCACTCCTGTAATGTACGATAATGTATGTGCTGTACATGGCAGGATCTGGCCCATAGCGTCCTCTTTAGGAATATGCTAAGGTTACTTCCGCAGGGATAGACAGAAAAGGTTTGAAGTTATTAACGTAAACATCATCCATCCCCCCCCTGAATGCACAGGTACAACACTGGGATTACAATCAAGCAGAAGCTTAGAGCCAAATCCTGTAGCTATGAAGGGGAATACTCAGAACAACAATATCCTCAGCAATAAGAATTTGTATGATTGAGTATCCAAAAGAGCAGACAGACAGTCTTTACCCAATTCCTACAAATATAACAGTCTGAAACCAGTTACTAAAAGGAAAAATAAGACTGAATGCTATTCTGTGAGGAGATAATCTGTGGCTCAGACACGGTTGCTCACGTGCCTGGGAGTTTTCAGTTACACATAAGGGGATCTAACATTTGTTATAGAAATTAACAAGATTCTTTACAGATTATCCAAATCAAAAAATATCTTTTGTATATGGTACAGAACATCTAAGCTTTTTTTTTTTCTTTTGCATGTATATATACACTTATAGAAAACAACAACAATGTATTTAATACACAGCTTCCATTCATTCTTCAGGTTTTGTGCTGTATAGAGCCGTGACAGACGGGCTTTGTTACTCCAGTACCCTTTCTGAATGATGCTCCCAGACACTTTTCTGTTCACACCCTGCAGGTAAACTTATTCTTCCCCTTCTCCGTATCTCCGAATCTCCGATTCCTTATGCTATTTCCCAGAAGAGTTATGCACATCAGACATTTACTGTTTTTCTCAAACATTTTCTTGCTTGACTACATTTTTTTTTTGCTTCTCTCTTTTTATATTCTCTTGCTTTTTTATTTAAAATATTAAGTGACTAGTACAAAAAGATTGAGGCAAAATACGAGCCAAGGCAAAATGTAGTAGAGAGGGGTTTAACTCTACAGATAGCTGTGAAACTCTTCATAAAAGGGATCTATTTTTCTTATTGCAGTCTGCCAGGATTTGTAGGTATAAGATACAGAAATTCCAAAAGGAACTCAGAACTGAAAGGCATCTTGATTCAGAATTTTAAATTTTTTGTTTGCTTGTTTTCCTGACATGTTTTCTCACATTTGGAGAAGAATGGTTATAAGAAAGCAGAACAGATTTTAACATAGACTTGCAAATCTTGTTGTTTGATTTGGAAAACAGACTAACAAAGTTATGCTGTTTCATGCATTTTAAGATTTTTTTTAAAATGTTAAGAAATAATAATGAACTTTGAAATGTCTTCCAAAGAGGGCTTCTCTTCAATGGAAGTTTGAGAATCTAAGATTATAACTGGAAAACCAAGCATATTCTCCCTTGCTGACAAAAAATTTTAATGGTTGCAACAGTTTCAGAGGTAAATTCTATAAACTGATTAGACATTAGAGATTTTATCATTGCATTCCAGGAATATTAGAAAAAGATTCAGAAGTTCATTACAGCTATACACATGTATATACTGATTTATACAGCAGGTGAAGGTTTTATGCAGAGCAAAGGCTCTTGTACTTTTGACAATACACATCATTTACATATATATATATATAATCACATGGCTTCAAAATAGGTTAGAGAACATTTTGGCTACTAGTACCTTCATGGCATGAGCACTTCTTTCATGCAGTAGAACTAGCTGGCTGTCCAAGTAGGCCAAGCTGGTGTTTGTCCACTATGCACAGCTCCTTGGACTTTGGGAAACGATGGCACCGCTATGCTTGTAAGAAAGCAAGAGGACCAGGGCAGTTACAGAACAGGATCATGCATTTCTTCGTACTAAAAAGAAGGCAAGAACAAGATGAAGTAAACAAAACAGATGGTTATTCTTTCTATTAGGCACATCACATTATATGTACAGCACTTATATTCCAAAAAATTTCAGAAAGCAACTCCATAACAAATGTGATTTAAAAAAAGATATGTTGACATGTCATCATTCTAGATGCTCAAAATTTCTGACAAGTATGAATGTATTTTGGGTGATGAGTTAAAGCATTTTAACACATCGCAATTAAACTAATCATTTTTCGTTCTCTCAGATTATACTTTAAAGTTACTGAAGTACTTTAAAGCACTTGTTCACAATGTATAACATTTACAACACTGCAGTATTTCTACAATAGCACACTGCTTCTTTGAATGACATACATCTTACACCAAGTTGGAATTCAAGCAAATGGAAGGATTTGTGTTTTATGTGTAGTGTGTAGCTAGTGCCTCACCGGCCTTTCTGAGATGGAAGGACTAAAGCAGTAAGCTACAATTCATTTCATTCACAATAAAAACTGTGCAGAAGAAATCATTATGTCCCAACTGATTACAAAAGCCTATTTAATGAAATGCATATTTTTGAAGACTCAGAGGTGCTGTAATGTTTGCGCTATTATTTAAGAACCATTAAGTACGATTGCAACAGTAGCTCTATTAAACATTTTATAGCCTTCTCAGCGTACGTTTATTTTCTACATCAACTTTTGCTCTTTTACAATATTGTCCTAATAATTTAGCATCAAAACAATGCCACACTTCAATGGATTGAAATTAGCAGGACATTTTTCTGGAAAAGGGAAGAAAAAGTTTCTGGCAAAAAGCCTACCTCATCTACATGAATTATAAGGAGTTTAAAATAATTTGCTGTCTCTAGGTCTCTCTAACCTTGCAAGGAAATTTTTAAGCGTTTCAGAAGCAAATTTACATAAATGCAATAAGTTTCAAATCTTGGATTTGTACTTCCCAAAGTACCTTTTTGCCATTAGCTTTGGCTTTTAATGGCAAAAAGAAATGAATCCTTTGTTCTAGCTATTTGAAATAACAGCATCTCGACACAGTTCTTCAGATTAAAATACTCATTAGCTAAGTGAAGGCACAATATGAAGGTTATTTAAAGGCAACAGAAATCAATTCTAAGCTTGACCGGCTTCTAGGAAGCATCCTCGAGGTGGACCGTGGCCAGGACAGGTGCTGATTCAGAATTGGTAGCTAACCATACCACGGGGATATCAGGCTGCTCCTTGGAGCTGAGGCCAGCTGACCTGAATGCGCTTTTCACCCCAGGCAAACGTGGGGTTGTCAGAGGTCCAGAATCTATTTCAACAGCTAGAAGCACGTTGTTACGAATTTTGAATAAATGAATTGCTTTGAAAAACTCTGTAAATCATATCACATTTCCAAGACTACAGCTGGTCATAAAGTTTAGATCTAGATTTTTGACCTTTCATGTCTGTCTTTCTCAAACTTCTATAGAAATGGCCCTCAGTTACAATCAGGATCTAAATCTTGCCAGTTTGAGGTTGTTGAGTTATGCCAGTCAATAAAAGTATTTTCTGTTTAAAGCCAAAATCATTTTTAGGCTATATACTGTGTCATAACATTTGTCAGGAAAAAAAAAAAAAGCCTAAGTACCTGTACATCGATGTCTACACTAGTTCTGGTGACAGGAAGTATTGAACAAAATATATTTCCCACTGTGAAGGAATGCTATTCTGCACAAAGCTAAATGTTTTCATTTGACCTATCTGCCTCTTATGACAGTAAAAGTTATCAAGTGTACCAAGGACAGAGGGATAATTTTTGCTGAAAAAGGAATTATGGCAAAAAAAGAACTAAGTTATTAAGCAAATAAACAATTTAAGGCACATGCAACGTAGCAGTAAGAGTAATCAGTATCTTTGGGATACCTTACCACACAGCACTTTGATCTGTAAAGACAGTTTCTAGATGGCAAATTGTTCTTGATTCATGTTACAAGCTTGATTCATGTTACATGTTAACTTCCTAAATACTGATAATTATGGCATCCATCTCACACAGAAGATAATCCTTATTAATGACAATCATTAATGTTCCACATATAATAAAAATGAGTCACATCTATTAAGACACTTAGCTTTACTTAATAATCCTCCCAAGAGAACCTTTCAGTCACTTTATCCTTGCAAATCCAAAAGATTATTTAAGGTTTCTTTCTGTCATTTTAAAACATGTCTACCGTGGATTCCTGCTTTGGCTGCTCCGAATGCCTGCACACTCTGTCTCCTCTCCTCCCCTCCCAATTCAAATGGCACACTTAATTAAACTGGAGAGACCTTAGAGTAACTCCAGGTTAATGGTTGCATCTGTCAATGGCTTGGTGCTATCCTGACACTGAACAGAAAGAACATTTTAACATGGTGATCAAAGATCCTAAGCTTTTCAACTCACTGTTATGAATATTAGGAAACTCTTTTATAATTCCCTTTTTCATTCCTCCTCCTCTTCTCAGTCTTTCTTTGCCTGATCTTATTTCTGTTCTCTTTTCTTATTTCTTTGCCTTTCACTCCATTTAAACTAACCTGCTCTCTCAACACCTGCCCTATGCTGCTTTTTGTTTATTTTTCATTTCTAGTAATTCATCTTCCCTCCTTCCAGCTCTCATTTTTGCTGGGAGATAAGATATATGTGAATATATAAAGCAGAAGTCTGGTTTCACTGAAGTTGATAACACAGCTGCCACTGACATCAGTACAGCCAGGATTTTGGTTGTGTACTGACATTTGATATGAAACTTCCAAATAGTTTTCCCCCTTGTTTGTGATAAATGCACATGGATTTTTGATAAAAAATAAGGTCAGAAAAGTTAAACTGCACACCCTATTCAGGAAGGCAAAAACGGTCTCATATCCACGTGCAATATGTAGATGTAGGAATCACGAGACACATTTCTGAGTATATTCTCTTTTAGAAACGACATACCTCAAACCTTTTACAGCTGTAACCCCGTTTGTCCTCCTCTGAAAGGGACCACTTCTCTCACCTGCTCTCTCCTTCCCTGTGTCCTGTCAGGTAGCAGCAAACTGTCCCTAATTCCAGGCTGCTCAAGTGGGTGCTGCATAGAGAGGTCATAACCCAAGAGCCATTAGAAAACTGTTTTCCCTGTACCTGTATCACCATCCCGCTGCCCCAGGTATTTTTTGGTTGGTTTCTCTTCACTGTTATTTATCAGTTATTTATCATTCTAGTTACTAAATACCTTTCATTACAAGTGTGTAAATAAATATAGATTGCATTAGAGTCCAATCTCACCCATTAAAATTTAAGAGAAGGTCTACTCCTCTCATCTTTTGACTTACTCTAGTTTCCTTCTGGTGAAACAGTGCAGTATTTGGGATTTTCTTTTTCAGTGTTAACAATTGAATCTTTTTCACTATTCTGTCATTCTGCTACCTTTCTTCTGGCAGTAATACCCTAGCATGGATAGCATGAAGCATTTGCCCTTACAGACTGTTACTTTATTCAAACAGCTGTTACTCATGCACTAAATACAAGGTGGATGGTAGAAAAAGACTTTGTGAAGCCATATATCAGGATGAAAGTTTTATAGCTTTAGTGTTGCTTACAAATCAATTCCTTTCTCTGAGCTGGGCTACCATTAGTAGCTTTTAAGATTGCCTAGAGCTGTGTCATTCACTGCCGGTTTGACACATTAATGCATTAATGGTATGTGCAGGCTGACATAACTTCTCTGAAGTACTATTACAGTAATTACCAGGAGTCTTCAATATGACATGCAAAGTTAAGAAAGGTGACAAAAGAGTAGAGTGTGGAGATACTCAGACACTCTTAAAACATTCATTCAACATTGACAGTATGTAATTAAGAAACTACAAAAACATTGAGACAAGGATTGTCTGCTATGCATACTGTCAGAGAAAACAAGCATGAATGAAAAAGGCAATTATGCAAAAACATTGGCTGATACTATCAAACTATTCTGTTTCAGTAAAAAGAGGTTAAGAGAATCAGGGTAAAAAGTACTAGGTTTGCTCAGTTCGGTTCTTTCACAGAGAAAAATGATAAAATCTCATTAGCGTTTAGTAAAAAGGATGCACATTTTCGAAGCCATTTAAGAGGCAGCAGATGGTACTAATGAATCCTGAGTCTGTGGTTAGAACCTTTGAAACTGGGAACAAAATGCATTTCTGCATTTCTTCAATTATCACAGATGTCTCCTAAAGTAAATTAGCAAGAGCGTGGAACGTTATCTGGAAAACAGATCTTTGCCATTACAAATAATTTTAATTTATTCTTTCTTAAATCAGGTTTGTTTTTCCTAAGATAAGTATTACTCTGAATTATAAATTAAAATATTGAACATTACTTCCTCTTTTCAACTACAAACACTCTTTCGTTGCCCACATTTATTGTTTAATAAACTGGTTCAGTGGATCAAGAACTCCAATATCGAAATTCCTCAGCTGTCCTTCCCTCACTCGGAACTAGGGACCATCAGTATCTTGACAACTCATTGCCTCATAGTCTGTTGGCTGAAGTGTAATTCCTTGGACAACACCTTTGTGATGATGTGCTAGGACTGGGATTACTGTGAGCAATCCAGTCTGAAGTGCTTCTGGCTTGAGGCTACACGCAGGTATCCTTGGAATTCTGACGTCTTTGTAGTACATTTAAACATCATGCTTAAGATGACAAAATCTCCATTCTTAGAGATAACAGTTTCAGAAAATTTCTGTGGGTTTTTCACTCTTGGTGTTCACATGAAAAGAAATGTACAACTATGTTATATTAATAAAAAAAAACCCTACTCCTTCTAAAAGCCATTCGATACATTTGAAGTTACTCAAGGAGGCCGATTTTTTTGCTTGCGTATAAGAAAGGAGGTTGAGAGTGCTCTTAATCTGAACACTTCCCTTCCCGCCTAAGACCCAGCTATAACAATCTACTATTTCTTTCACAGCCCAGTCCGCAAACACCAGACCAAGAAATAGCCTTCCTTAAATTCATATTTAGTACTTGTAATTTAACCATTTTCAGCAGGTAAAGAGTTAACTCCTTTAGGAAAATGTATTTTCAAATCACCATGCCTAAAGCTAAGTTGGTGCTTTTGCAAGAACAAGAGCTGATTAAGGACATCAACACTTGGCTGTTTTAATTTTACAGCCATAAACTATTTCTATATTTAGCTGAAGATACATTTTAAATCACTGCAGTTTATTTTATAATCTGAAATGAACAGCAAGAATATGGGTGATATTTTAACTGATTCATAAATATTTAAAAGTCTGCTGATTTTCAATCATATCTTTCTGCAATCTGTTTTTCATAAATACTGAATTTAGTGACAGGTTATTTTCAGTAAAATAGCACAATTATCATTCTTCTAGAAAAACAGTTAAAATAGCACAGAAAATCTTTAAGACTAGGAAGTTCTTTTGTATGATTTATTACCTAAAAGGTACTAATGTATTTCAGAAGCATGTTAGAGCTGTATTTTTGTTGTTCCTATTAAGAAATTCTAGCTTCCAGCTTGTCAGTTTGATATATGTTTCTTCATATGTCTCATGTTTTTCATTGTTGTCATAAGGACAAAGCAAATTTGACAGCAATATTTACTTCTATTCTGCCAGGACAAGAATATTGGAACACTGATTAGGAAGGAAAGCAACTAAGAAAAGACTGCTTGAATAAATAGTATACTATTTAAAAAAAAAAAAAAAACCAAAACAAAAAACCCAAAAAAAAACCCCCCCCCCCTACACCCACAGAACAGGGGGCCTTGGGGAGGGGGAGTGTTAGAAAAAAAAAAAAAAAAAAAGCTTTCCCTTCTCTCTCTATGGCATACAGGAATTTTAGGTTTAAATGTAAACTAATTCTATCGATAAGTTTTTACCTGTTAGGAAAATTTAGCCAAATTAATCAATGCTACACATCAGCTATGATATCATGGAACATTCAAAAGCTACATATGAATATATAAATACATACATCTATAGATATAGATGTTTTGTTAGCCACCCCCTTCTCCCACTTGAACTGGGTGCCTTTAAATAACCAGATATTTGAAACAGAAGATGATACTCAGTGGTTTTTCTCTACGAATTAAACACTTTCTGGCTACACCCAGTACTGTCAGTTCTCTGATAATGTGGAAAGTGATTCTAACATAATGCTTTATAACAGTAGAGTCTCGACCATGGCTCTTCACTGGCTGAATATGCTGGTTGTACTCAGCATCCAGCCTCAGTGCAATGACCAACCTATTATCTCATCACTAGTCCCATAAACAAAGCTGCTTTCAAGAAAGAATTAATATTTGAATGTCATAAACTTATTCCATTTGTGATCCTACTGTTTTCTGGAACTAAACCAGCAAAAGTAAAAACCTGCAAAGTGTTCCTTCCAGCGTCATAAAAACTATTTAAAAAATTCTTCTGATGATGTCATGCTGTGATGACAGAGAATCATGTAATACAGAGTTAGAAATAATATTTCTATATGTCAACAGCAACTTAATATATGCTCCTAAAAACAAATCAAAACTCCCCTGGGAAGAATATGTATTTTCAGGAGAAATGAAAAACAACTGGCCAAAACAAGAAAACACTTGGTTACCCAAAATTAAGTTGCTTTCTTAAGAGCTATAATTGAAGGAGATCTTAAAGATACTCAACTACATCAGGCTGTTTAGAAGGCATAACTTCTTTCTACATAGAAACTGAAAGATGTAAAATGAAAATTATGTATAGCTTAGCAAAACACCACAGAAGAATTCACTACTTTTATTATCATGGATCCCTGTAATGTGAGGATTTAGGTTAAAGCAAATCCAATTGATAGGAAGTAAGATAGCCATGAAGTGTCATGCTAACATGGTCTGATTTTTTTTTTTTTTTTTAATTAGAGAAGCAGACAAGAAAATATACTAGAAATGTCCAGGTTGTATCCAAGTTCTGTTGAATTAGTTTAAGTTTGAAAAGCCAAAATGAAAGAAAAGCCTTTGATTTATACAACACTGAAATACGTCAAAATGAACAGAAGCATTGCTCACCTAGAAACGTGCAAACGTTGTGTTCAATTAGAAACAGAGAAAGCCATTCCAGCACATGTCAGATGAGAATAAACAGGTATAGAAACAGAGATTAAAGATTTACATATGCATTTTATACCAATGATTATGATCAAAGGGTGCCATGATAGGAAACAGATGACTTTACTACTGTAGTGGGCCTTTTGAGTATGCTTAAAAGTAACAAATAACATTGCATAGAGACAGATAATTATAAGAGCAACTTTAGACAATCTAATGTAAAAAGCGTTTATAGATAAATTAACCTGTCCTGCATGAAAGAGAAACAGAATTTCAACTCCACACATTTACAAAGGATTCAGATGAGGTTAGTACACTTGTCTTTGTTTAAATTTCTCTCTTTCAACAATAGCAATTTCTTTTTAACACAATTTTAAGAGCTATATCATAAAGCACTCTTTTCTATAGCACATCATAAATCTTCACAGCAGCCAGGACATGGGTCGAACACTAGACTACTCACTCTGTGAAGGCTAAGACATATGAACTGCACACAGATCAACATGATTTTTAATTTTCAAATTACGTATTCTGACATCACAGAACAGAAACCTTTGGCATACAAATCCATCTATCAGGCGCTAATCTAAAACTGGAGCCAAGGCAGTACAAAGAATGGTTCATTCCATTTCTAGCAATGTTTTGTGTCACAAAAATAAATCTCAAATCAGTCCAAACTATTGGGAAAGTCTAGAGCCACTAGTAAAAGAATCCCCAGAAAAAAAAGGGGGAAGGAAAGAGTATACCACAGAGTTTCTTTGCCTGTATAAAGTAAACACAAGAAACTTGAGCAATACATGGTCTCTCTGGAAATCTTCTTTGCAGAAGCAAGACGTTTATATAATGCCTAATGTACTGCATTCCTCCTTCATAAAGATTTCATAAGTGTGTAACAAAATAAACAGAATGACTGAAGCAACAGCCTGGGGGAAACCAGTAAATAGAGCTCATTTCATATGCAAAAACAATAATGAGGAAAGATCAGTTACTGCAGTTCTAATAACAAACAACAGATCGTTCATAACAAACTTAAATAACACCGTTTCAGGTGAACAATCCACACCAGGGACTGGAACTTTTTCCTCCCACTCCTCAAGATTTTCATTTCACTCTGGAAGTACAAAGGAAGCGCAACAGCATCCCGGTCTTCCCCATAGTATTTTCTTGCTGCATGTGGGTGTTGCAGTGATACAGAATGACTGCAATGGTTCCCAAGGCTCCCTCCTTTCTCAGTCAACACACGTCAGGACACTGGTAGCATTTTGCAACCAAAAAGGTTCTTGGCACCAAAAGCCAATGAGAATAACTTTGAAAAGGTCTGTGCTAGATAAAGTCTAAAGGTATAGTAAACAAAATTCACGTATCTTCACACCTTTCTATCCGATCATTGAACTGAAACACAACTTGATAGGAGCTGAGAATAGGGGAGCATTTTGCCTCAGATTTCTGGCAAAACAGTGTGTGACCATGGAAATCTAAGTTATATACATCCCATACCTACAAGGAAGACAATGGTATCTATCTCAGTTCTTGTATTTGATTCATTGTTGATCCCATTGTTGAAATTTAACGTTCAGAACAGTAGTTACAGCAACAGATAATTTTTTCATATTAAAAAAATGAGGAAGAAGAGGTTACAAACTTGAGGTGGATAATAGAATTTTGCATTGTTATCTCTAAAAGCAGCAAATTGACTACCTATATGTTTAGAAAAAGTAATTCTATGTAAAATTAATATATATATATCTCTCCCAGGTTTCACATACCAAAGCCTTGATTCAACTTCAGACAAATGAAATCTCTCTAAAAGTGTCCAGAGAAACAAAAGATGGGATTTGTCCTAACAAGCATGTGCCATGCACCATTTCTTTCCAATGCATTGGTTTTAAATCTTATTATTAAGCACCCATATTAAGCACATTTCTTTAAATGGATATATGAAACAAGCACAAGCTTCATAGTCCTAACACATATATCCTCTAGCTGAAGTGATGTGACAGGAACCCAGAATTATTTGTCTGGCTATGGTATAACTGCAATAGAGGCAACCACTGAAGAACCCAGACTTGGCAGTGTCTGCTTACTGAATAATCTTGCTTACATGTTTGTAACGATCCACTTTTTCACCCTTACGTATGTCTGTTCACATGATGGCCACAGAAACCTAGGCCTGGCTCCTGAGAATTCTGAGTCTCATGTAGCGTTACCGGCAGCTTTTTCTGGGGAATCATTTGGTGCCAAAATATACCAAGTCATCAGTAGTTTAAATTCTGCATCAGGTTCAGTAACTTATTCTTTAAAGTAAATACATTTGGGTCACAGATCATTTTAGACACTCAAAATTCATCTATTTTGCAAAACAGCTTGTACAGTTACATTGGAGTTTACTGAACTGCGGTGTCAGTTTTACTGTTATAGCCCAATTGTTGGAATCAAAGGAAACAAAGGTTCCTAAACAAAGGCTCCAGCATATCCGGAGTATGTTTCTACCTTTAATTTCAGACAATTAAGAAAGTTTTCTTCCTTTTATCTTTGCACACCCTTGCTTACAAAGTCATCTTTTCCACCTCTATGTGAAATATCAGCTCATATAAAAGCCATAGTTGCTTAAGAATAGAAAATATATCCAAAATCAAGTTACGTACAAAGATGCATAGACAGGCATGCATAGAACTGCAAATACAGCTTCCTAGTTGTAGTTTATAATTCACCTTTATGCTAAGAAGCAACAGATGAAACTGTGTTTAAGTCAACCTATTTATATGATATACCAGCATGTGAATCTGGGTAAGTTACAGATATGTGATTACTATATAAAATATAAAACAAGTATCTGCATATACAAGTGAAATCCCAAATATTGAACATACTTGCAAACAACTAAAGACATACACACGCACACAAATAGATATGTTTTCTCATGCACCCAAATAAAACTATTGGGATAGACATTAAGTGATGTGTCTCTACTGCTAATGAGAAACCATGAAGCTAGCTAAAATTCAGCACAAAGGCAAGTTACATCTTTGTGCCAAAACATCACCCTGTCTGTTCAGAAAAAAACATGAGTGTGACTCTCCAGGTCACAAAAGACGGTGTTATATGATAGAGCATGGATAAAATAACTTAAGAATGTATTTGAGATATGGGAAATTTGAAACGTTTCACATAATTGAGTTCCAAAAAATCCTGAAATCACATGAAAACAATAACCATTTAAAGAATTGCCCTAACCAAGCTTTTTCTATCTCCTTTTTTCAAGGACAGAAACAGAATGTTTTCTTTCTTTTGGAAGACAGCGACCTCTAAGAGTTGTAAATGACATGCAAGTTACCTGCCATTTTACATGTCAAACATGTTAATTGCCACATAGTCGAGCATTACCAGCAGCCCCTAAATAATTGATGATTTTCTAGGCCTCCATTGAAACGTTGAAGTTGCATTACAGCATAAACTGTGTGTGTATATGTGTACATAAGACTAAGACTCCTGCATCAGGAGGGAGGATAATTCATAAACCTTGCATGTATGTATCTGGGTCTTTCTGGAGATGAGGATGGTGGAGTGATGAGTCTGTGACAGCAGCCAGGCTATGCTATGTGCTGAGCTGCGCAGCACGAGCAGCTTGGGGCACATGGAGAAGACATGGAACACGTAGAACTGCCACCCGCACAAGGAAGAAGCTAATTGTCCCTCAGTTTAGGAACAACCAGAGTTAAGCGGTGGTATCTGAGCAAAGATTTTGCAGGACTGCAATTCTGAAATTAGTTGCTTTGATTTCAGCCAAGCCATCGTTACATACCTCAATTTTTCAGTGGACCTAGCTCTTACAGATGTATGCGCGGTCTTCTGTGATTATCCTCCCTTTGATTAAAAGAAAGAGACTGAGTAACTCAAGTCTTAAGAAGTTTTAGGCTTTTTTTAAGGAATCTTTTCAAAGATCATTAACACATTTTCTCAGTACAGGACATGACAATTAGATAGAGTATTTCAATAGTTAATCAACCAGTGTAAAATGAATAAATTTCACATGTAATTCCACTCAGACTCTCATAACGGAGTTTAATTGAGCTTTAAGTGATTTGAAACAGTTCAGTTAGTTTCTTTCATAAAAGTAAATTTCACCTGTTCTGAATTCTTATGTAAGCGTGCTTTTTAAAAATGTCACATTTAAAAAACATTATTTCCACTATCAATTGTTTACAACTTTATATATTTCTCATATAATCAGAACAGTTTTTATTCTGTAGTATTTCACGAGGTGTAAGTATTCTTACAGGAGTTTTTTTACCAAAATATTAGTGAAAATGTAAAATGAAAGTTATAATCTAATACCCTGAACATATGCAAAATAAAATGTCTTTTCTGCTATACATCAATTTTAGTTTGTTATTGCACCTACTAGAAAGTTTTTCCTGTATGTTTATAAAATACCAGGGTTTGAACTTTTAAACAAAAGATACTTCATTTGGAGAAACCCAAAAGCTTAAGATAAAAACATTAGGGTCAACATTTCTTACATATACTTAGATAAAAAAAATCTCTTTAATCTAATGGGAATTTCTGAGTAAACACTACAAGAAGTGGTTCTTTATGGAAAAAGTATATGTTGTGATTAATGAGATTTCTAAATGTGAAATTAAGAAACTCTAGGTGTAAGAAAATGTCTTTGGACATAACAAAACTGGAGCTTCTTCAATTTTCTATTCCACAGATTGTGTGAAAATTCCCCATATTCATATTACAGTAATACTCTTATTAAAAGTGTGCTTCTAATCAATTCTGGGAGGGAAAAAAAAAACAAACACAGCTTTCAATTCAAGAAGGCAACTAAGTATACATAGAAAAACATTTCAATCACTGTTTTAGGCTACAAATAAATGACACTATATTCAGGATAGAAAATAGTCCCATTGGACTATATGATTTATTAATTAAATAACATAGATAACTACTCTCATTTCCTCCCTGAAATATACTCCAATACCTTTTCCCTAGAATACCCAAACTTAGCTCAGAATTAACCAGTGGAACACAGTATAGTAACACAAAACATCTTCAGAAATGTATAGGCCTGCAGTAAAGAAAGTAACCTTCAGAGTCACCAAGTTTCTCAGTTGCTGAAAATGTTGTCTAACTCATTTCAGGAGTCTCGATAAAATACTGAAATAATTAGAAAAGAACCTCTGCTACCTACTAGGAGGTGTTAAAAGAAAAAGTTTACTGTTACGTTATTAAGACTGTTTTGTACTGTATATGATAGCTGACTGCCCAACACAGATTAAGAAGAATACACGCTTCTCTGGATGCAAATGCATATAATGACATGGGATGCACAGTACCGCAATACTAACTCTCAAGAAGATTCACATGTCACTCCCTATTTTCCGTTTACATGAATCTAATTACCAATTCTGATATTGAAGAAATCATCAGACATATGGTAAATGGAAGACATAACAGCATTATTATATAGAAGCTACAATTCTGCTAAAATCTATATTGCTAGCTTTTAAGAAGCAAACTGTTATTTACAACTCGGAGGGGGGGAACCACCACCAAAGAACACATTAATATTTATGACATTATAAATCTCCATGAAAGCCAGTGCCTACTTACAGAGAAAAAAAATTATAGGTTGTTAGGAAGTCTAATCATTTTGCCGAAATCTGCAAAATCCCATGAAATGCATATTACAGCATCTGAGTCATCAGCCTCATCTCATGAGTACATCATAAACACCACTATATAATTTATGTATTCTAGTATGCCAAGTCATAATAATTTTTTGGTATCCGAAAAATATTTTGGGAGGAACTACAAATGGACTGAAATATAGATTGCTTCACACTCGCTTAAAATATTTTGCTTATGATGCCCTTGCTAACAGAACATTTAAAATTTGGTAGATAAAACATCCTATGAATAGAAAAGTACATTTTCCCTACCAGATTGTATTGAGTCTGGCTGAGATGGAGTTAATTTTCCCCATAGCAGCCCTCATAGTGCTGTGCTTTGTTTTGATACCTAGGAAGGTGTTTGATAACACACCAGTATTTTGGCTACTGCTGAGCAGAGCTTGCACAGCATTGAGACTCTCTCTCCAACATTCCCCTCCTCACCAGGAGGCTGGGGTGGGCAAGATCTTGGGTTGGGACACAGCCAGGACAGCTGACCCAAACTGACCAAAGGGATATTCCATACCATATGACATCTGCTCAGCAATAAAAGCTAAGAGAAAGGAGGGGGAAGGGGGGAGGGGCATTCATTGTACAACATTTGTCTCCCAGAGCAAATGCTACGGGTACCAAAGCCCAGCTTCCTGGGAAGTGGCTGGACATTACCATCTGACGGGAAGTAGAGAATGAATCTTTTGTTTTCCTTTGCTTCTACATGCAGTCTCTGCTTTTGCATTATTAAACTGCCTTTATCTTAACCCACAAGATTTTTCCATTTCATTTCCTTCCAAGGAGGGGAGTGGTAGAGCGGCTTGGTGGGCACCTGGCATCCAGCCAAGATCAACCCACCATGCAGATTAAGTATTAGTCAAGCACAGCAGAGGGAAAACTATTATAAACCACCATCCCCTTCATTGATTTGAATTTTTCAGGTAAAATTTTGACAACTCTGCCAAGCTGTCCCATGAACATTATTCTTACATGGATTCCTCTGAGCACTGAGTAGAAGTAGTATTGTAGCACCTATGAACACCGCCCAAGAAAGCCAAAGAAATGGTGGCAATTAGACATCAAATCTGTCTGAGAAAGTTGAAAGCTCAGTGCTCCGTATGTCCCCCTCACGGTATGAAAAGTAAAACAGTATCTCATGTTAACTCTCAAGGAGATTTGCACGTCAATCCCTATTTGCCAAACTACTTGTCCTCTGATTTGTGATTACATTTGGTGCATTATTATCTAATAGAGATTCTATCCAAAAATGTCATCTCCCACATATTGTAGGTGACACAGTTACTTAATTGATATGAAACAATTTTTAAATTAGAATTTATTAGGTGTAGGATTTTATTAAAATTTAATCAAGATGCCCTGTTATATTCAGATTCTCAAGATGTGCTAGACAGCAGTCAATCTCTTCATCATCTGCAAAAGATATGCTTCAGATTTGAAACAGAAACACAAATGTGTAAATGGAGTACACAACGTCTGTGCAGAAAGAAACACCGGAACAATGACCCAGATCAGAAGTTATCTTTCAGGGACAGAAAAAAATTAATCTGACAATTTAGAAAAATCCCCAAACTCTGACAATAAGGATTTGAATTTATGACTGTGTTTTTTAAGAAGAGTATTCACTTGAAAGTTGTAAGACACACATCATTCTCCTAAGGGATATAAAAAAAACCCACATAAATACAAAAAACAGCAAAGAAAGAAGAAATTTTCTCTTACTAAGCTGGCTACCTTTACAGACATTTTATGTAAACAACTGCACAAACCTCAAGCAAATTGAAACATCAGAATGTTCTGGAGAGCCAAAATTAACTAATATGACTGTTTATTCTATTGTAATAATTAATATATATTACAGGAAATTAATTAGAAATATTGAAAAAATTATTCAAAACTAGAAAATAAAGAACTAAGAACAATTAAGAGCTGGTATTTGCACAAATAACTATGACTTCAGAATGACATCCTGGTAAAAAAATACAAGATTTCATCAGACTTGTTATTAATCTGGCAAAATTTCATACTGAAAATCATCTATAGATAATAAGCACAGAATGTGAAGATCTATTAGAGAGTCTCTTTTCAGAATTTAATCATATTCTCCAGGAAAAAATTGTTTTGCTGTTACAAAGAGTAAAAGTTAGTAAACCGGTAAAGAAAAAGAACTAAACTTAATAGCTTGTATCAAATGGATAGGTATTTTTTGAACAAATGGAAACTGTGACTAAAAAGCAGTATGTGGGATGGAAAATGGAGAATGTAATTGCCATAATACAGCACATCAGTGGTTCATCTAGTCCAGCATTCTGTCTTCAGAAACATGCATAAAAAATGCTTAATGAAGCAAACAGGACACGCATAAATCATCAGCTGCCTTCAGCAAATGCTTCTTCAACTCGGAGCTGACTTTACATCAATAGTATTTAAAAAGGGCATACCCAGACCAATCTCAAACTACTCTTCAAGACAAAATGCTGCAATTATCTTTTCTGCAAATTTCATATTTTGCTTCTTTTTGTATTTTAGGCAGAAGTGTATTTCCTACCATTCCTTGGTATTCAGGTTGAATCTACTAACGTACATTAATATATTTTGTCAGCCTATTTTTTTTAAAACCTTGTCTTGCGATAATTTAGAAACATAATAAATTACAGATGTAAAGCTACTGCAGCGTCACATGAATTGCTTGTTCATGAAGACTGTGATTACTTTCTGCTTTCTCATGAATATTTCTTATTTTTATACCAGTAATTCAACTACTCGTCTTTTTTTCCTAGTCCCTTATGCACATACACATCCCTACTTTATAAAATAGAGGGAATAATTTATGAATTAACATGCAGTTAATGAATCATAATAAAAATCATCTTGTAGAAAATTACTAAATGCAAAGATTACCACAAACACACAAGATCCGATTTAATTACTGGATTGCGGTGGCAGAAGCCAGAGGAAGGAAAAACTGCAGGATTACAGTTATAGAAAGTTCACTTAGAGCAAAGTCAAGGTAACAGAAAGTTACCAAAACACACAATTTCCAAGGCTGATACCAGCCTATCAGGTCAAAGGGACAGAGAGCAACGTAACAGTAGGATGATTCACGAGAAGCTCCTTTCAACATGGTGACACTCAACAACTGCGCAAGGGATGGTATGATAAAGGGCACATCCCTTCTAACCATGATGCAATGTGCGTTCACAGACTCACTTCTGGTTTGGAGACGTTCTTTGCTTTGTGGACCATTTGCTTGGCTTTCATGATTTGGTTGCAGATGCTTACTTACAGTCTGTAAACTAATATAGATGAGGTGTATTTTAAATTCTATTTAATACCAAAATAATGGTAACAACCGTATCACTTGTGACTAGCTGTTGTGAGAGTGCATCTGACACCAGCACATAAAAAACAATTTAAAGAATGATTTAGCATTCACCCATAAAAAGGAATTGAAAATGTGAAGGCCAGCAGATAAAAATCAAAACTCTTGTTAAGATAAGCATTACCTTCTACTGCTTTCTGAAAAATGATCTTCTGATTTAGTTTTTCCAAGACTATTTTCATTTTCAGAAGAAAAACAACAGTGTGAAGGTTAATGATCAGTATGACCCATTGTCTTCAAGATTTATATATTCTGGACAATCAAAATATTTTCATAAGATATTAGAATACAAAGTTAATATTTGATATTAAGGAAAAAGATTGAAAAAATGTTTCAGATGTCAAGTACTTGTTGAATTAATTGTTCACTTTATAAAATTAATTTGTTCAATTCTAATTATCAATTAATTGTTCAATTATTTTATGCAATAATTCTGAATGCAAGTAGCTACGTTGGCTTAGGTGGCCAAGGACCAGATAAGGAAGAAATCTGGTTGAGTGACAGAAGCCTAAATGCTATGCCATGCACTAAAGGTTGGTCATTCTTCCTCAGATATCTACCCTGACCACTTACCAGTATCTCCTCTATTACGATTGTCACTCAGTTGATCTAGCATTACGTTCTCGTGGCCATTCAGTCACATAAGTAGCTCATAAAAGGAGGCCATGGGCCTCTTCAGGCCTATTATAAACTGTGTCTGGTGAATGATGTGTCCCAGCTGGGGGTACTGCCCTGCTGCATGGGAAGGCAGCGCCCTGAACTCATGGACGGTTGAATTTTGATATGACATTATGAGATGGGCTGGAATGTGTTCTTTGTGGATATACCAGGAAGTCAGGAAGGAAAATTGATCTATTTTTCAAACAAATACTTCCCTCACTAGAAAATGCCTTTGCAGCACCTTCTCTAAACAAAGGAGGATTCACCCGCTAAAGCAAAGAAATTCGATATCTACAGCAAGTAGTACCCAGTTGGTCTTATATGCCTGCTGTGTAAAATATATCAAAAATAAAAGATCCATAGTAAGAAGAAATTGCAATTTCCTTTTATTCAGATCTAAATTAAACTTCATACTTCTATGACAAAAGTCTATATTTGAATTTAGAGTGAGATACCACTGTACTTGCACTACTACAGAATTCTACTAGAAAAGACTTTTTGTGTTACAGTTTTCAAGTCCAACCCTAAAAAACTGCTTTAATTTATGTGAGGTTTTTTAATAGCTTTCCTCTCTAGATGTTCCAGTTGCAGAAAGATTAAAAAAAAAACAAACAAAAAAAAAAACAAACAAAAAAAAAAAAAAAAAAAACAACCAGAAACTTATTGTTTCTTACTCTGGCTGCAGTTACCAATTAACAAGTAGTGCTGGACTTCAAACAGTTCTCAAAGTGCAGTAAATTATGCAATATGTCGTGTTCTAATACTTCTGTGGTCCCATTAAATTCCAAAATCCTTTATTGTAAGGATCACACAAACAGAATAACAGAATTTTTTGTAAATGAACCACTGCTTTGGTAACATCACAAATTTTAAGTTCATTATTAAAGGAAACTCATTACCATTAACAGTTTCTATGTATGTTCTCAGTGTAATTAACGTCTACTGAATCTGCTCTGAGCAGTTAAGGACTCAGAGAGGATATTAAATTAACTCAAAGCCATGTTTACTACCCCTTCTGCGCCTTCAGATGTTGTAAGCATAAGAGCTGATAATGCCAACACCAAATTTAGGCCACAAGTGATTATCACTTACTGTTCAAGAGGACTGGCAAATGGAAAAGTACTTTTTCTTCCTTCCTCAAAGTGGGGAAAAGGTCGACGCGATCTGTGTTTCAGACCACATGACAAGTCTAGTGCCCATGGCCAGTGATCATTACTGCAGAAGTCACAAAGCCCGTATGTTTTCCTTTATGGTCTCACTCTCTGATCTCCTCTTATTTTTCAAAACTACAAAATGTGCAAGAACATCATTATGCTCATGGAAAATCATCACTGGCTAATGATAACAATTTTGTGAGGTTTAAGGAAAAAAAATGTTAGATGATGCTTACGTGACTGAAGAAATTTCCTTCAATGCATAGACAAGCAAAACCAGTCTTACAAGGAATGGTGAAGTTACTCAGCTTGGCATGGCTAGTACAAAGAATTAACCATATTTAATGTGATCTTGTTCATCATAATGAGCTTCATCTAATTCCATCCTTCAGAAACCTTCATTTATCTAACTTACAAAGAATATGTTAAACAAAAGCACTTCACAATATTAGTGCAATTTACATCAACTGCACTAGAGAAAATTACCTAATACAATTTTCTAAACCATTTAATATTATGAACTAGGAACTAAAAGAGAAAATTATATTTTATGATTTGTAGGCTATTGAAAACACTCTACACCTGAATTCACACAATCTGCATTACCTTGCTGCTCTCTCAATGGTAAAAGGCCTTAATAAACCAGAGAACCAGAAATAATATTCTGTGAATTAAGTAGAAAAATATGTTAAATCCCTCTGAGTCTACATGAGTGAGACACTGCTTATGGTCGCTCCTCAGACTTTGGCACCTGAGCCAGGGAACTCACTTCACACCTTGTCTTGGTTTATTCCAAAGCAAATGGAAGACAGGAGTGCTGAAACAAGGGCTAAGTTTTTCAAATGCAGAACATACATCTTGTCCAAAACTTGGAGACATTGTTAGCATCTTTGTTACTTGTTTGATGTTTGCACAAAATGCCATGAAGGTGATTAAGACAACCTCCCTCTACCCTGAAACACACACACACACAAATTCCTGAAAACTACCAGTAAAGAAAAAAAAGCTCAAAATCCAGAAGTATTTATAGACCTAAAAACTTGCCTGAGGATTCTCTCTCCTGTTACTCAGTAGCTGTTCAGGAAAAATTCCCTCACAAGTCTACAAAGTAAGACTTGATGAGTGCTGAGGACTCAAAAGTCTTGCTGTAATACATAGATTTGGCATGTAATCAGACACACTTAAAGCTAAAAAGCAGGAATTCTTCCTGAAAAAGGATGAAGGTATATTTTGAACTGCAAAAATTAAAGTATGATGACATTTTCTGGGAAATCAACTCCAAAAATTTGGAATTAATAGTTTTACATCATACTTTTCAGAAATGCAAGCAGATCCACTAATAAGAACTGAAAAATCTTCAAAACATATAAAACATTTTTTTCTAGATGGCAATCTTTGGAGATCTACTAAGATAGTTCTTACTAACAGATCATCTTATCCTGTAGACAAGTAATCATTTAATTTAAAAAAATTACATTTATTAATATATAATGCACTTGAAGTAAACATTCTTACACTAACCAAGCAGTCTTTAAAATATTTAAACTACTAAAAAGAAAACTTTAGTTTTAAGATCAAGAAATGAGAAATTCAGAATGCATAGAAATTATTTTTTTTTCATAAATCTGCAAAGCATAGTGTCTAATATACAGAATTTCTACTTTAATGTAATATTCTGTTCCTTAAGGACAGGCAAAGGGTTATGTTCAATAATCACAAAGGAGCAAATTATATTTCCAGAAACTTAAGAATTGCACAAATGCCAAAATGAACAGCTTTCTTCTATTAATTGCTTTAGAAATAATAAATCTTTTTAATATTTTCTATTTTTCTCTTCCCTAGTGTGTTTTGCTGCTTTTGTAGGATAGAATTACTGGGCTTTCATTTGTTAAATGAGATGACAGTCAAGTTAAACTATAAAAAACTTCAAATAAATGCTTCATTCAGGATCCACTTTATACACCAACAGGAATTAAGGTCAAATCAACATAGGCTACTGTGCTAACAACAATCCATTACAGTCACCAAACTTACTAAAACAACCGACTAACTGCAGAAGTGCCAGAAAGCAAATTTATGAAATTGTGTGTTTGCAGTTATTATCTGACAGTATTTGGTCAAATGCAAATTGATATCTCAGACTATAAACTTGAAGTGTGTAACAATCTTATGACTTTTACTTACACAGCAGTGACTGTTTCCCCCTGCCCATGCCCCATAAAGGTCCTTTAGACCTTTAGGACACCAGAAAGATTGAAAACCACAAAAGTAGCTGTATCTCAGCTAAAGAAAAAAGAATCTGCTACTTTAGGGATTTACAGAACTCTCTAGGAAGGGTGGTACAGAAAAGAACAAGGCAAAATTGCCTAACGTAATTCTATATGTCAGGTCAAGAGAAAATAGAGGCCACTGAACTTCTTTTTTTTCCTAAAACAAGACCTATTGAGAGAAAAACAGTTATTAAATCACGCTATGTTGGGCAACAAAGATAACATAAAGAAATACTGCAGACTTCACCTTTTTTTTTCCTGGATAGAAAGATTAACAGTTCCACAGTTAGATTTCCTCTCTTTTATGGGATTTGGATCTCATAAAAGTGTTAAATCTCTTCAGGGATTTGGAGAACTTCTTTATAAGTTGTGGAATAAAAATAAAGTTCCCTAAGTATGTAGCTATAACAAATACATTGCTGATTATATGTGGCAGGCGTTCTAGCAGTCTGATACAGTGGAAAACATAAGCATCAAAGTCATATGGGGCTATATGTGGGATTTATGTCAAAATGCAGCAGAAAGGAAGCTGCAGAGAGCATCGTAGTCATTCTAAGCTTTCTTAAGTAGCATCTTCATAGAAATACAGGACAGAAACAAGAAAAAGAGTGACATAAAACTTTCTGTTGCAATAGCAATTAGTAATATCAATAGCAACCCATTAAACGTTTGCTATAAAATCTTTACACAGCAAAACAAATACAAGTATTTCATTGTTCCTCCCTGTATTAAACTCCAAAGTACTGAAGGCGGAAAAATAAAGTAGCCATCAGAAAAGGTCTTATTCAAGAGGCCTGATACAACTGATATCCAACTTGAGATTAAAACAAAACTTCCAAACTTTAGAGTTTAAAAAGACAAAGGATAAAATAAATTACAATACTTAAATATTTGGTGCTGTGTATGAATAACAGAACCAACACATTTAGTAAGACAGCAGCAAGGGAAGCAAGTGTGCCAATTATTTGATGTACTAACACATTTAACAAGTAGCAAGGAAAGCAACTCTGTAAAAATGAGGTAAAAATTGCAACTTACTCAAAAACCTCTAGAAAAAATTACCATGCATTTCTTCTATCTGTATGCAGTTTTGCCTGAAAGGTTTTACTTTTACCCTTAGCTTCTGTACTGATTTTTTTAAACTCCTATAAAGTATGTATTTAAACACTTTCATTTACATTTTAAACATCTAGAAATGGCCACATTTATCACTCTGGATTTTAAAAGGGAACTAACAAGAGAGCTGAAGCAGTAATTATGGCTATTTCTCTCTAATAAAAAATAATATTTCCCACATGTGCAATAAACTCCATCCAAGAGTCCCAATACTTTCAGATGCCTGAGGGTCAAACCGTGCAGAGATGTGAAAGTTGGGGTACATTACATCATATCAAATATATACGACAAAATCTGGCATCTGCTGCATGCCCAAATGTAAAAATGGTATGGGCTGCAGTAAAAAGCAACAAATAAGACTCTAAAAGATGACGGATGTCTCAATTAAGCAGTCTGCTGTGTCATAAATTCCTTTCCTACGGTGTTCTCAGAAGGTTGCCTCGGTTCAAAACTCTTAACAAACTCTCCCCACAGTTCTCAGGCCACAGACTGGAAAACCTCAGGCACAGATATTTGTACTGAACGTGGGAATGCCCAGGACAGCTTGTGAATGACAATGGGCTGAATAACTTTTTCTGAAGAGGGCTGGAGAGCAGAAGGATGCCAGAATTGACACTCTACAACCTTTGCAGCAAGAGAAAATATTTTTATTAAAAATGCAATGTAAAATCACACTGCAGAGAACCAGGGCAAGAAATTTATCATCAGCGTTCAAACCTCACTGATTCCCAATAAACTTAACATGCGTTGGAGGAGGGAAGTATTTAGTGAAATTAACCAGGGAAGGTATGCATTTTATGTTCGCAAAAACACTACCAACTGTTTTTAATCACAAGCAGAGGTTCTGGGCTTCAGAAATCTAAGGACAAACTACTTTTTTTTTTTTTTTTTTTTTTTTTACTACTCCTGAGAGGCATATTAATGCAAAACCTGTCCTAGATGAGTACTGTCAAATATGAGACCAAATAGCAAAATCTGACTATTATAATAATAGCAGAGCCAGCTGCATTTTGGTATCTTTACCATGCTAAATCTGAGCTTTGTATACTAACAGTATACTGTAAATGTATACTGTCAAATTTGTAAGTAGTGTATCTCTCAATCTCGCCCAAGCAATCTAGCCTTCTGAAAATTTTTGAGGTGTAGAGTACTTGGTATCTAACTTCAAAACTGTATCCACATTGGGTGCTTCCCTGACTAGTAATTGTGTTCAAGCACAGAACTTTAAACAATCTTATTCTTCTGTCATGTAACTATATCTAACCTGAACTTCTGGCCCTGTGATCTGGAACTGATTGCGGAAAGTCTATTACCTCTTTTCCTGAATGTATACGCTAAACTCTTTCTCTGTATTGCAGGCAGATTTTGCTAAGAAACCAGCAGGTCCTCTTGTAGTTCAACCTTTCCTCTTTAAATTTCCAGCGACTAAGCAGGAGAACAAAAAGCAGCTCAGTCTGGAATACAGTAGCCTGTGAAGACCAGCGTGTTGGGCTCGAATGAGCATAACGCAAATATCATAATTCTAAAACACAAACTCAACATCACAGTGACCCTCTACAAAAGGGGGTATCTAGTGCACAACGTAGTTTCCATTCCAATCAAAACATCATCAAGCCTAGATAAATTGAATCTGACTGAAAAGTGAAAATATCACAAAGCCAGCCCCATTTTTTACTTAATAGAAGAGACACCTCCGACACGTATGAAATGGGTCTCCATATCTTTTGCAATATATAAAATACTCACCTGTTGTGAGGTTTTCGTGCATAACCATCTAGGAATGGAAGAAAAGGAGGCGTCCATTTTGATTTTATCTGATCAAACAATGGTATTAGATACTCATGCTCAGCTAAAGTTATGTAATGTCATTGAATTCGGAAGATAATTTCTCAGACGAAATCATCATACGTAAGGGATGGTTGAAGTAAATGACAGGCTGTAAAAGTATCAGCTAACTAGGATTGCCACTAGCCATAAATAAATCTGTCTGCAACAGGCAAGCAGCTCTTTAGCATAACAGTAGCAAACCCTTTTTTTATAATTTTAACTATACATTAGAAAACATAACTCTCTTAAAATCAGAAATAAAGTAAATGATCCAAATATGAAAGAGATCATAAATGGAAATTGTGTTTGTGTTATACTCCTTCTACCAAAATCCCAGATAAAATGTATTTGTGCCATCGCAGAAGTATCAGATTTGACTTAGAATCATGACTGGAATTAAAGCTGAAAATGAAATGAAAAATCCTCATTATGAAATTGCAAGTCTGTGTGATCAATATGATCTATAAATACACTTGAGGAACTATTCAGATATTATTTTTCAATTGAAAATGTTTGATTTAAATAATTATCTTTGATTATACAGATCTTAGACCACCACATGAATATTCTTGCTCAAGTTACAAACACGCATGTCCCATACTCATTTTATCTTAAATTTTTTGCGGTTGTTTTCTCTATGGGCTCTTCAAATCCCAACTCACCATCACTCAGCTTCTGCTGAAAGCTGTGGACTACATCCTCCATGTACAAAGAAGTACAAGCACATCAACTAAATATTTAGGCAGATCTGTCAGCTCCTTATTCATTTCAGAAGTTAATTAAAGATTTCCCCCTCAGTAAATTTCTTCTATCTTCTCTCACTGAGTTGCTATCTTTCAGCCTTTGTTTTAAACTGTTTATCTAGGTCTAGGTTTTGTCCTTCTCTGCATATAAAATTAAAAACCTGTTTCAAGTCTGACATCAAGCCATAAAGCATAAAAGCTACTTTACAGACAATGTATGGACTACAAATGTCACACCACCATTGAGGGTAAAACAAGAAGAAAGAATACTTTTTTCTTTATGCATGTTTTATGAGTTACAAATACTACAGAACTATATTAATTTTAATCTCTAATTTATGGTTTGGTTTGTTGTTTTATATGAATGAACCCAAGTTTGGGAGCAGAATATCCAACAGGGTCACTGAGGATCTAATGAAAAAAAGCGAGGGAGAACACTACATCAAAGGCTCAAGTTAGTATATATGTGATGTAGAAACCCAGAGGCATGAAGAGCAAGTACCAAAGTTGTTATGACACAGACAGAAAATAATATTCTCAGTGGTATTTTGGAGACAATCAGAGTAACAGAAAATTAAGTACAGGCAGGAGGGAGAAGATTGATATACTTAATATGTGACAAGGCTAATATAAGGTTGCCATATTTAACATGTAGATTTTCTGGTGTAGGAAGAATGGTTGTAGCAATGTGATGAAAAGATCCCCAAATATACCAGGCATTTCTGCCTGTTCCTGTTTGTGCTGGGTGGGTCAAAGGAAGATTATGATTACAAGCTTTGGAAATCCAAATGCTATTCCCAGCCTGATTTTTAGCATGGTTTTTGGAAAGCCCATTATGCTTTCCCAAGCTTCCTCTGTACTTACACAGGAAGAGGACCCCAGAAGGACAGGGAGAAGGAAGCGTCTCAGTTCCATGCAACTAGTACGGCCAACATTGCTGCCTGGAAAGAATATACAACATCTTATTAGGAGAATGTCATGGTTTAACCCCAGTTGGCAACTAAGCTCCATGCAGCCACTCGCTCACTCCAACCACAGCAAGATGGGGGAGAGAATCAGAAGAGTAAAAGTGAGAAAGCTCATGGTTTGAGATAAAGAGTGTTTAATAGGTAAAGCAAAAGCCGCGCATGCAAACAAAGCAAAACAAGGAATTCATTCACCACTTCCCATCAGCAGGCAGGTGTTCAGCCATCTCCAGGAACACAGGGTTCCATCATGCATAATGGGTAGTTGGGAAGACAAATGCCATCAATTCGAACGTCTGTCTCCCCCTTCCTTCCTTCCTCTTCCCTTAGCCCCTTATATGCTGAGCATGACATCATATAGTGCAGGATATCCCTTTGGTCAGTTGGGGTCAGCTGTGCCAGCTGTGTCCCCTCCCAATGCCTTGTGCACCCCCAGCCTACTCACTGGTGGGGTGCGGTGAGAAGCAGAAAAAGACTCTGTGTAAGCACTGCTCAGCAGTAATGAAAACATCCCTGTGTTATCAACACTGTTTTCAGCACAAATCCAAAACACAGCCCCATACTGGCTACTACGAAGAAAATTAACTAACTCTATCTGAGCCAAAACCAACACAGAGACTTAATAATTATATATTTTCCAAGCATATTATTGGTCCTGGAAGTGCCATACGAGGCAGATCACCTTTGCTGTCAGCACAGTAGGACACTTCTATAGCTGCTTCACTTTTGACTGCACTTCAGTAGAACAGATGAATTCATAATTCTTATAAATCCTTTCACTGACTGTTATTTCTGCAACCTTCCCAGTTATTAACTGACTTTATTATCCCTTAATTTATTATCCCTTAAATGATAGCAGAAAATAGCACACATCCAAAATAAGAGTTTGTTGCACTGTACATGAGAATTTCAATATACAGTCATTGCTTTTTTGAATGAATCTGAACAATTTGCCATGGTCCGTTACGCTGAAGTAAATATCACAGCTGAAATTCCCACCCAAAAGCCTAAGCATCCTGAAATTTATTCTGCTTGAATAACTCTTACTGCTGATCCTGATGTCTGCATCTCCCAAGTGTCTGATGCCAATATATTCCATGGTAATGGAACAACAGTCACCTATGTGACTGTGTGTTTTAGAGTCTTAGCTCTAAAATATTCTTTCAGTAGTAAAATAAATCCAAAATAATCTCTCAATCAAATTAATGAAGTATTTTCACAGCCTAAACCAGCAACTTCCTTTGTGTTTGAGGTTTTTATTGGAACCCACACAAACTAGATACTCAGGTTTCAGAAAAAAACACTTATTGCAGAAAAAGCACACATTTTTTTTCAAGCTGGCACAAAAAAAGACATGGAACGGTACTTTCAGCACGGTTTAGTACAATCTCAGTTTTCCTATATTGATTCCTATTGCCTTTCCAATACTGAGTTAGTATTCACTTACATCTACAACAGAACGACGAACTAATTCTGTGGGATATTAACCCAAGCTAAATACCTAGACTTTCATTATATATGCAGAAAACAATCTATTTTCCAGGTGTGCAATATTTCGTCAAACCCCCTGACTACTTCACTACATTTTTCACTAAAGACTTAACAGCAAAATGAAATGTTATTATAGGATAATATGACTTCATTGCTTTTACAGAACATAAATACAATAATGTTTATATACTGAAAAGACGTGATAAATTCTAAGCACATAAACCTATATTGGATACATAAATCAAGTGTCATATAATTTATATAAAACTACTTTCATTAAAACATGTCAAATGCATGACTAAAACATATTTTGTAATTAAGGCTAGAGCATTTTCAAGAATTTAACTTCTTTATTTATCAAAAGCCAAACACAGCAAAGCACTCCAAGGCAAAAATGGGGCCTAGCAGCAAAACTACTATTGATTTCCTCAAAACTACTCACGTGTTTAAAGATACGCTTGTGCTTAAGTGTTTTGCTGGGTCACAGCCCAATTGCCCAAATATGCCACCATTAATCACATTCTGAAAGCAATTATTCCAGCTTTAGCTTCATTAACTTGGAATCTGAGAAAAGTCAAGGTTCTATAGGAGACATTCAGCAGCCATCCCAAGGCCATCCTGCGCTATGCACTTTCTCTTATTCGTATATATCCACCTAATCTAGCAAGAAACACAGTTCTTTTAGGTTTGTAAGACATGTACAATAATTAGCAGCAGGGAAACAAAACTGAGGGTCAATACACTACCTCAATGGTTACCTTGTTTTATGGACAATACTGAAAGAGCCACATAATAAATATACTTCTGAATCACACACACTGGCTGGTTTTATTTCCAATATAATAAAACTATTAAAATTTGTGAAGACTATTTCTTAGTCATAAGAGATCATAGCCTACATATATAAAAAAATCATTATTTGTATATAGGACAAACAATGAAAAAAAAATAAATCAAGTTGTCTCACTCAGATGATTTCACAAGTTATTTCACATCCTAAAAAATATCTTTAGACAGTCTATATTTCTAAAGGAGACATTTTTCAGGTTGTAAAATGACATCAACTCATTCAAGCCTGAATGGAATTTTAATTTCTTCTAAAAATAACCCAACATTTGAATACAATAAAAAAAAAACAAAACAACAAACAAACAAACCAAAACAAACAAACCCCACCGCAACCAAAAAACCCTACCTAAATATTGGAAAAAAGCAAGTAATTCCTATTGAGTAAAATTAGACTTTTGCACAGCTGTGTAAAGGATTCAAATAGAATAGGAAAGTTGTTCAACCAGTAACATTACTGCAGAATTTCATTTGTTTATGTCTACACTTCAGTCACTTGACAAACCATAACTTCTGACTTTGACTCCGCTCACTGAAATTATGTTTTAGTACTGTTATAGAAGAAAATCATTATTAGATAATCACTGTACTGTCTTCCTAAACTGTGAACATTTTTTTCCCTCATATATATTCAACAGCAGCAAATTACAACAATTTTTCAGCATTGACAATGGCACATTTGATCATAATCAATAACAGTAACGGTCTCTCAAGCAACATTAGAAAGGCATGAACTTGCCTGATGTTAACATTCCTATCACATTCAATTAGCACTAAGTGCCACCACTTCTACATTCTCAGCACTAGGAGAAGTCCAGAATGAGATGCACAAATGCAGACTTGACGACTGCAGTGTCAGTGCAACGAATAAGGAAAGGTGGACATTTAAAAATGTGATTCAGCACGGGGTACTGCAGGGAAGAAGGCATTAAGTCAGCTGGTAGGAAGCTAAAAGACACAAATTAGGTACACACACAAGGCTGCAACACTGTTTCCTGCAATTTTATGCCTGAGGCATGCTTTTGCAGTGAAAAGGCTCCAATGATAACAGAAGGAGCCAGAGGTGCTGACGAGCACCAATTCTAAGCTTGCTCACAACTATATAAAAGCATTTAAATAAAGAATTTGACCAGGAAGTGGTAAAGGTGTATTCTTGTCCCTGTCTCAAGAGTGTTTATGTTTCTAGCAACTGGGTTAAAAAACAAAACAAAACAATCCTACAAATAATTTTGGAGCAGGGATGACAACCTAGGATTTCCTTCAGCCAGGCTGTGCTCTTGTTCCTTGTCCTGCCCCCTCACTTAGTCTACATCCCATTAATCTGGTATTTTTCTCAGTACAGTGGTTTACTTCAAGCGAGTGTCCCTTCCTCTTCTTGCTTCCCTTGGGTGCTAGGAGGTTGAGGTATCTGCTTGTAGGCGAGTGCTCTCTCTAATCATTACGCTCTCACACAAAAGACAGTCTACATCCTCCCTGCACCTACTTCTCTTGTGCATAGCAAGACTGTGCAGCCCTCTGGACATCTCACTTTGGTAGAAACTGTAATCCAGCTTTAGGTATCTACATACATGGATTATTTTTTTTTTCCAATCAGTTGAAAAGACAACAGCATTCTGTTCCTTGGTCATCTCTGCCAAATCAACAGAGGAAGAGTTAGCAAATTGAACTGATAGCAATTTAAATATGTGTTGCTAGGCTATTCTGCTGGCAAAAAATAATGGACGAAATTGTTATTATTCCTAGTACTGTCGTACAGAGTTGGGAACCAAACCAGCCTCATAAAACAGCAGCCACAGCTGTTTTCCACAAAGCACATGAATGTTCCCTTTAATGGCCCTGGACATACTAGGCACACCAGGAGGAATGGAAAGGTACAGAAAGAAGATAGCTGCACGTTAGCTGTCCTCTCAGCACGTGCCAACATCAGTCCGTTCCTCCTAGTGAACACTATTTCTTTCCCCCCCATCAGTATTATGGCCCTCTAACGTGATGCAGTAAAGGCTTGCAACAACATGGTTATGAGACTCCAGATTGCTCAAGATGAACATGGATACATTTACTAATGAAGCACGTAGAAAAACTGCAATGTGAGAAACAGTGAAACTGGATGCTGAACAGTGAAAAGGTCACTAACATCTGACACATTTCTTGAACCAAAATTTCTCAAATCAACCTTGCTAAAACCAGGAGCAGCCTTTAATGTGTCCAGTAACTGCACATAGCTTTAGAAAAATCAATAGTATTGTGAGAGTTTGCCCTTCTTTAAACCATATTTTGAGAAGTTGTGAAAAACTTCCTCAGGATACTGATGCCTCAACAGCAGCATTTTTTCCATTCCTAATGCCTGTAAGTACCTGCAATCAAAACTGACCTGTGAAACATTAGGCATACTCTTTTATCCTCCAGGTGCCTCTGAGTAATAGACTGAGGAGCTGGGTCCTTGTTACAGTGCTCTGGTAGCCCAGTGTTTAGCTTCAGTAATTACGTGAGGAACACACTGATACCAGACAGTACACTGAAATCACCTAATCTAAAACCAGATTAAAATAAAAATATTTACTTTCAACATCCAAAATGGACTGAACAGTTTAAAATGCTTTATAAAAGAGCTAAGTGAAGATGTGAATGAAAAATCAAGACTAGTTTATTTACATCAAGATCAGAACTGGAAGTCTGGTTAAAAATCTCTGTATTCAGATGTTTTGATCTTTTTCCTTCCCTGCATCCCCTAACCAAGAACTATCTCTTCTTACATGTTCTACATCTCCAGTTCATGCCACAGTGAACAAGATTTCCCCCTTTGGGGGAATTCTCCAGAAATCCCAATAGGACTCAGTCCCCCTCTGCCCAAACCTACTTACCTCAAACACATTCAGGAAAAGATTCTGACCTCCTTAATCTCTCCCAGCCTTCTTTGAAGCTGCAATAGTTGTATTAGCTGACCAGCTGTTATCTTTTGTGCTTGAGTGGCCTTCACTCAGCAAGCTCCTCCCCATCTGGTTAACTTCAATGTTAACACCTCCATTCACCTACATACACTTGGTGTGAATTTATACCTGCATACATTAATAAACTAATTTGGTATAAATATCTACAAGAGATTTCTGTTACTATGTCATTATGGGTGACTGGCTCAGTTGATTAAGATCAGACACAGTAACTACATCAATCACTTTGGACAGCAATAGGTCTGGGTGGATTGACCTGCAAAACCTATCTTCAAGAGATACCAAAAAAAATGGCACAATATCAGACAAACAGAGGAGCTCAAATATTCAGTTTCCTTTGCTTTCGCAGTGCAATACCATCCTTCTGCTTCTCAGAGTAAGATGAAGTGTAGAGTAGCATGCTACTGAGCTCTTAATACAGCACCCAAGCACTAGCAAAAAATGCTTATTTGTGACATGATACCATAAAAAAAAGCTCAACTCTACAAAACATAATAAAAACACATGGGAAATTTTTGTGAAGATTTATATTCTGTAATAATAGAGGCATGTTCTGCAGGAAAATGAGAAATTTAAGGAAAAAGCAGAGTACTGAGACTTATCATAAACACAAACTCACCCCTTCTGCAGGAAAAAAGAAAAAAACACCCTTGAAAATTTGATCTTGTGTAGCCATGGAGAATTAGTATAAATTACAATGTGCATTGGCACTTCATTTCAGAAATACACCTTTTACTGAGTTAGTACCAAACTGATCTTTCTATACAATGTTCACATGTTGGGTCTGTTGTGCCAAAAATAATTAAAGAACTTGAAGTACTTTGAAAGAGAAGTACACCTGATTTTTCTGAGTAGTCAGATATAAGGGTTTTTCGAGGAAAGACATGTTTATTCCATTGTCTTGGCTAAATACCAGCTTTCAATAATGAAAATGTTCTCATCTACAGTTTTAAAATTCTTCTGTAATGTCTAAGATAGTCTGTCCTACCACTGAATGAGAAATGTCTGTGTTTTAATACATGCAAATGTTCTTCCTCTACTATATGGATTATGTAGAGAAATTAATTAGGTTCTGTAAAATTGTTACATAGAGCAATTAGTCAATGAAGCATTTCTGAAAGGACCGTATATCTACCTCACACCTACTGTCCTTCACTCCATCCCCAAGACACCTTGCCCTTCAAAATATGTTCCTGTGGCAGAATAAATCCACAAAGACTGAAGTCAAGGGAAGAAACTGCAGATGACCTCAAGATACACAGGACAAACAAAAAGCCAACAAAATCCATCAAGCAAACAAATTCCAAAGACTGAGAAAGAATATATCTTTCTGGAGAAGGCTTCTGTTGTCAAAGAGCAAAACCAGGGTATTTGATGGACTTCTCTTATTGATATTTTTTTTCAAGAAAGCAGACAGAATTACAAGGACCTTGGTTTTATTTATGCTATGCCACTGGCCTGCCAGACGGCTGTGGGCAAGTCAGGATAGTCTCAGTCATGCTGAAGTTAACCTAGAAGAACTCAACATTAATCAGACCCACTGTTTTGATGTTCAGCATATTAAACAGCCCATCTTGCATCTGTAAGAAATCACAAAATGTTTGAAGCTGGAAGGGACCTCTGGAAGTCATCTAGTCCAAGCCACCTGTTCAAGCAGGGTCACCTAAACCCAGCTGTCCAGGACGATGTCCAGATGGCTTTTGCATATCTCCAAGAATAGAGACTTCACAACCTCCCTGGGCAACCTGTGCCAGTGCTCAGTCACACCCACAGTGAAAAAGTGTTTCCCAATGTTCAGATGGACTCTCCTGTGTTTCGGTTTGTGCCCACTGCCTCTGGTCCTGTCACTAGGCACTACTGAAAAGAGCCTGGTTCTGTCCTCTCTGCACCCTCCCTTCAGGTATTTGTACACATGCATGCAAACCTCTTGAGCCTCCTCTTCTCTGGGATAAATGGTCCCAGCTCTCTCAGCCTTTCTTCATAGGAGAGATACTCCATCCATTAGTCATCTCCTTGGCCCTTTGCTGGACTGTATTATGTCCATGTCTCTCTTGCAATGGGGAGCTCAGAACTGGGCACAGTACTCCTGGTGTGGCTTCACCAGTGCTGAGAAAAATGAAGCCCTCCCTGCCATCAAAATGGCGGAGGTCAAAATCACCTAAAATGACAAAGAAGCTTTCATGTTAAAGTAATCAATACATTCTTGCAATGATTATCTGAAACTGTCAGGATGCTGCCTGTCAGAGTTCAAGGAGTATCTGGACAATGCTCTTAGTCATAGAATGATAAAATGGTTTGGGTTGGCAGTGACCTCAAAGATCATCTACTTCCAACCCCCCTGCCATGGACAGAGACACCCTCCACTAGTCATAAGGTTTAGTTTTAGGTACTCCTGTGAGGAGAAGGGAGTTGGGACTCGATGATACTTATGAGTGCCTTCCAACTTGAGATATTCTACGATTCTATGAAACACAATGGATATGTTTATACATCCATAATCTTAATCATTTTCTGATAAACTGTTTTAAAATGGATTTGCTTCAGATGTTATTTCCATGGTTATTATATATTGTTTTGAGTCAGATACTAAATATACATATATTAAATCAACTGCTGACTGAAAATCCATCATTAAAATAATCAATAATATTTAAACTATTTACATGCCAGTAAACCATGCATAGCAACATAGTTAATGTCCTTCTGATTCTAAATGATAAGAGTCTACCTGGGGCAGCTTGATACTGACAGAGCATAAATACCCACCGTGGAAGGAATCTACTTGTTCAGTTTGACAGCTGGTTGCAGGTGACGCCATTCAAGCAATTAAAAGAAAAAAATAAAGAAATGTTCACAATATGATGTTAATAGTTAGCTGTGTGATTAAGATACTAAAGAAAGAGAACATTTGGGAAGGGGAAAAAACATCCACCAATGCTACCGACAAAATGCATTTATTGATGCATAAACTCATTAATTCAAACATTAATCTAGTCATTTTATAAAAATGTGCTCTGTTAATACTTCTGGTGAATGTGAATTGTACGTTAATTATTGTTGTATTAACTACAGTTGGCAGGACCCCATAACCCACAGAAATGAATACAAAATAATTATTATTCTTATATCCTAAAATAAAGATTTAAGTCACCAAAGAAGATAATTTTAGAGCATGAGTTTCAGCGTATACAAAATATCTTCACAATAACTTCCAGTAAAATGCATAGACGATACAGCAGCACTATTTGTAATAGATGCCTTTGTGTAAAATGCAACAATTCAAAGAGCCTATTTCATTTGGTTTATTAATTTCTTGGAACTATTATTAATACTGAAATATTTTTTGTTATTATTACCATATGTCAATCTGCTATAGTATACCTGAAGAAACTTGAGCTATTGTCATAAAATTTCCATTATGTCAGAAATCTATTAGCAATGATTGACTCATGAAAAAGTAGCTCAATTTTTAGCAAACAACATTAATTACTTTAAAATACATTGACAAGCTGACATCACCTTCAAGACTAGTGTTAACTTCCTTCATCTGTTGTTGTTGATTACAGGGAATGAACTCCAGCCAAGCAACGCTAGTGGGTTTATTTACAGCTACACTTGTGTTACTACTATGTATTTTAAATCTTCTCATCAGAAGATGGATTGACAGACTCTGGGAAAGCGAGAAACTACAATCTCCTGACTTCTGACATATAGATTGCATTCTTTTTCCTCCCATTCTCAGTTTATTCTCAGTTCCATTCAGTTTAGTAGAAAAATCGTGTCTTTTTAAAGGTAACTATTCTGATTTTCAAGTCTCCAAGTAATGGCATCTGGTAATCTTTTCCAAAACTTCATTTGTTATATGCTAGAAAAATGGTTAAACTTGCTTAAGTTTGAATCTTGGATATTTTGGGGCCCTTATCTGAAAGACTGAGAAACACATAGCAGCACATCACTGGGTAAACGCAGATAAAAGGACACTATCCAGCTTTCATACAATATCAAGAATGTTTATGCCATTTTTTTTTTTTTAAACCACTGTACATCTAGTTGTCTATCTGACCACACAGTGGACTCAGACTGTTCTTAAGACTCACAAAATCTGGTTTTCACAAGTTTCTGTATCATGTCATCCCCTGGATCCATCCTAGTATGCTTTCATCCTTCTTGAAGTGGGACACACAAATTCTATCTAGTATTAAGCTTATTAATGTTCTATCTCAAGCTTGTTAATCCTGCATACATAGAAAAGATCAAATTCTCATGTCAACTTTTATATATAAAGACTTTTAATTTAAAAAAAAAATAAAAAAATAAAAAAACAACCAAACACATTAGCCTTTTTAGCCATAGTATTTCTGTAAAAGTTCAAAATGAATCTTTAAGGAAGAGGTGTTGGTTGGCTGAGTTTTGGGGGGAGATGGATGAAATGATCTGTAGCGATGGGCTATTGTTGAGGGTTACAGTTTTGTTTTCTTCTCTAGTGAACTGTATTTTCGAAGACAGTGTCCCTTATTTTCATTCTTTACCCCTGGACGCCTAAATTAGCTGTGCTGAAATATATATAGAACCTTATCAAGTGTACACCATTTCCTGAAATTTTAAACTGATAAAGAAATACCATTGACTTTATCCTTTCTATGAAATAATACTGAAACATTATGAGGTAATGTAGAAACACAAAGAATGGTTATTGTAAAGTAATGGTAAATATTTTCAAATGAAAACAGATTGATTCAGAAGACATCATATGGAACTTGGTCCAGGTATTGTAAATATGAGAAGGGGAATATTCTTACAATTGTCAGATTTGTTACAAAATAGTCTTGGAATGATTATGTAGTCCGCTTTATTATAAATATGGGGAGATCGAAAAAGAAATATTGTAAGCAGATATGCCTTTTTTGAGAAGTTTTCAGATCTTTCATAAAGGAAATAGTTACTATTTCAAATCTATAAACGAAGAATTGAATTTTTAAAGGAGGGAATGGACTTGCCCAAAACACAGAGGCATCCAGAACTCCTGCCCAGGTAAGCTCAAAAGACTACAGTCTGCGAGTCAGACAGATGATCGTTGTAGGTGTCTCACAACTCAACTATTCTATTCTCCACAGAATTCAGTAACGCTGCACTGTACCCAGAAAAAAAAGACAAATATCTCTCTTTGTATCAAACACACGATTTATGCAAACTAAGAAGAAAGCATTTGAAACACCATGTGACTTCAACTGCTGCTGCTTCTAAGTCAAGAGTAAAAACCCCAACTGTTTCTCCCATCAAAGTTAAAGATGTTATCTAAGTCTATTAAATTTAATCTAACCATGCATCTCTGAAAATGTCACAAGTTTGGGAGGGCTTTCAGTTTGCTTTCATATAGTTATTGGCTAGAAAGACACAGTAGTCAATTTTAACATGTTTAATGAAACAACCTAATTTTTTAAACATGAAATATTCAGATTTCAGTTAGCCCTGGCTTTATAAAACTCTCTCCAGCAAAAAATTTTTGATACATTTTATAAGTCATCAATAAGTAACCACTGATTAGGACTCATACTTTTTTTGAGGATAAAATTAGGTCGCTGTCTACCACATGCTGGCCTTTTTTAGCTTCCATAAATAATTAAACAAGTGTAATAGAAAGGTTGTAAAATTAAAAATACATACCATCATTTTTCACAAAACCCATTCCTATAATTTCAGATTTCTAAGGTGAGACACTAATTTTCAACAGTGTATTAATTATTCTATGGAACTAAATTAGCCTAAAATTTCTCCACTGTAATTTCATATAATAAGTCGTATTATAAACTCCGTGTAGAATTACTATAAATCCTTTTAACAGGCCCATATGAAAAGAACAAAGGCTAAAAATGTCACTTACTTTAGGAGGGATGTTGTTGCTAGATGTACGAGGTTGGGCGAGCTGTCAGAATAAGATAAATGGAGCTCAGTTGTACCATTAACCTGTGACATTTTTGACAGTGCAAGGCTATGCACTGTGAGAAAAGCAGAATATGTATCTTTTGACGTTTTTCCTCTCAGTAATAAAAGAAAAAAAGATACAATGGTCTAATATTAAGAAAATAAATAAATAAATAAAATTAAAACCCCCAACCACCAACAAACTTTTTCCAGACCTTAAAAATTAAAGAACTCAAATGAAGAGACCCATGAGTTAAGGATACTCAGCAGATATATTCCAGTATAATATATAGAAAAGGAAATTATAAAAAGTAAATTTTAAAAGTTGTACTAAAATTTACAACACCATAAAAATTTGTCATAGATCTTGACAATTTAAAAACAACAAATTATAACCTCCATGCTGACAATTTGATTTATACTTCTATTGAGCTAACTTTAAGTAACCTGAAAGAAAAAAGGAACGAATCATTACAAAATGACAATCAGTATACATAAAGTAAGTCAATCGTTATATTTGACTCTAGTTTACCATTATAAATTCCAGCAATTCTCTTTAAGAATACACAATGTCTTACTGAAAATACAAAAAACACTTTTACAAGCTTTTTTACAATAATTTTACTAGTTAATACATGCTAAAAACGAGGGGGATACATTGCAAATAAAAAAACTTTTTAGATGGTTGATGATTGGAAACCGTCCTCAGCATTTCAGTGAATTCAAAATATTACTTAACAGTGCTTTTCCAATGAAAGAGAACTGAACTGCTCTTCATTTATCTAGATGTCCTTTGAGGTATGGACAAGTTTCATACAGTAAATATAAAATTTGCACTAGTTGTTATGTATTTAGGAATGATTTTTCTTTTTTAGTTTCAGCTTTTAAATTTCTGGAATCAGGTGCATTGCCGAGTCTAACAAAGGCAGGGTCTTTAATTTTCTTCTCACTCAGCTTCACATGGGACAGAACACTAAAAGCCACAACATAGTCAAGGATTACAAATTTTTACTGTATTATTTGATTACACTTTGTAGAAGTAAAAAGATCTGTCATACAGTAACAGAAATAAAGATAGCTACACAATAAACATCACTGCTCCCATCAGTGGGAGATGCTGGATCTGGTTCTGTTGGGATAAACACAGGTTTGTTCATCACTTCTTATTAATACTCTTTATCAACTTTCTCATCTTTAATGTATGATGTCATTACCAATCAAGGATGTTGTGATGTGTCCCCTAACCTTCCTGAAAATCCTATCCTGAGAGCTGGTGAGCACCTTTAGTATCAGCAGAGAATGACTGCAGACAGGAATTTACATTATCAGTTTATTCTCATTTAGAATTCCAATACAGAACAGTTTTCAAAGGAGCTGAAAGCATAGCACATAGCCAGTAATACTGCATTTTATTCTCTCAAACTCATGGAAGAGTCTAAACACATGGAGGAATATAATTGTTGATAGCAATAAAATAGCAAAAAATATGTACCACTATAAATAGTACCTTATGAAAGGGGAATCTAATGATTCAGTGGCTCAGTTACTGTGAGCTGAGATACTGTGATGTGAGGTAGTGAGCCAAGTCATCTCAACTCAGTGAACAGAGAAAGCCATCTTAGGACAGCAGCAGTCACTCAAAATTAAAAATGTTTGATAGACTAAATAGAGTGATATTTTACAGCAATAGTGGGTGGATAAACTCATTATATGAGCTACCAACCCTTTGAAAAATGTGAGTTGTCCTGCTACTTTCAGATTGATTTGGTGGTAGTCAGGAGGACTACAATGGCCACAGAAGAAGAGAGGGTCAAAATCTACCGTGTCTCCAGCACAGCTTCAGAATGCAAGATTGGTATTTTTCATTTGGAGTTCAGTTATCTCAGCAAAGCTATATTTTCATCAATAAGATGGGTAACATAGCTTTGGTGAAGGCAACATCATCTCTTCCAGTTGAAGCAAAAGTCAAGAGCTCAGGCAGTCTCCATGAAGGTTTACGAAACAGAGAACAGAGAAGGGGAGAGGCTCTTGTGTCATTGATGTCAGTCCTTACAGTCAATATAACCAAGAAGGAAGGGTGTTTCACTAACTTCCCCTGCTCTCTGCCTTGTCAAAGCAGGGCAGGGTATCTCTATCTAGTGTGCAAGCTGGTGCTCTGCAAAACAGAACTGTAGAGTTTGTATGCTTTGAGGTTCTGAAGACCACACAAATGACCCTAGGACTTCTGACCTCAGCCCTCCCTCCCACTCCCATAGATATACCCTGGAGATAAATCTGAAACTGGGCTTCCTCTTGCCCAGGATAACCCAGGGATATAGGATGTCTTTAAGCTCTTCTTCATGATGCTTTGATTGCAAGAGACAAGTACTTGGACAGGTACCTATAGCCATGAGGCAGTTTTGAAAGGCAAGAAACTTCAACATTGCAACAGTATCTAGTGATAATTTACTAAAACTCCAAAGAAATTTAAGTTTCCTAAATTCAGACAATAAGAAACTACATTTTGAGGCAACAGATAGTTGAGACAATAGTTAAGTACAGCTGATGCACTTTGCCCTACAAAGCACTAGTAATCTCTGGACACATGTTTGCTGGGCAAAGACTCTGCACTCAAGTAGACAGCTGCACACTTACACCAGCAGTGGAATGGGTATATGGACAATCATTCGAATGAAAATCCACACATTTCACCAAAGGACACTGGAAAGCATAGATGTGTGAAAATAAATTTACTTAGGACAGAATCTCATTCTAGCAAGCAATGAAGATTTTCACAGCAAAACTGCTTTCCCTAGGTGTGCGAGACTGTGACTACATTATGTGCCTCAAAAATACTACTGTGTAAAAGCATTAAGTGCTCAAAGTGCTTTACAGAGATGATTAATTCAACCTCGTGCCTTCAAAACTGCCATATCTCTTGTGGAATAAATCTGGACGCTGTCTGGCACTGAAACACACATAATCAGACTTCTTTCATTTAATTTTAGTACTACTTTACACAGTTTTGAAACTGAAATACCTTCCACACCACACCAGTGTGGTGGTTGACATGCTGGGGGGAAGGGATGCCATCCAGAAGGACCTTGACAGGCTTGAGTGGTGGGCCTGTGAGAACTACATGAAGTTCAACAAGGCCAAGTGCAAGGTCCTGCACATGGGTTGGGGAAATCCCAAGCACAACTACAGGCTGTGCAGAGAGTGCATTCAGAGCAGCCCTGAGGTGAAGTGTGACCAGCAGGTCAAGGGAGGTGATTTTCCCCCTCTACTCCACTCTTGTGAGACCCCACCTGGAATACTGCATCCAGCTCTGGGGCCCCCAACATAAGAAGGACATGGAGCTGTTGGAGCAAGTCCAGAGGAGGGCCACAAAGCTGATCAGAGGGCTGGAGCACCTCTCCTATGAGGACAAGCTGAGACGGTTGGGGTGGTTCAGCCTGCAGAAGAGACGCTTCTGGGGACACCTTATTGCAGCCTTCCAGTACCTGAAGGAAGCCTAGAAGAAAGCTGGAGATGGACTATTTACACAGGCATGTAGCGATAGAACAGGGAATAATGGCTTTAACCTGAAAGAGGGTAGATTTAGGTTAAGTATAAGGAAAAAATTCTTTACTATGAGGGTGGTGAGGCACTGGAACAGGTTGCCCAGAGAAGTTGTGGCTGCCCCCTCCCTGGAAGTGTTCAAGGCCAGGTTGGATGGGGCTTTGGGCAACCTGGTCTAGTGGAGGGGGTCCTTGCCCATGGCAGGGCGGTTGGAACTAGATGATCTTTAAGGTCCCTTCCAACCCAAACCATTCTATGATTCTGTGATTTAAAAATACATCTCTCATTTTACCCCTAAAAATCAGAATCCAGTTTAGGTCCAGAAAGATATGGAGAATTCTTCAGATTTTGTCTGTATCTGAATCAGAACGTCTTCCAAAACACTTATCAGAGATTACTGTGGGAGTCAATTACTGTCATTTTATGGCTCATGCGGGTCTTTCTAACTACCCTTAAAGATCTACCTCACCTGAGTATTCTTGGAGGGCTAAGCCAGTGAAAGCACTTTAGAAATAAAAGAGCTGTGACTAAGAAACTTCTGAATAGTAATCCACTCTTTAAATAGTAATATCTTCCCTTTTCTGTATGGCTTAGCAGGAACAAAACTGTCCAGAAAATATACCACAACAATGCCTAGGTATTCCCTTTCCTGTAGACAGAAAAGTCAACATTTGCTGAGTGACACAAAAGTCCATGATACTGTATTTTAGGAATCACATATTGTCTACACATGATAGAATGAATAACTGGATCTTATTTCAATTCTGACAAAAAAAAAAAGTTGGGTGCTTTTTCCAGGTGGGCACCTGACAAAAAACAGTGTCAAGGCCAAAGATGAGACAGACTTTTTTCAAGACTAACCCTGATAAATAGAACGCTGATCTAGCCTTAGCTACAAGACGAACTACAGGAAGTTGTCTAGAAAGTGTAGCTCCCTCAAAATTAACCAAAATTGGAAGTGAATTTGATCTAGAATACCATCCTTTTTAAATCTGAGAATTCAAAATAGTAGTTAAATGAAAATTAATTCATGATTATTGCAAAGAGAAATTACCAGACATGCGTAAGAATGTCCCCAACTTCTTTTTGCAAAATCCAACATAGCTGACTTTTCCACAAGCAACCATCAGACATTAACACAAGAGGTGTTTTCTTTTTCACTGAGAAATTCAGCAGGTAGCAGTTTTTTCTGGCCTCAGTATCACTCTAAAGGTTGTATTTAGTGCACTTGTTTAGTATGCTATACCATCTATTTTTGCCTTCACCTATATGAAAATGGGAACTTTTTTTTTTCCCCCCAAGAAATGTTCTGGGATTGACTGATCACCAAAGAATCTTATAGAATCATAGAATCCTAGAATGGTGGGGTTGGAAGGGACCTCAAAGATCATCTAGTTCCACCCCCACTCCCTCTGAACTGCAGGAAAGCCACAAACCCACTGAAGCAAAATCCACATTAGTCGTCTTACTTCAGAAACATGATTTAGAGTGTTACTATATTACTACGTACAGAGTAATAAAGTCTGGCAAAGACTTCGTGGGCAATGACTTGCAGAATCATGGCTGTTAAGAGAAACAAATCACATGGGTTATGTAGGAGGAATAGGGCAAATCTATGCCTTAAAATGATCTACTTTTGTGAAAAGAGATAGCAGGACAACATAAATAAAAACTTTTTGCACTGGGAGCTTAAGAACTAGACGAGTCTTTTGTGGGGGGTCAAAAGACTGTAAATTATTTTCACTTCAAATCAATGGTTTTCTGGTGGAAAATGGAGGACAGTAATTTGAAAACTTTTTTTCAGAACAGAAGTAAGTATAGAGGAGAAATTTAACTGTACCTTGTCAAGAATATGTTGGTCCTGACATCTCTCAAATTAATCTAATATCCTTTCTTTCAATATCACAAATTATTGTTATGGAAATTAAAATGGAAATCATACAGCCAGGGCTCTTCAGACAGGGACTAAGCTGCAGAAGCTGCAAAGCAAACATTTTCATGCAAATACACTTTGTAATAAAGAATAAAGGAAATCGAAAAATTAATAAGGGCACCAACACAGACTAAAGTGAAAGAGCTGCTACATCTCAGGGACTTTTTGAAAAGGCTCTTGTGACCATGAGCTGGAACCAGAGCTATCGGCAAACCCAGTGCTTTTTGAAGTGCTCCATATCGTTCCACTTTTCTACAAACTGTCAAAGGCATCCATTTTCTATCTGAATCTCATTGTTTCATATTCACCCACACAAACAGCACATATAAAGGGAAAATACTGCATCAATGCTATCACTCACACTGTTTTCCTCCTTACAGGCATGATTTTTACCCAACATGTGCCTTACATCTCCCTTCTAAGGAAATAGTTTAAGGCATTCTTGTTATTTTCCACTTCATTATCCCTTTGACTACATGACCTTTTATATTTTGGGATGTAACTGATCATGGGAAAAGTCAGCAGAGTAATATTGCAAACAAATGAAAGTCAGCTTTCAAAAGATTACATATCCTTCAAAAAGACATCCTAAAATGAAACACAAAAGCAGAAGATATTTTCCTGAATGCTTTGTACATAATGCTATGTTGTGTCAAAGAGGTAAAAATCTCTGAAGTCTTTCAATCTGCCAATCAATTGCCTTTTTTCTTCTACATTTTCTTCTATACTTTAATAGGGGTGGAAAAAATATTTGTCAAGGAACAAGTCACGAATATTGAATACAGCTCTCCTTTATCCTTTTGTTTCATGGTTCACTTTCATCAAAATGTGAAAGCTGACATGGTACTGAGAAGTTACAGACTCCTCTTCTTTAAAAGAAATTATTAAGTTTCAAAGATGATACATCACTCATTCACTCATTGATTATTTTTTCCCTGGCTTGGGTCAGGTCTAACCGGTAAAACACATCCATTTCTTCCACCCTCAAAAATTAAAAACAATAAATGGTGAAAGTGACTTGGCTTTATCTTCCAGTACAAAGGAGTATGAACTTATACTGAAAGAAAACAATTTCCTGTCCACTTTTAAGACTTGCTTTTTTGTTTACAAAAGAACAGAGTAACTTTTTGAAATATATTAGAACAACAACAACAAAATCTATTGTCTTATCCATCCCATTATTTTACACTGTAGAATTTTCACCGATTTTCTAATTGCAAATCTGGGAACAGAAGGAAAAAATTAAGGAGGCAAGGATTTACATGTTTATGAAAATATTGTATCCACCTTCAGCATTTTAGGCTAGGGAAAACATAGTTGTTAAAAGGAAGAGTTCAGCTGTGCAGCAACTCTTCCAAAATATCTGAAAACATTTCATGAAACAATCTAATTGAGAAAAATCAGGAACAGGTTGTTTAAATGTTTTCATATGTCCACAGTGAATATTAAACCAATACTCAGCCTATGCTGAAGTTAATAAGGAATGAGGGTTGTTAGCAGTCCTTTGGAGTACGTACACTGCGGACTACAGCACGGATAGCCCAATAAGATTCTTTGTCTACGCAATATACAGCAACGCTGTGTAGAAATGAGTGAAGCAATATTAGCATGGCACTGCATCTGAACCAGTAAGTTTATCTCCCAGCAGTGGTTATACTGGTTTTAGTATCTTAGGAAGAAAAACTGCTACCAGCTCCAGCAACTCTTTACCCTTTAATTGACAAGTAAAGAGAGCTTTAATAAGCTGTGAGTACGTCTAATTTTTAAAATACAATGCTGTATCAAAGTAACATCGTGGCTAATTCGAAATGAGCTATTGCAGGTACTGCTGACAGCACAGCTTAGCAGTTGCTTCTGTTCTTTACATTGAGCAGTCACAGGGTGAAATTCATTAACAATCCCGAGACCAGGAAATTAATTGCAGGACTCCTCTTTTCTAGGAAAGTGCTGTAATCATCAGGAAATCACATTCCTCCTTTCATAGTTTTTTTTCTGGCACAGTTCTTGATTTTTTCCTTTATAACTTTAGTAGAACACATAAGGACATGCGAAGTTACCATTAATGTGGAGATTACTCAGAGAACTGAATCAGATCTTTCACTTCATGGGCAAAGACTGCAATTATTCAGCCATTACAGAAAAAAATGGGCAGCATGATAACCTTCCTTTACAAAATCCTCTAGAGTCTATTTCTGGACTTAGATGGAAGGGTGTCATTTAAAGGCTAAGCCTGAGTAAAAAGCTTTATGTTCAGATGGGCCAGTCTGAGGAAAGGCAAGTTCCTCAGCAGTACCGCTCAAATAAATTATTTCCTCTTTTAGTAGGTCTGGTTTGCCATTAAAAAAAAAAAAAAAAAAAAAAAAAAAAAAAAAAAAAAAACGTCATTTTTAGTTTTAAAAAAAAAAAAAAATTGACTGCCTTTTATATGTTAAAAAAAAAAGTTATATGTAAATAGTCTGCAGCACTATATCACACTCTTCTTCCTTAGCAAAGTACTCTAAAAAACAAGGGCACACTTACTGTTAGAAAGCTGGTAATTTGTAAATCACTGACAAGAAAAATTACGTACACAATTGTGCATCTCCTGTACCAAATGCATAAGAACAATTGGTGCTTACCATTGGTTAACTTCTGCTTGCATGAGGACATGGGGTTTATGCAACGCATTTTTCTCTCCATGCACAACTGCACAAGGTTAAGGGCACACAAATCTTAACACTTAAGTCAGTCCTGCTACATTTGTACCATCCTGTAAAGACAATAGATGAACCTGAGCAACCCTTCACAGAGGTCCTGTGTCACTGAGTGATACAGTTCTGCATCACCCCCACCTCTACAGTATCACAAATGTTAAGTCAATCAACATCTTTGTGTTACAGAAAGTGCCTAGTTTTGCTCAGCAGTGATTTCTTGTGGTTTTTACCTTTCTGGATCTTTGACAGCAGCTCTTAATCCACTGTAAATTCTCTAGAATCCACACCCTATATACCAGGGTTGTGTCTGGGTTTCTCTAGGGCAGATAATTTTCACTAAAATCTTTTAACACAATCACAGGCATTAAGAGAAAACTATTGTGCACTCTCCCAGGTGGATTTTACAGTGATTTATTTCGATTGCTAGCAATTCCAGGCCAGAAGATCCCACAAGTAATAGCAGCGGCAGAAGCCCCCACCAGATATAAATGGGAAGCAAAGTTAACAAATAAGTCATTTACTTCACCAAATTGATTAAATAAGTGCCTGTAGATGGAAAGTCTGTACATTACTTGAACTGCAACTTTAACAGTCAAGAAGCTCTTATCCTAGTTAATATGAACTTTCAAGTAAAAACAGATGGAGACATTCAGACCACTTATCTGGTGTTAAATATCATCTCAGCTTACTTTAAATTTCACTTTTGAAAACTTTGACCGCAGTCTTCCATGTTGGCATAGATCAGGTTAGTCTAAATGAAAGCCTGGAGCTTGTCCATGTAAAAGGAAGACTTTGAGAAGTGTGTTCAGTTGTGCAGATTCAGTGATGATCCTTCCATAAAGGAACTGCATTGGCCATAGCTGTAATCTATTTATTTGTATAAAAAAAAAAAAAAAATTAATCTTTTGAGAGTAGTCATCCTACCCAAAGTGAGATATGATCAGACTCCCGCTGAAGCTCCATATGAATAAATTTAAAATATATTACAATACCGCTTCAGAACAAAAAAAGCTAAATTGAAATGTTGTTTGCTGAGTCATCATGCCACCATCTACATGTAAGAATAGGACTGATTGTCTTCCGGGAGCAGGCTGGCTGCTAGTGAGAAAACAAATACACCTAGAATAGATGCTTATAAAATTCATACTGAATATATGAGTAGCCTTGACCATTAAATCTTTGTTCCATTTAAGGAAACTGAAACACTTAACCAGAAGAATTCAAAACCAGTATCAGTAGGTTAATGACTAAAGTCTAAGAAGAATAAATAATGAAGTACAGCTGAACTTTTCCTCCTTAAATGCTCATTTGAGAATAGGTCACTTATTCACTCTGATCAAATCTCTTCTGTAAGACAGACACATAGTTTTGCCTCTCCATACTCAGAAGATGGAGGCTTCTGGAATCAGTCAAGGTCTTGGACACAAACAGATGTTGACTGCTGCAGAGCATTATGCTCAAAATCTTGTTTATGGGGAGACAAAAAAGTGTGTTATACATAAAGCCAAGAAATTATCATTAGTATAATAATCTGTCATTATTATTGAAATCTTTAGAGCGTAATCCAAGAATCATTATGAGTATGCATGTAATAATTTTCAGGAAAAGAGAAAAAATGCTTCTATTCAGGAAGGTTTTAATAATAATACAGTTAAAATGATACACAGAATTCTTAGTTCCTTTTCCTGATATTAAGCTCATGCTTTCTATGGATCCTAAGGCAAGTGGTGTCGTTCTGATGTTGGCAACGGGGGATGCTACAGTTACTTATCGTCATTTGTTGATGGCTGCTTCTTCTGTCTCAAACCCACTTGGTGTCATTTTCATATGTTTGCTAACATGCTTTTACACCTTGCTTTCTCTTCATTAGTCTTCAGTTCTATGTAACATCTGAATACATATATATATGGTGGCTTTTGTGTAGGCGAGATACTTATTTGTTCTCCTTGTTACCTCTAAAACCAGTATTGTCGAATTCCAGGTCTTCATTTCTTTAACTGACCATAAGTGATTAATTTGTAGCTGTGGGGTCTGCAGTGCCAAGCCTGTCCCCCATCTCTTACCATCCCACACCAGTACTCCTCTGCAATGCATCCAGTACTCTACTACAGCGTATCCTTCCCCAGGCCTCTGTTATCATAGCAAGACTGTATTTCTCTACACTACACATCATTGTGTTAGATAATAAATATCTCATAAAACAACAATTGGTTTATAACAATTTCTTGTTCCAGCTATCTGTAAGAAACTATTGTCATACTGTACAAAGATTTTTTTTAAAAGTAAAACAAATTAGCCACAGACCTGGTCAATTAGAGAAATTGCTGCCACAGCTAAATCAACTACAGCAAAGTTGCAAGGAGGTCAAGAAAAGTTGAGAGCAAGTCTGACAAACCTCAGTCCTGAGGCCTTGCAAACTCAGCGCAAAATTTATGGCCAGTTGCTAGCAATAGCAGTAGGGTATGACAGGGCTGCACAGTTGCAAGAGATATCTTCTGGCAGCCAAGCTGGCAGCAGCTGCAGATGACGACTGCACGAGCCAAGGTATAAGTTGAGCTAGAGAGCTCATTGGAGAGTATCTCTGCATGTTTGTGCCAAAAAGACGTTGAAACAACTGCTGCGTAATGGTAAGTACAAGCTCATATAATTAAAAAATAATTTTCACTTAAATGAAGGGCTTGATTAGATTTAAGTTATTTTCTTTTACAAGTAATGAACTATGAGGCTTAAAGCAATTAAGCAGCTCTAGAAATCAATGATGAAAGGGTACCAGAAAGTTAGTGAGAGAGCATTTATTATTAAAGATCCTTTAATGTAATACTTCTGTTTAAAGAAGATGAGCTGAACAGAACACAAGCAATAGCCTTCATTAAAAAAAATAATAAAAAAATCCAGCAGTAATAAAGGCAGATTAGTATGGAGATGAATGGGATTTGAACATATGTTATGAAACAAAAAAACCAAAAACTTTAGGTAGGGTTAACAATGCACAATTTCATTAGGTTTAAAACATACACATATTAAGTTTCTACAGAATTTTTTTAAATTCCAACTTGAAAGAGCTGGAGTATATTCGGCTGAGTGGTCCGATTTACAGAGAGAAATAAAAAGAAATCCCTTCTGATAAGAGCTGAAAAATGAGTTTCCTACTTAACTCCTTCTTTTTACAGGTAATTTTGAACAGCTCACTTTCTTACCTTTTGCAGTTTATGCATCTGTTTAAAGGTCATAATTATACTTACATGTAAAACTAAAGGTGAACTGAATAGAGAAACCTGTCTTGGAGTTATTGTTCAGTTTTTAACATTTAAGAGCATTTAAACTTGTAAGTATTTGGAAAACCCGGTGGACCAGATAAATGTTTTCAACTGTATTAAATTGAAAAATGAGGCATTGAAAATATTTCTCACAGCAAATAGTATTGACGTTTATAAGGACTAAACCCTCTGAATCTTATGAATTACCTATGATGAAATTAAATATATTCCAAGATGAATTCTGTTATAATACTCTACTATAAATAACCATACAATAGGATACAATGACACATGATACTGTGGGTTCATGATGAATGCTTTTCAACTGTTAATAGTTTTATAATGATTTATATTATTTTAAAAGCTGAAATAATACTGAAGGTTGAAGGAAAAGAAGGTTGAAAGAAATATTTCAATGTGAGACAATAAAGTGGTTAATTTGTTTTCCATGCCATAACAGGTACAAAACAGCTGTACTCTAATTTCCATTACAGATTAAAAAAAAAAA
>VXBL01009162.1:497545-515957 GCA_013400195.1 Aramus guarauna | reverse complement strand
AAAAAAAAAAAAAATGAAAGCACTTCAGATTAGTTATTTCAGATTCTGCTACTGTGACGGGGGGAGGGAAAGCCCTTCATACTCCAGGGAGGTCTGGCGTGTATCACTGCATGTGACAGCTCTGTTTACAAAGATGATGGAGCAGAAATCTGCAGATAGAACCACTGCTTTGTTCTCTTAATTACAGAAACACTCCACCAAACTGCCTTTTCACTGTGAAAAGAGCTGCATAAAGATTTTACCTTTTAAATCAATATATGTGGTCTCTTTGTTTATTAAAGCTCATACCTGTTTCCTCTATTGACAAAAGTTGCTCTCACTTTTTACTAGAGCTAGACCTGCATATCATCAAAATCAAGACTGAGGAAATTTTTTTCTACCTTGTTTTGTGCATCAACAAAGTTGTTTACTGTTGCTACCAAGAGCGAAATTCTTGCAAACCTTACTTTGCGGGTTTTAAAGAAGTAATACCTAAGTCACCTCAAGTTCTGAGTAGAAGTTGCAAATTTCAGTTTACTCTGATGTTTACTAAGGCAGAAACATTTTGCAAAAGAAACCTTTTCTTAGGTTCAAGTATTTTCCCCAATGGAACACCGGCTGACTCAACGCTAGTGGAGAAGGTTAATGTGTTGTAAGAAAATAATCTGCCATTTCCTCTGAAGAATACCTAGGTGTGATACTGCCTACAGAATTATTCAGGCAGGATTACCAGCAGTTTGTTTCTCACCTTCTATATTCTCCTTTTCATGCATCACCTATTTGCATTTCTATAACATATTAACATTTGAAGCTGAGCTTTTTGAGGCTGAAACCATACTTCTTCAGTTCAGTAGCTTCTAGCATATATGGGTGACACATGAATGAAATGCATTACATTAAAACATATGTATTAAGAAATAGCTTTTGCCTTTGTAAATGAAAGTTTGCTAGACCTGTTATTTGCATGAATTGTGTTTTGAAGACAAATCAAGGAGGTCATGACAGGGAATAGCAGAGGCTTTTTTACTTATATTATAAATAAAAATGTCATATAAATATGTGCAGAATATTGCCTGCTCCATTAAAAACAGAACACTAATAACAGAGTCCTGAAACATAAATTCAGACTAAACTTGCTCATGTACAGCTATTTCAGTAGGACGTCTGTGGCTGTAATAAACTGACAAAAGATGTTACAGCTAAACAGCTATGTGCACGTTTAAAATTTGAATAATTTTAAATATTAGGAGGACTCTAAAAATATCCCATTGCTTTCTTAAGATCTAAGATAAATCCTTGTTTTCTTTATAAAAGAATTAATTGCCATTTTTTATTTGATAAAATGAATGGGTCATAGCAAGAACAACAACAACAAAAAAAACCCAACCAACCAACCCCCCCACACACACATTATTTGTGTAAAGCTAAACCAAATTTATTTAGCCATATTTGACCTCTATGGTCTTAAAGATTCCTGTTTCACACAGTGAGTTCAAATGAAATTTATATTTACCAAATTCATGTAAAGAGACATCCCCCTTTCCTGGGACACGAGTAAAATGTTAAGGCTCAATACTGGAAGATACTGCAGACAGTGCCTAGCCAGGGCTTTCATCCTATGAAATATCAAATTTTAAAAGTCATTAAGGGGTGGATTTAGTCAATGTTCAAAATCCTTCTCCCTGAAGAAAGAAATGCTACTAACTCAAAAAAACAACCAACCAAAGGACCCCACCAGTGAAAATTAGTGCTGGACCCACCCTTGAAGTGACTTCAGAGGCTTGGAAAGGAGCCATTGTTGTAAGAAGAGACAGAAACATCTTCATTTTGGATGATTAAAGTTCCTAGCAGCCCTTATCAGAAGAACTGAAATGTTAGTCCCTGCATATGGACAATTTTAGGTCTGAGCATTTGTGTCCCATCCAGCAGGACAGCCAGGAATATTTTGGGTAAGTGTAGTCTAGTTGAACAGCTTTTCTAGGTCCCAGTTTCCACACTAGGTCTGATTGGAGTGAAAGGAGAGGAAAGAATCTGAAAACAGATATCCTGAAGAAATTATTTCAGTAAAACATTTAAAGAGATGTTCTTCTTTTTGTTTGTTTTGTTTAATTTGTAATCTGAAAAGTGATTACAAGACCAAGCTGCTATCCTATAGCCAGCTTTCTGGTTGTCTTTAGCACCTCAGAGCTCAGCTCCATGCCTTTCTTCACCTTCTCTCTTAAGGCATTGTACAGTCTTCATTTACAAAATTAGTATGTCCTAAATTTCAAAGGAGAGATGGAAGTAACTTTCTTTTAAAAGAAATATTATAATAGATACCATGTTCTTATATTTGCTTTCCTCCACACACAGAAACACTTCCAGAGAAAATATAATCAACAGTCAGGAAAACAGGAAACCAAATTATATTTAAAATACATAAAACACTAGGATTTTTAGATGTCTCACATTCCAAACAAAATGTTTAAGTTATCTGAAGATACCTGTTTGGTTTTGTTAAACCATATTCTAAAATTTTTTAAAAAGTCTAAAAATCCATAAGGTATATCTCTCTCAATGGGAAACTTAGCAGATTCAATTTCATTCATGAAAAGGGAGACCTAGAGGTGATTTGGTCAGGGTGTGAAAGTACTTTAGTAGGGACCAGATTTCTAAGTAGGTAACGACATGATAAGGTCTAAAGGCCAGAAAGAAGGTAAACAAATTAGACTGAAAATGAATCAACAGTGAAGATAATGAACAACGAGAACAGTTTATCTAAAGATGTACGTGAACTGTTCATCATCACAGACTTCAAATTGAGAGGCACGTTTTCCTTGGCCAGAAGTTAAGAGCAGGATGTGAGAATTATTGCAAAGCTCTGTGGCCTGGGTTGTACAAGAGGTCAATGCGCACCATTATATTGGTTTCTCCTGTAAACAATTAATCTCTCTGCACTTTAATTAAAGCTAAAGAATGTGCCTTCCCGGAATATGCCTTGACAGCTGTGCTACTGAAATGCATTAAGTGTCCTCATTCCTCAAAAAGCGTGAAATTTATAACTCTCCTTGAAGACCGGTGGGTAGGAAAGGTAACAGTTCAAAAGGAGCCTGCTTCCTCTGAGGGAAGTCATCAGCAAACTCTCCCAGCCCTGCATCCACACGGGAATTTTTAACCCCCATGGCATGCTCGTATAGGAGAACCAACTCACCAGAGAATTCCAAAACCAGTAGTCGTTATTTACTAACATAAGAAAGCACAAGATATCCACAGAGAAAACACAATTTCAGAAGTGGTAGCCATTTTCCAAGATCTAATGGAAACAACATGAATGCGATGTACGTATCAATTTTAAAAAGTGTTCACACTTAGGAAGCTTCTGGCACAGTGGGACCCACTGATGCACGATGCATTTCAGTACAAGCTTTACAACACAGGTAAAAATTTTGAGAAAAATCTCTTATTGATCTACCTTTTCTTAACCTTGTTCTCTCTTTCTAACTTCATAAGCATGTTTGTTTAGACATTAAAAAATTTCAGCACTTTATAGAGTCATGGTCTCTTAAATTGTTTGTAAGTTCTTTCGTTTATACACATGACCTTTAGTTTAAAATTATTTTTGCTATGATTACATGATGGCAACATGATGGCAATATTTTTTCCATCAGATAAAAGGTTTTAATGGATAACATTTCAGGAAGCTGTCAAGAGGCACTACTTAAATAAAAGATTTTTGAGCCATTTATGTTATTGCAAATTTCAAAAGCACATACAAAATAAATCTCACTTAATGCAGTAAGTGTGTAAGGAAAAGTATTTACTAAAATCCTACGTACGTAATTTGTTTTTTTCATCGGCTGAAGACCTTTGGTAATGCATCAGTAAACTCCGTCTTGAAAAGTAACCTGGGGGGGGAGGTGTTCTCTTTTAATGACCAATATTGATTTTATTTCTAATCTATCACTCTGCAAATGCAAAAGCTCGTTACTCAAGAGTGTTCTGTTACTGGTTCAGAAAGAGCATAGAGGGTCACACGTCAGAATACATAATGTTTGAACTTTCTCTTCTACATGGTGAAAATGCCACATGCTTGCACCTGTTTGAAATGCCAGACTCAGTTTTGGCTGAAGTAAAGAGAAATTCTTCTATGGACATGAATATAATATATACTGTATTGCTGCTTAGTGAAATACAGAAAATAAACAGGAACGGGAACAGAAGTAGAATATTAGATTGGAAGGGACCTACAACAATCATCTAGTCCAACTCTGATCAATCCAGGGCTGAACAAGTTAAAGTGTGTGATTAAGCGTATTGTCCAAATGCTTCTTAAACACTGACAGGTTTGGGGGCATTGACCGGCTCTTGAGGAAGCCTGTTCCAGTGTTTGATCACTCTCCGAGTAAAGAAATGCTTCCTAATGTCCAGTCTAAACCTCCCCTGGTGCAGCTCTGAGCCATTCCCATATGTCCCGTCACTGGGTCCCAGGGAGAAGAGCTCAGCACCTCCCTCTCCACGTCCCCTCCTCAGGAAGCTGCAGAGAGCAATGAGGTCACCCCTCGGCCTCCTTCTCCCCAAATTAGACAAACCCAAATGCCACACGTTTGTGCCTTTTAGTGCATTTTTACTGTTCATATGGAATACAGTTCCATGGGGTTAAACACCGCAGCACTCAGCCCAGATTCAACAAGTCCTCATACACAGCTCTAGACTTCAGATGATGATATCAAACAATACATGTTTTCCTGAGCTGAATTCTTAGTAACTAACATCTTTTTGTTTTCTCCATTTAATTATTATTGGTTAAATAGCTTATTTTGGCTCAATGCAAAAATACAAGAAAATAAAACCCAGTCACTAGAAGTCTTCTGTGCAGCTCTTGAGTTCAAAGCAAATTTTCCAGCTGAGTTATAAAGTCCTGAAATGAATTTCTAATGAAAATGCTAACAGGTCTTTAGCTACAGTGGTGCTAGCGGGTGTTACTAAAATAAATAGAAATCCCTGTCAGTGCCAGAAAAGCAGCCCATCATTAGAGGCACTTTTCTAGAAGCTTTTTATTATATCTGGGTGATGATAATCTTCCCACCAGTGGGCATGCTGTTTTTTGGCACATATCAAGCTTGTCAGAATCATTTTACACATTCCAAACAGCAGGCAGAATAGACAATAACAAAACAAAAGAGAAACTTTCTCAACATGATGCATATCTTTTCTTCTCAGGAGTTGCTATTGCCTTTTTAGCAAGGAATCAAAGCCACCGTTTAACCAATGCACTGTGCACATTAGAGCTATTGTCTTAAATTACAGCAGGTATAGCAGTGCTTCTGGTCCACCCCCAGCTCTGACAGAAGAGTGCAGAAGTCTCCATGGAACAGACAGTGGAAAACAGTATTAAGCCAATTTTCTTTCCAAGCACATACTCACTATGGTCTTGGTGCTTAGCAGACCCCAAAACAGCCTCCTCCAGCTCTTTGTGTCCCCAGAAAGCTATTAGGGAAGATCAGGTTCATCACAACATTAGAATATATTAGCTAACAGTCTCCTAACACAGACCTTGACAAATTCAGTCTTGCAGAGGAAAACAGCACAGGACACAATTATTCTGAATCACCCACGCAAATTTCCTTTCCAGCAAAATATCGGCAGCTGCCATGTGTGCCATTCTGAGTGTCAAAATAAGAACTGCTACCCAGTTTTCCCAGAGCAGCAAAAAGCTCACTTTTTTAAAACACTTTGATACCATATCACAGCTGAAAGAGACAAGGGAATAACACAAGGCAGTCATGGGAATTGTGATTTAATCCTGCAGACACCAAAAAAGACTGTCACAGTAAAACATACAATCCTCCAAAAGAAGTATTGGAAGGGCTGGATCATACTGGAATGCTACGGACCATATTTCCCACCATAGTTACTGCACACTGATATGTTACCTCGCTTTTTGGATGATGTTAAGATTAAAATGTCAGATTGGAAGCGATAAGAACATGCTGCACCTATAGAACAGGAGGAGATAAAGCAGGTATGAAACCTAACCTGCAGAACTTCCATCACTGACAATTTTCCCCTAGAGATGTAGAGAAGGCGACTTGTCTCTCATACCAGAGGTAATTCCAAGGGATAGCAAACTGAAAACCAGCCAACCTGTTCTAATACTAAGTTTAGCACATTCACTCTGGAAATGTCTGAGACATGACCAACACAGGCCCTCATGGTGCTGTTGTCAATCACTTTTTGAAATGGAGCAAATCAACAGATAGTTGTAGTGAAATAACACAGAGACACCAAAAAGGATGTATGTCGTGTGCCACACCCGTGAAAAAGAGCGCCTCGCATACGGAAAGGATGCAGAGTTCTCCATTTTGCAAAGTGATCTTCAACTTACTGACTTCCTCATATTAAAATGTACAGTATTCATATAAGGCTAATTAATGTGAAAGATACTATCAAGTGTGAATCTGTTTTCAAAAATTACGCATGAGATTTTACAAAATTACACATATAAATGAAATGTGTACATTCATTCACTCTGTTTCCTGAACTAATGTTCCCTGAGATAAGTAACATGCTTCAGTCACAGGATTTAACTAAAAAAGTGCAAGACTTGACAGAATTGGGTATCTTCTCCTTTCTTTGTCAAACGAAACTCAAGAATGTGTATTACATCTGCTGAACGTGGCACCACATTTACGGTTTTTATGCTGTTCTTTACCTACACACAGTTCTTCCCACAGTTGTCAACAGCAGCTCTACCCAGACTCCTCTTGAACGACAAGACACCTTCATGCATTCAGATCCAGCTATTCAGCTGGCAGCACACGGATGACACTTAAATTCCACAACCTTGAGCCTGCCACCATCATCAGGAATGACCACCATCAAAAGTAAAACACGTCGGCTAGCATTATCTGCCTCAACACATAATTTAAAACAAGTATTACAAAGGGCTAAGTTAAGGATTTAGGTTAAGATAATATTCCCCCCCTTTCAAAGCTGAAAACCATTTTCTCAACCTCATATGTACAAGCATACTTTTATTGATACCTTTCTTCCAAGCTTTCTGCCCACCTCTCAGAAATAACAGTATCTTGGGGAGAAAAAAAAAAAACCACACTATACTAAGGCTTCTGAAACTTTTCTGAAACTATATACATGCTTCACACTTTATATATATATCAAGATTTAGCTTGGAGCAAGTTTTTACTGCTAATTTATAAATCCTTGAAATACAGGGTTTAGAACAGAATGATAATATAACTCTAACTACAGAAATGCTTGCAGGCACTGCTATAATGAAAGAAATAATTACATCAATAAAATTATACTAGTTTGGCATTAACAGTTTGCCCAAACAAACAACTCTGAATAACTAACAAGCATTATAAATATGACTGCTGTCATAAATCAAAGCTATCCATGACCAGGGTTCATGCGGCTCTTTGGAATGATATGAAAAGAAACTATCATTAGCAATATTAGGAATTTCATTAAGTGTACAATTATGAACTTTTTATTCCTCTGAAAATTTCATCAACTATCATGCTTGGGAGTAAATACAACATCAAAAAACCATAGCATCTCTTTGATTGTAGTTATTTCTGAACATAGGAAATTATAATAATGTTATTATCTTTGTAGTAAAATTTCATCTAAACATTACATCATCCAGTTTCTCATATCTATTATTGCAGGGGTTTGTGACAGCAGTTTTCTATTCCTTAAAGATATTTCTCTCTCCGTATTCTTTGAGGGATAGAAAAAATAATTGAACAACATTGTGTAATTTTAGCATGTGAACATTTTCATAAAATCATAAATACAGATTCAAGAGATAAGAGTCCACAGATTCTTCTGTCCACATCCACAAAAAGCTGCCTTCTACTTTGATGCAGGACTTTCTTTTGTTTATCTGCTTTAAACTAGAAGCAAAAAGTCTCAAAGCTAAATCCACACTATCCTGTCTTTAAATTTGCTGGAGCATGTCCCAGGAACAGGAATATACAAAATTCTTTATACATTTAGAAACTGATTTGCTGAATACAAGCTTGTAAACAAGTCTCAATATGGGTTAAATGGTCATCTTCCCCCTAAAAAACATAGCTACCAATAAGCTAGTGAGCTAAGAAAACATTCCTTTCCCAGCTTGCCTTAAAAAAGCAAGCATCACATTTAAAAAAGAGTAGTAAATAAAATAAATCTCAAATCAAAAGCCAAATACATTTTCATAAATACTTGCAGCTGCCAGTAACACTTGCCAAGGTAGGAAAATCCGTTACTGAGTGAAAAGGAGAGTTTGTATTGGAAATAGGGAGATATTTAGTGGACGTTACCAAAGCACTTTGCAATATTTCTCTCGGTATATTCCCAAATGTGTTGTATTAATGAGATGATGAGTCATTATAAAGTAAAGCCTAAAACCATAATTAAATTAAAAAATATTTCCCAACAGTTTCTGAAGGATTTAATATTTTTCAGGCAGTTATTAGAATGGAAGCAAAATGAGTTTCTCATAATCTGGCCATTCTGTTATGGATTGTTCTCAAGTCCAGTGCACTTAATTTGTGTAATGCATAGCAATGATCTATGATACGTAGCATCATCTCAAGCAGAACTAGTGAACTCTTTCTTTTTTCATTTTGGAAAGTGCATCCAGAGGGAAACATTTAAATAAAATAAAGAGCTTTAGCATGCAAAGTATGTTGCTACAGTAAATGGATGAGTTAAATTATATTGACAATTCTCCTTACCCTGATAACTATCTTCCTGACCTTCACTATTATTATGTAACAGAACATTGCCACACACAGCCGTTAACGTAGCTATCAAACCTAAATATTACCTTTTTTTTTTTTACACGTACATAAAATTTTCTGCCACCGCAACGACAGAACAGCTTGAACCAGAAAGACCGATGTATTGACACAGTAGATCACTATACACCACCGAAAAGCTCAAAGGACAGCTTCAAAAAAGAGAAAAATTTCAAAACAGGTCTTATGTCAGGTAATCAATTACAGCACTGTCATACTAATGGCTACGGAAAAGCAGGGGAGCGGTGACAATAGGTGCATTCATCTTACTACTGCGCTGGAAAAGCTGCACCTGTATCCCTGTGCACTCTGTCTCCTGCTGTCCCCCGACAAGTGCATCCCACGACAGCGGATCTGACAGTGGGGACGTTACCGATCTGTCATCCCTTCTTCCTGAAAGGCACCTTGACTGCAGCTAATGACTAAAGGAGAGCAAGCAGCTACCTCCCCTCCCTCCAGCTGCACACAGGTTTCTTTGTTATGACACTGAATTCACAGTGAAGTACTGAATAAATCCAAAGGTCTAAGGAAAAGACAAAACATCTCAAAACTCATTTTTGCCAAGTATCTTGATGTGCACGTACATATATATATGTGTGTATATAAAACATGTTTGCACTCCCCCAATAGTTTTGTAAATCTTCGCAATCTTAACCCCCTTGCGGTAATTCATGGTAGCAGGACAGCTCTTGTTGCTAACAACTCTCATATTAGTATGGCCAAAAATTACTGTAGCAAAAAGGGACGTTCCCCACACCCTTTTGATTTTCCAATATTTGTGGGACTCCTACAGTTAAAGGGTCTTTACACTTGTTTGCTGTCAGAGACTAAACGGATTTTCAGGATTATGCCTCCTTCCACTTTGTGCCTAAAGCGTAGGGGAATCGTGAAAGCCTTCCATTCTGGTCTGAGAAAGACTGAAGCAAAACAGCAACCAGATCTGCCTTGGGCTAGCAACACTGTGGAGAGTTACAGTCAGCTGAAATATCTGGGCCTTAGCAATTAATCTTGTTTTCTTTGACAAGAAAGGAGGCAACGCCTCCACATGTATTCTTTTTCAACAAAGGCCATTGCTAAGTTTTCCTGTAATTTTGAGATGCCTTCGTAGAGGTTATTGTAATGATATGATGAGTTTTGACAAGATTGGGGAAATGTAATCCTCTCTTCTTTGTGAACTTTTTGAAGTAGTAGATCTTTTGTTGTGCTGTTGCAATCCCATAAAATTTCACTGACAAATTATTTATTACAGAGAAGTTTAGCTTGGGGATTTCTGTTGGCGCACGGTTTACAAATGGAGACAAGACAAGGGAGAATGTTCATTTTCATGATAGTGCCTTTTCCCCATAATGATAATAATAATTTGTCCCATCTGTCTAAATCTAATTTAACAGTGTTTATGAGTGGTTGAAGGCGGATTTTAATTAAGTCTTGTAGTTGCATTGGTATGTATTTTAGTCCCTCTGGGGATCATTTAAAATTCCAATTTTCAATATAGGGTATGCAACCACTACATCACGTAGGAAGCAACCTGGGCTTGAAGCAGTTAATTTTGTATCCGGATGTGGATCTATCAGCCAATTAAAACAAAAATTTCTGGAAGGGCAGAAGGGCACTGCTCACCACATTCACACCTCAGAAGCTGTTTTAATCTACCAAGAGTCAAATATCCAAGGTAAAATGTGAACAAGTAGCACATTTTAATGCTGTTTTCCTTTTAACAAGGAAATTATTTCGTAGAGCCCTATTATGTAAAAATACATTTTTAGCAGATCCTTTTTTTAAAATCCATCGAAGTCCTTTACCTGGAAATTTAATGTCATAGTATTTCTCTCCTTGCAATCTTCAACTGTAATCCTAACAGGGTAGGCTGTATCCTAACAATACAGAGCAAATCTACTAGATTAAAGTACTTGAAAGTAAGGCACTTTAAAAATAAGAGGTTTAACTTTTGAAGAAAATTCCTGAACTTTAGGCCGCTTAAGCCCACCAATACTGCGGGCACCCTCAAAACTGATATGACATTTCTGCTGTCCAACCTGCTCACTCAAGCTTACAATGAATCTCTATCTTTGCACTTCCATCAATGACAACAATTTAAAAACTGCTGACTCTGTTGGCCACATGTTACCTCTGTAAGGACATATATACCAGTTGTTCAACTTTCACATTTTAAAAAGGACAGTGATTACAGATGTAAAGAATTTAGGTTTAGGCCTTGAATTTGTACTCAGGGAAATCTCTACCGAAGTGACCTGGGCTTTTTTCACAGTAAAAGTTTCATGCAGGCACTCCACACGTCCCAGCAAAAACCACACATTCCATACTAAAACCACAAACTTGCTGTTTAGACATGCATTTTTGTCAATCCCAACATTTAAGTTTGTGGGTTTTATATATCTCTATATACAAGTACAAAAAATATATATGTATTATGTAATTTTAATAATATCAGAGATGACACAGCCTACGGAGATAAGAGTAGCTTACACTTTTTATAAAATTAAAAATCATGCTCTTCAGAAATTGCTCAGGAACACTGAGTGTGGTCATCTAATCAAACCTTATCTGTGTAAAAATAAATTGGATGTCTGCTCCAAACCAGTCCCCTACACTGGTTCTGCAGTCAATAGAGACAGTTGTGCCACTGCAATGGATGTCTCATCCCAACTCAAATAAATGCACATGAGGCATAGTTTGGCCTTTTAGGTACTTCTACTTCTCTACTGACTTTTTAGAAAGTCTCTAAAGTCAAGTTAGACTGGGTGGTCAAGTTAGACTAGGTTTGACTGCCTTTGGAAGCCAAAGAGAGCCAGTAGATTCTTATTGAATGTACTCGGCACCTCTCAACATGAAACCTATGTGTTGCTAAAGCAGTGCCTGAAATGGATAACTACTACTCAGGAACATTTTTTATTTCTGTCATAATCCCTAATGTAAATAACAAAAACATGGGAGCCCAAGAAGAACTCTCCCCAATACAGGCTTGCTTAGACACAACACAAGGTCCACAACCTCGTGAGCTGTGAGAGCTGCTGTGACTCCGGTTGCTGACTCTGACATTACACTTCCCTTAAAGGGAGAGTCATCCTGCTATGGAAATGGTGATACATTACTCCTTTTGAAATCAACAGGAACTTTGGTATTGACCTGAGCAAGAGTCAGATACCTGCCCCCTTCCACTGTTGCTGATATTCCAACATCCTTTCATATGCCTCTCTACCTGTGCACTTTTTCATATCTTTTAAGATCATACAAAACATGGAAGGTTGGTGCTATCATTTTAATTAAATACTTAAACATAGATTGAATGACAGCTAAATGCTTTCTTTCAAGCTTTTTTATTTGCTGATTTTGCTGCCCTCACTTTAATACGCAGGAAATACTGTCACAGAACAAAATGTCTAATTAGTACGCAAGTATAAAAATTATTTAAAAATGAAATGGTTTTGATGTTTTGCTCCCAGTCCCTGATTTTATCAGAGAAACAGAAGGGCCTCTTTCTTTCATGCTTACCTTTATTTTTTTTTTTTTTTTGACCTTGAAAGTGGCATCCAAATTAGAGACTGTAAATGCTGATTATTTCAGCATTAGATATATTGGTTCAGACAACTTAAACAGAATTTAAAAAGTCACAAAGAAAAGTGATATAACAGGGACAAAGCAACATGACTTCTGTACTGTGCGGTGTGCTGGTTTGTACTACTAGACCATTCTGAGGAGGCCAAACAAAACAGACTAAGGAGAGCCAGTGGACACAGTTTATGTGATTTTTCAAAAGCTTTTAACATCATCTCTTTTATGAGACTAGGAACACCAGTACATATGGGTAAGTAAAGTGTTTTCATGAAGTGAAGACTGGATATAACCCTCAAATAGTACCAATAAATATTCAGAATTATTTGCAGTAATTATTAATTTTTGAGGGCCCTGAAAACTTTTGTACAAGGATTGTTGTTAATGCTTGCGTTTGGTACAGTGAGGTCACAAGACTAGAGAGAATGAACCAGTGGACCATTGCAGCAGTTTTGACAATACAAAACATGGAAAAGTCAAAGACTACAGTAATTACTAAATAGTGTTATAGTATCTGGTAATTTTATATGCAGCAAACTCATCATTTCCATTTAGAATACAGACCTCCATATATGCAAAGATTTACTACAACAGAGGAGCAAAAATTAAATGTTCAATAATTGAAAATAAAGACAGTATATTTATTATGTTACTGTTTAAGGCATCCCCCACCCCACTACAAATCTGGAGGAGTTCTCTATTTTCAAAAGGAATGCTTTAAGTTTTGACTAGGTATGCTGATGTTGTCTAAATAACTAGTCACTGGAGGTTACTTTAAAAAAAAAAAATCTGAAGAATGGGAATTCCTACTAAGGTAATTTAAAATCTAGATAGTTAAATGTGTTAAACATTGGACAAAATGCCAAGGCTTTTAGTGGTTTTTAATAACTCAACTGTTTTCTTAGCAGATGATGCAGAACCAGTTATAGTTATGAGACCAATTTAATCACAGAAAACAACAAATAATGATTTGAGCATAATACTATTGTGGTTAATTTTGTCCCATTTATAAGTTACAGTATAATTTCAACAGTGTAGTCCTCCCTCCAGTACTTGTTATATGCAGTGCTTTTGCCACAGAAAGATAGTGGGAAAACATGATAATTAGATACCTCAAAAAAAAAAAAAAAAAAGTGTATTCTGTAAACATTTCTCCAGACCTCTGATAACACTGTTTCTCTTTCATATTGTTATATTCTGGGTTAGAGGGTTAGAAACCAAGTGAATTTTGTATAAATGTCTCCATATCACATCATCTACAGCACCTGTTACATGTCTCGTTCCAATACATGGAAAGACCACAAATTTGCAAAGCAGTCCTCCCCACTTCTTTTGTGATAGCAGATCGATGAAAGCCTTGCTATGATAGTCCCAGCCCTGAAAATTACACGCAATTGTCTGAGGCTGGTACTGACTCAGGTTAGTGCTGCAGAGACAAATGTTCACAAAAGTTCCCAAGCACAACTTGCCAACAGCAATGCCACATGGCCTAAAAGATTAGATAAAATTGAGGAGCATACTCTGCAGCAGGATAAATTTTGGACCATTTTGTTTCCTGTTATTTTTCAGTATTACTGAGACACAGAACTGGAAGAATTGCAGAGAAGGGCAGCAAGACCAAAGGCATGCAACAACCATCACTAAGCATGCTAGGACTCTTGTACATAAAGAGGGGGGAAAAAAAGGAGGAGAAAGAAGAAAAAAAAAAATCAATTGAGAGCCACTGCTATAGTAGAGGTCTATAAAATCACTGGAGGCATGTGGAGATTGGGCAGGGCGCAGCAGCTTATTGCTTTTTCCAGTAAAGGACCTAAGGAGCAGCAACCAAAGCTCACAGACTTCAAAGTGGTTAAAGAGGAGAATTGTTCATATAACATCGTTGAGCTGCAGAAGTCCCTTCTGCAAGATGTTATAGCTACAAGAAGTTCACACTGGTTCAAAGCAAGGTTAGACAGCCTCATGAAGGAGAAACCCATTACAAATTTCTCAAAGAAATACACAGAAATGCACTTCCATTCTCCTTGAGATGCAAATTGTTGCATGTCAGGAGAGTTATTCATATAAGCCATGCTCTTTACTTGTTCCAAGTTTACACGCTTCCTTAGATTGTCTGCTTTTCACTACTGCAGAAGGCATTCTGAGCTACAACCCTTTGATCTAACCCAGTTCACCTATTCTTACAGGACATATGAAAGTGTAGACATTTGTAAAGCATCGTTATGATTTTAACTTCCTGAATAGCACCGAGCAGCATCACTTACCATACATAAATCACAGCATATCCAGTGTAACATTGAATCACATCACATATTACTGACTTGCACAACACATGGACTCTCAGCTGGTGCATATGATCTGCTAGTTGTATTATTTTCCTGAGTGTCAGCAACTACACCACTTACTCATCTTTAAAATCTTGATACAGAGCAAAATATTCATTGTTATATTGCTATAATCCTTATTCAAACTATTTTGAAGCCAAAATCAATTGGGCCATAGTAGCAAGATTGTGTAATTTCCAAAAAAAAAAAAAATCACAGCCCTTCACTGAAGCAACCTAATTTTGCAGCAGTACAAAAACTAAAATGTCATGAGTTTACGGAGTTTATCTGTTGGGAAACCTTCTGCTGTGAATCTAATTAAACATAATGATGGATTGGAAATGTTATTTTTAATGTATTTCAAATGTAGCTATTATGGATTGAATGCCATTAAAGCCTATTTCTAAAACCTACTGGCCATTTTTTAAAGTCCACAAAGTGCAACTCCTCCATAATAATTAGTTCCAGCACAATATGACCCCACAGCTTGCCCTTTGCAGGTGACAATAAATACACAGTATTGCTTTCATGGGAGCCTGGCTCTAATGCAAAGGCATGTGGTTTTGAATACCGTATAATATTAAAGAGAGTTGAAAATAAAACTCTTAAGGATGTACTTCCTGATAGCTGCAGATAACAACTTTGTAATGCAATTCCGCAGGAATTCAAACTTGAACTGAAATACTTCAGCCAAGTGCTGCAGAAAAAAATATTTCATATCAGTTTCCTGTCCCCTTCTGATTCAACCTGAAGCAGACCTATAGCACAGTACTGAGAGATAAACCTCATAGCTTATGGTTCCAATGAGATCAACAATAACGCACTAGAATCAGATTTATGATGCCATATCGGAAGTCAAATAAAAAGCAAAATCAAATACCCAACTGTATGTATTAATATTCTATTAGTAGTTTCAGATGTACTATTTATACTGCTGGACTACAAAAGAGTAGAGTTGTCCCCTGCATAAGAGTTAGGATTTGCACCCTGATGTCCCAAATAAATTCTGCATTAAACAGACAGCAATATATTTCATCAAAGTGATCCTTGCAGTTACAGTGGATGAAGCGTATCAATTATTATTCTAAACTATTACCTAATGTACTTGCTAAAGGCATGTATATTCTAGCCAAAAGAAACAACAACACTTCAGTATTGGATGAAGTGACATAAAAAAAATCCTGCTATTCTCAAAGTATATTTTAAGTGTTTTAAAATCTTCTGCATTAAAAACCCAAGTTTTATTTACTGAGCATTGCATTATGTAGTCTTATTTTAAAATACGGCCTCAAAGTCTATTGTAATACATCAAACAAGTAAAGGCTCTTTTCTAATGAAAATAATGCAAATACTATGTTTTTGCTTGTATTCCCATTGCCTTATATTTTTTTGTTATTCTGCAATACAAAGGTAAAAATATAAAAGCTTGTCTAAGTAACAGGAGCAAACATGTAAATAACTAAAAATGATCAGTTACCAAGGAAACTACAGAGTAAAAGGCTCTAAAAATTCCAATTAAAAAAAAAAGTATTTTAAAAAAGCAATACAGCACTTAAAGTAATGTTGTTGTTTGGTCCTTGTTATTCCTCGAGGAGCATAGGGCTGCAATAACACTACGCCACCGAACCCAGTGGCATAGTGTTGTTGCAATTTCTGTAACAGATTTTGTTTTTTACACGATTGGGTTGTTAGCCCAAAACAAAACCCCCAACCTGGAGGGCCAGGGTGCAACATTTTAGTCGGGCCCGACAAGGCACACAAGCCACCACACCACGACAAGGTAAGTTGCACCAACTAGTGGTGGACTTACAGTAATATTCAACTATAAATAATATAATGGATTAAACATATTGTTACACGGATCAACTAATACTAACTTTTTTCTCTTTTCAAACAGATCTGCCCACCACAGTTGTCATTCAGTGTCCATCCAGTGCGTCCTTTGGTTCTCTCCAAACCATTCTCTCCCAGGGTGGTCCCATTTTTGACACCAAAAAGAGTTATAGAGAAACAGAGAAAGCTGAGGAGCTCGTCCGCTGCTCTAAGGCCGGTTCGAATGCATCTGTGTATTTTGTTATTGCCACAGGAAGGATACTCGGCCGTCTGGTCTGAACCTGTACGGCCATTTTTACATTCTCTGCCGGCTGAAATGTCATCCACTTGCTTGCACTTAACCTGTACTTTAATAATCACTTAACAGGCAAGATACAGAGATTTTTCTATCATGAAAATCTTCAACGCTTGAGGTTTTTCTAAAATTATTGACCAAATTTCCCAGGTATGTCCTTTGCTTTCTTTTCTCTGCTCTTTCACAGTAGTCATCAAGATCTTATTTCTTCTTTCTCTGCTCTCCATGCTATTCCATGTCCTCACTTCTTCTCTACCCCTCTCCTATGTGATCTGATCAATCAACCCTAAGCCTATAACAACAGATATCTCTACTTCCCACTTCTCTCTTCCTCAAGGCTGAAATCCCAGATGGTTTCTTGAAAACCTACTATACATAGTAACATTAATCTTCACCAAGGTTATAAATAAAATAATAAAAAAAGAAAATAATCTTCCAAATATTTGGCTCTTCGTCTGGCTATAACCTTTAAATCTGCATTCCTTCTAGAGTCATACCTGTTTAGTAAACAATAGTTTCCTTCAAATTACATATAAGATTCAGTTCTTCTCTGTCCAAATTATTAAATATATTTTCAATATATCAGCCATGGTTTTTTTTCTCCCCAAAGTCCCATGGCTTGATTGTTTGTTTTGCCTATTAATCATGTCTTCAGTCATTCTACAACATGAAAAAACCTTAATTTTGAGCACAATAATGTTTACGCTTATACTTGTATCAATACATTTCAATGAAAGAAAAAAAAAAAAAAAAAGGAAGTCCTTATGAATCATTTCAGTGTATCCATCCCTCTGAATTATCAAATTTTATGCATTTGGAAATAAAACTAATGCTCTCCAGAAGTATTTTTATGAGCTGGTACCAAAGGTTATCCCAACGGTAATCATCACTAGAATAATTAACATCAGGCTTGTCAAGCAAATTCAATTGCATTCTTTACAAACTTTATGAAAAATAGTTAATAAAGGGAAAAGGATGCACATAACACAGTTTTGCTATTTTGTTTTGACTGTTTGCGTTTGCTTTGTTTAAATCATGCCTATGCCTAAAACCAACTTGATGAATCTAAACAGGGGTGCTTATGAACATGTACTTCCTTTCAGAAGTGGTACATAAACACAAACTTATTAAGGACACTATACAAATACTTATGTTTCTTAGAACACGATAAAAGTCTTGTGTACATTATCAAATCAAAGGGAAATTCTAACTATGGAACTTTCACTAAAGGAAAATGCCAAAGAACCCCTTCCCCCCAACCCTCTGTAGGGCTTTGAAAACTTACTCAATACTACTCTTCCCTTAAAAGGGGAGAAAACTCACATAGGTTTTTGTTTTGTTTTGTTTTCACTTAAATAAAAGGAAAGCATTCTTTGTTCTCAAAATACAAACAGATGCAAAGTGATTGAATTACTGTTGGTTAGCTCCCTAAACGTTATGAATGCTGCTGTAAAAGTTTAAGAGTCCTCTGATTTGCACAAAGAGCATTAATGATTTGTGCAGTGCATAATGAAGCTAAATGTATGCTTCCCTCAGGTCAACAAAAAATTAAATATCAAATTTCTAAGAGGAACTGCCCCTTGTCATCGTTGTCATTCCCACTCCCCCCACCTTCCCCCCCC
>VXBL01009162.1:455001-497510 GCA_013400195.1 Aramus guarauna | reverse complement strand
CCTTTTTTTTTTTTTAAAAAGATAGGAACTTCTACTCTATTTGGTTACTTTGTCAAATAGTATCTTCTACTTGCAAAAAGGTAATTGCTAAATTTCTGGATAAATTAGTAAGAAAATCCTCCTTTTTCCATAGTACTTAATGTGTTCCTCTGCCTCAAATTATTGACAAGATTTTTAAGATTGCAAGGGGAAAGAATAGGAAATTATTAATCAAAGTTCAAAGAGGAATTTGAATTGTTTCATTCTTGATGTTCTCTTACGCCTTAAGAGCAACATCCATGATATTCACAAGTAATGAAAAATGCAGACTTGTACTGAACTCTCTCTATACACATACGAGAAGCTCCATTTGCCTTCTTCAGCCGCAGAACTCAGAACTGGCTTGCACAAGGTGTTTCTCAGTCTCCAAAGCTTTTTCTCCCAACAGACTTATCTCAAAGAATTAGAGGACCAATGAAGCTTTTAGAGTATATTAAATTCTGGCACAGAGTTTTGTATAAGAAGCCTCTTACACTTAAAACTAAGTAATGGCTAGTAGTTCCACAATAACGATACAAATTATTTTGTTCTGTTGTTATATTCTAGGGATATTTAATTCCACATTGCAATTACTACAGCTATTGCTTATTGTCTATAGTATTTGAAACAAATGATGAACAGAGAATACAAGTTGACTACTTTTGCTTTACACCATTACATTTCCTGTAAGTCAGTGATCCTAAGCAGTCAATGCAGAAGAATCAATCAGAACATCTTGATGAACTCCCCTAGACTAGTAATTAAGATGAACATACTAAAGAAAATCATTGGGTAACTTAGGTAGAAGAAACAAACTATTTCATTTAAATTGCCATAAGCAGTTATGAAAGCTACTTTTAATGCAAGATGAAAGTATTTACAAATTAGGAGAAAAAAAAAAAAAGTCAAAACCTGTGTGCATTCTGTAACTATTATTTTTTTACATGGCAAGGGGACGACCTCAGTTATCCTCAGAAACATAACATCAGGGATCCTGTTAGCATAAAACAGGATAGCTTTGCTGAACTCAACAGCACTACAGTATTGATTTGAGTTCAAAAGCTACTCAATAAATTCTGTCTAAATCCAGCATTCCTTAAAGTAAATACAATTTTTTGTTTTCCTGGCGGTGTTTTTTCCATCAGCAGAAAATTTCTGAAGTACCTGAAAAATAACATTTATTCATTGTGAACTAGGAAAGCCCTGGAACGCACAAAAAGCTTGTTCTGCCAGAAATCCAGCATGATGAAAGACGTTGAATGGATCACCACATTCAACTTTGAAACAAATAGTCATTCAGCCTGCAATTCATCCCCTGGAAGCTTATTACTGCACCACATAAACAAATGAATTTTTTTCCGTAAGTAAACTGAAACACTCTGTCTCTCTTAGCCAGTTACGCCAGTTTTCCTTCTCAAATACCCTCAGTCAGCTCTTACATCGACTGTTGTGACTGTCAGTCTGTCTTAAACAGCATTTGTGCAATATCTGAGCAAGAAACTAAATCTATGGATACACAGGACGACGTAATTCCTTGCAGGGACAGCATACAAGCTGGGAAAGGAGAAGGGTACAAAAGTAAGCATGACTTTCAAGGCCAATTGTTGGTGAACATACACAAAAATACACGTGAGAACCCACGCTGAAAACCAAGTATGCCTACTGGAATTCAAATCTTCTGCTGAGTAAACCCACAAGCAAAGGAGGAGTTATAGTAAGCCTGAGCTGCAAAGACTATGGCAGCAAGGTTAATGAGTAACTCACTAATTCTTTCTCTTATAAAGATAAATAAATTCCGTTTTCTAGATGATCTTTGCACTGAGATAGGCTAAATTACCATAAACATTTAACTGTAATTTTCAGTGTTTAGGTAACAAGACTGCTAGTCAAATCTCCACCCACTGAAGACTAACAATTTCTCTCAAAACGTTATCCTACCCTTTTTTTCCCCCCCTCTGCGGACTGGCTTTCAGAACTCATACACATTATACAACCTGACAGTTTCTGTGTTTATACTTTTCTCTTGCGCAGAGAGGTTTCTGAGGTCTTACGTTGTAACCTTGATTGCAACCTTGTACTGTAAACAGAAAGTTTCCCAAAGACATCTCGTCTTTCAACAAAGCTCTACTACATATGTAGTAGCATAAATATAAATATCGTAGTGTTCACACTTAAAACGGGAGTGGAAACAACAAGGACATGTGAACGCTACCTATCATCTTACCTATAAATATACTATAGCCTATGAGCTATTTAAAAAAAGCCATAATCTCACCCACGAGTTTTATATATAAAGAGTATAAATAAAACAAAGGTTTGTAATACAATAGGTGATCATTGCCATTAGACTCGAAAAGGAAATAGAAATAGGAAGCTAAAATGTTTGATGTTGCACTACTTAGATCCAGAAATAGTAATTATGATACTGAGTTCTACCCACCATGTTGCTTTCTGTGACACAAGGTATAAATGACTTCAGTATTATCTGCAATTTAAGACTAAGTTAAAACTTCAACTCAGTCGATATGACCTCATCCCAAAATTTCTGTCACGTGTTATCTCACAAGAAAATAAGACACTTAGCAAACAGAAAGGTCAGAACAATTCTTACAGTTTTGCTGTTAGATTATGCACCTCTCATTAAAATTTCCCATAAAAGAAAGCAGCCTCTTTTACTCTGAAATTCACTGTAACCATTATTCCAACTTATTCTGTACACTTGCCTCATGTAAGTGTAATTTTCATATGTGAAAATATGCCTTATTGCATTAGTCAGCAAGCTTAGAAAGAAGCTATTTCTAATCTTCTCACAATGGGAACCCACTTTAAACTGCATGTCAATAAAATGTTATACCTAGCAATAATATTTACAAGCTAAATAAATTTTTTTTTACATTTTCTACCATATAATTTCTTAAATACATGTAGTTTAACACATCGGATTCCATATAGGTCTGTGAAACTTCTCCAGATTTTACCACTTTCTCAAAATGGGATGGCAGAAAAATGATCAGATTAGTTAGTACTGCCTCTGTTGAAGGCTACAAAAGGTCCACATTCAAGAAACTAAACAAAATTACCATCTAGATAGTAAGGAGTTTTCATACAAATCTGTTAAGAAAAGGACTGACAGACTTGCTCCCATACTGCCAGGTTAAAGGGAAGCAGCATTTAAAATGAAACAAATGCCTATCTACTTGGCATAGTTAATTTCACTTCAAATTAAAATATCAGAGAGCATATGCAAATTAAGGAGTATATATCATCAAAAGCTTGCAAATTCAAATTAAAAAAAATTTCTAAAATTCATCATCTCTAGCTGAAACAATTGTTTTCTATTGTTTGCATCTGTAAAATATTTTAGAAGTTGTACATTTTCGAAGTACTTTATCAAACTGCAAAGGACTTGATATTTTGAAGTGTTTTAAGTGAAACAGCAGCTACAAAGTTTTTTTTAAAAGTAAAGATCACTAAAGACCTAGGGGATTACTGACTATAATGTCCCATCTGCTTTTTTCAGGATAAATCATTAATAACCTAGATCATTACATATAAGTAACTTCTTGGTATGATATTATTATATCTACATATGGACCAAGCCCAAAAATGGCCTTGGCTTACATTTACCTCAGGAAAATTCCGAGTAAAAAATTATCAGTCTAGCTGTGTTCAAAGGCAGCGCCAATACATGTCCAATAATGGCTGTACTGACAAACCTGGTGTGCTCCAGGGCCAGCACTGGTCTCTTCTTGTTCCTCAAAACACTTCAGGAGCAGATGCAGAAATGTGGGAAGCACAAGATTCTACATCCGAAGACCTATAAAATTATAGAGGAGTAGTAATGAAATGATTAAATTAATAACTTTGGGGGAAGGGGTATTTTTTGGTTTAGGTCTGAAACATTTTTTCATCTAATTCTGTAAACACACCTCTTACTATCTTTTGGGGGGAAAATGCGTTAGTCGGATATTTAATCTTTGAAAAATAATATTTGCGATAGTATCAGAAACAGATCATGCATTTATATCTTCTGGAGGAGGCTATTGTGAAGTAGTATAGACATACTTACACCCTCCTGACAGAATGGCTGAGCTTGGTTTTAGAATTATTGGGTGAGAGGTGCTAGTCCAGTCTCCTTTCTGTAGGGGCTCTGGCATTTCAGGCAACAAATCAGCTAAATTAGAAAGAACCAAATGTGATAATAGCAAACCAGTAAGAAGCAAGTGATAACTTCACAGGACATTAGGGATTATGAGTTTGCAGAATCACATTGGGAACTAAAATGTTTGAGATGTTGGGGTTGGTTGGTTTGTTCTCGGTCTGTGCCTTCATCGTCGAAAAGGAAATTGATACACTCCTCGCTACTCCAGCTCCATCTGTGTTGGATAATCCAGCATAGCACATCTCAGCAAGACAGTCTGTGGTAACCTCATCTATACTTTCTTAGATCAGTGAAGTCTCCAGTCTTGTCTAGGAGCTTACAGAAGGCCTCAGAAAATGTATTAGAATGAAGATATGAAAATAATTGCTGTATCCCTATGTGCCTATGATGAAGTTGGAAAGCACCACTGCTGAAAGAAGGAAGGTTTCTTACTTTCTTTATATTTGTAATTGCATTACTATGTTTTCCAAAAAGCTGTTAATACTTCAGTAATTTTTTTTCTATTATTACAATACCATTAAAGAAAAATTCTTATTCTGCATACAGGTATTATTAATTTTGTTAAAAAAAGTCACCACCACCCCTCAAAAAAAAAGGGGGGGGAGGGGGAACAAACAAACAAGAAACCCCTCCCCCTAAACCAACAACAAAAAAAACAGTATTTGAAAATACATAGAGGAGATGTGTTTCCCAAAAGCCTATTTTAAAAAAAATAGTCAATCAAAACCTAGCTAACCAAATCCTGCTGGAAGTCTCAGAGCTGATGACAATGTGGTCAAAAAAATCAGGAAAGTACACTGAGTAAACATTTCATTGTAGTAAACTTAAATACTTTACTTTCTTCTACCAAATACATTCTTATAAGAATTTTTTAAAATTTTAGAAGACGTTGTTAGAGTACAGAAAGATCAAAATCTGTTTACGCAGTTGTTGAGCATCATATTCTCTTAGTAGTAGTCAGGAGCAACTTTATTAACTAAATACAAAACTGAGTTTAAAATCTCTGCTTTCTAAACCATCTATACTGAGAATATCGAAGCAGGGTACAGGAGTTAGGTGCTTACACTACCTTCGTGCACCTAACATACAACGAAATTACAAGCTTGGTATGACCAAGAGAAAAAAGAAGCGAGGAGAAAAATGCCAACTTGAACTTTAAAAGCTTTCAGAATAAAGATTTTATTAATTTTATGGATGACACTGATAATGTTCACTTCAAAATATGAGTTGTAAAAATATATCTCAGCTTCTCCTTACCTGGTAGCTAAACAACAGTCCTTTTCACAGGTTCTTTTTATACATAGTTTATTGCATGTATTCTGTTGCCTTCCAGCTTCTGAGAAATATTAAATATGTTTACGACTACACCTGGATAGATGTTGAGTCATACGCTCCTTTTCCTATCCAAGTACTACATTACCTAGCATAAATGCAAAACAATTCACATGACATTTCCAAGTAACTGTTTCTCCTTTTGCTGTGGAATGTGTGTCTTTTTTTTGCAGTGACTACTTAATGGAGGACAGGAGCTCCATGATTAATTTAATTTTAACCATAAAAGCAGGAGATCACTGCATAAGGATCACCTGATGCAAAATCATCTTTTCATAATTTTCTTTTTGCCAGTATCAATCTGGAATGTCACTGTGGATGTATTCACCCTTTTACTCTCTGATCTCTACCCAAGCCCAGATGTGTAACATTTGTGTTCTCAGTGATCTTTACCTTGTATATTTGTACAGCAGCTAGCACAGCAAAGCCTTGATCGGGGCTCCCAGGCACTGCTGTGCTAAAAAAATAAGCAAGTATTTTTCCTAGACAGTGTCCAGGAAATGACTGCACGCAGGGTTCAATCAAACAACGAAGTCTATTAGAACAGGATCAGAATCTCGTTTATTAGGAACTGTGTGTCTAGACCACGGCTAGTCTGAATGGAAGGGAAAATATGCACCATCTTACGATCAAGATCTGCTTAAGTCCAGAGAACATGAGCACACATTTTCTAGTGAACTAGTTTTGAAAATTATTCATCTGTGGTTTGATGCCTAACAAGATTTCTGCTCTTAGCATTAGTTGTGAGCTTACTTAAGAAAAAAGAAAAAAACCCACAAAGCAAACAAAATACAACCCCACCTTTCTCTAAGCATGTATAGAATTTTTAATATTATAAAACCATTATAATTACTTAATTCATTAAATTTATTAAACTATTCACACTGTATTGAGTAATAAAGACAGAATTTGACAAGCCGTTTGACATCATCTTTTTCTATTCCTATATTATACCTGCTTTAAAACATGAAGCATTTTCTGTACTATACAGCTTTTATCTAAGAATATATTCTCAATTACTTATGCTGCCACTCACATGATACAGGTCAAAGACCTGCATAGTCTCTCAAGCGTAACTTCTGAGCTGAATTATGTAGAATGTATCTTCCATTTATTTATTAAAATGCCACATTTTAATCACAGGTCAATGAAGAATAAAAACTTCTCATTAGAAATTAAATACCTATGTAAAGTATGCCCGCATTCTGATTTGTATATAATGGGAAAAATCAAAAAAGCAGGTGATTCCTATAATTATATACTTTCCAGCCCTATAGTAGCTCACTCTCTATGAAATGTCAACCAATGCTATGGGGCAAAACCAGCAAAGAACATGGGGAATGAGTAATTTAAAATAAAAATCTGTGCTTCTGGCTTTGCACTCTAAGCATTCTACTACATTAGAAGAGGTCTGGAGAATTATTGCTTTTGTGAATAAGAGATTTAGAATCCAAACTAGATCAGAAGCATGAATTTGTCTTTGCGATGAGGGAGGAATTTATTACCCTCATATTACGCACTTGTTCCCCTACATTACTGGTAGCTACTTTTACAACATTTTATGTTTAGCTGGAAAAATCTGCTGTGAATGAATGCAGAGGCATAAAAAGGTATATTAGAGGATATACAATAAAGTGTAATTTCATAGAGGAGTTTTGAGAAGTTATGTTTCTGATAAATTCTGATCTGCCTTCCCCCGAGCTCTGATGCAGCAGCAAGAAATAGGAAAATGAATGTATAATGGAGATAATATATTCCCATCTAAGAAGCAGGAGATTTATTATTCTTCCAAAACTTCTGTCAGTGAGGTACTGGGTAAAAACAAGCACAAAATAACAAAGACTTAGTACTAACTAATCTATATTTTAATAAAACATGAAGAAATGTACAAAGTAAAATATTGCATGCGAACAGCAACAGAAGAGACTGTATCAGACTTTATTGAAGTTGTGTGATATGATTTTTGTTTACAATAAGGAAATTACATTGATTGTTTATAGCTCTGAAATAATTAAAGTATTACTGGAGAAACTGCTGAATGTTTCGAGTAAAATTAATATGAAAACTCCAAAATCTTAAAAAAAAAAAATCCACATTTTTTCCTACAAGAAAAACAAAGCACACAAATAATTTTAAATACTTAAAAAAGCTTTTGTTAGGATGCAGTTGGGACTATATTAATCCTTTTAACTAGGTAGACAATTGGTTCAAAAAACATTATTAGACAATAATAAAATGAACTGCTTGAACAACAGTTCAAAAAATAACATAGGCTCCAAGTTCAGTTTGGAGTTGTAAATGAAATTATTAGGATTCATGCTCCCACATCACTCTGCTTACCAAGCCACTGACAGTAGGGTTTTTTCTGTTTCTTAAATAAGTGAGAGCCTACAGAGCTGAACAAACTCAGCGCTGCTAGGCCATGGAAGGACCACGCACTCTGGGAATTTTAAGATATTTTATTCGAGCTACAACTCTTTTAGGTGAAAGACTGTTATCCTCATTCAAGCAAACTGTCACTGTAACAGAGCAGCTTTTACTTCTACAAGTGCTTTTAATTGGTCTCAGTTGCATACGATTAAGTCAGGTAGCAGAATCAGAGTTCACGGTAGTTATCTACATGGGGAAAAAACCCACAACACAGCAAAGACATTGAAGGCTTTGTTTCATTTAAGGCTTTTTGTCTACTAAAAAAAAAATCACAACTGTACAGATACTACGTGCCAACATCATCACTGAAGTAGACATTAGGAATTTGGCCAGACTCTCTCTCCTCAGCAGTTGCTTTAGTCTCTACACCTGTACATATAGCCTACATCTTTTCCAATGTGTAATTCAGTGAAGAAAGTTCCTGCTGCACTGCACGTGATAAATCCTTTCTTTAAAGACTGATATATAGCAAAGTTGTCTTCTATTCCAGCTTCTTCTCCCTCACTTTCCTACCAGAGATACTGTTCTGCATCTTGCTGCTCAAGTCCCCCTCCTTTTGAGATGAGGATTGGATGCAGGGTCCAACACATCTGGGGCCAAGAGGGTCTCTTCCCCTCCTCCACCATTTGCGTCCTAATCTTAGGTTCTGCGAGGTTATGAGACGCTCAGGCAAAAGGTGAAGGCAGGGGAACTTTTACCTACCCATTCCTGAGAAAATGAATGAATGTTTTGTTTTTCCATTTCGACAAGGACTTTACATCAATTATTCGCATGTTCACCATGTCAAGATTAAATTTTTGTAAGATTTGCTACTAGTGAGAAGCTGAAGGCAATAAACAGGCTGTTGTGTTTTACAAAGGATAATTCTGTAATTTGTGTCTATACCAGTAAGCTTTCTTATTTCAAGGTTAAAATTTTATATGCTTATCTAAGGGATCCTTTTGTAGCTTACGAGATAATACTCTAGGCTAAGAAGATCTGAGGCATGTAATAAGAAGCAGCTGCTGAAAGAACAGTCTTTGGCTAAAGCCTCAACTTGTCAATCCTCTCTCTAAGCTTGCTGCAAAGCTCATCTTTTGCCATTCTCTGGCTGGGTTGTGAAAGCAAATATTTATAGGCTCGGGTTACTCCAATTATGTTGTAATTATTAATACATAGGAGAGGCATGCTAAGCTCTAGATGAATGCAGATAGAAATAGCAGGGAAATGTAGATATAAAAATACATTTTTATGGTGTAGGCTTATAAACAGCAGTCTGCAAGAGGTTTCATACCTTTTTCCAGAAACATAGCAGCAAGATCATTTTTCCACACAGCACAATTTTGCAAGCAGTGGAAGACAGACTCCAGAAGCCCAAAGGCAATATCCACTAAACCACAATACCATTTCCGTAAACCAGTTAAGCTCATTGACTACTTAAGCACTGGAAGACTGTTTGGGGTGCCATTACAGTGGATCTGTATCCAGAAAGAGAAAGGGAAGGGGAATCAAAAGCAGAGACTTATGAACCTAGGAAGTTCTTGAATCTCTGGTGGGAAACATTACAGAAAATAAACCACTTTTCTGTTTTAATTTTAGTGCCTGGAGCACGTAAATACATTGTCTAGTGTTATTTCTTTCAGTATATTGAACCGTAGTTGCATAGGATTGAACAGCACATACATATATATATGAATCAAAATATTTTTATGGGGTTAATCTGATTAAGGACATTAGGATTCTGTATTTTTGATGTAAATTATTTGCATGTTTCCAAATTATGTTATTAGCTCACCAACAACAAATGTATTGGAGAAAGGATAAGATACTTTTATAATGTAGATAATGAAGACATAATTGTACCATTCAGTGGGTATTTTCTGTACTCAAAATGGAAAAATTGTTACTATTATCTATTTAAAAATGCAAAAGATGCAAGTTTACCAGCAACAGCAGTATCGTATGTATGAATACATCCCTAGTCCATAACCTTCTCCGAACACAGTCCTTTTTAACTTTTCTCTAGAGTGGCTAAACTGTTGGTATTATACAAGATACATGCATATATTTGTATTTATCTGGTTTCAAACAGGACTGAAATCCAATATTTCCTACTGAATTGCTCAAGAACTACACCACTGTTTCTTTGAATGTCAGATACATTCATCAGATAGAGAGGAGTACAAGCATCTACTCATGTGATTCTTAAAATTTTAATCTTTACAATTGCTTGCAACTTAAGGAATTTTGACCTAGATGATGAAGACATCCAAGCAAAAAATGTGATAGAACAGAGAAAAGAGAGCGCAAATAGTCTCACCAGTGGTAAGCTCTTTCCCAGCTACCTTAGGATTTATCCTAAAAGTTCAAATTAAATAGGAGGTACCTCTAAGGTCAGATAGTTCTTTTGGCTTTCAGGAGTTGTTTTACATTGGGTAAAGATGCAAGCTATAGAAATCCACAAGACATGCATATAGATAAAAGTCTATTAGGTTTATTCCTTATCTCCTCCTTATTTAATTTTTCAACTCAATTGTGTATGAGCTTAAATTCTGTGAACTCCTGTGAACATCCTAAAGAAATCACATAGACCTGAGCATTCAGCTATATGGATTTAAAGAAAAAAGAATAAAAAAAAAATAGCATTAATAATACTGAAATAAATTATTTTCCTATATTTGGCTTAGATAATGTATAATATTCTGATGTCAAGTGGTTTGACAAACCGTTCCAGAATGACTTAGACAATCCTCTAACCAGTTACATTCAAACCCTACATATTTTCTTCAGACAGGTGATAACTGAGCATTTGTGGGTGTTTTCCATTTGGTATCCAGGAAAGACATGTCATATTTAAAACAATTTCATTCATGACAACTGCAGTATCATATAATTTTGATCCTTCATTCTTATTTTGATGGTGGCTTTAAAGGAAATTCTGTTTAGAAAAGTGAATGCAACTGCAACATCAGTTTCTACTTTTATCACCTTTCAAATACTTCAGTTCACAAATATCTTTCAGTCTCTGAGCTCTGACAGCATGATGGGTGTTTTCTGCTTACAAATCATTATCAAATAAAAAAAAGATTTTGCAGTGTACCCTTTTGTTGCAGCACACTATATTCTCAGTTACACTGCACAACTCACAGTATTCAGATTACACGGGAATACATGCTGCTCCTCAAAAAGCTGTCTTAAAACAGCAGTAATAGGAATAAAAATCTATTTTAAAATTTGTTTTGTAACTAAATTAGATATAATTAAATATAACAAGAAAATCTGTTAAGAGAACACCACTTACAAAGTCATTATGCAGAGGGGAAAAAAGTAGGCAATATCATAAATTCCAGGTAATCATTACTATTTACTGACCTTTTAAAAAAATAAGTATTAATTGATGGTGATGCATGAGACTTTGTTCAAGAAACTAGGTGAACACATAGAAAGCTATCTCACTGTGGTAATGTATGAATTAAACATTACATATTTATTGTGCTGTTTTGTAAAGCATAGTAAAAAATGACTACCCTTATAGCCCAACATTTTGCTGACTACTTCCTGTTATGCATCAGTCTGAACCTACAAGTTTTTAATATGTTTGTCCTTTTATCATCAATACATGCAGCAACAAAGATGTGAAGAAAAGGAAAAGCAAGTGAAGGTTGCTTGTGTGCATCTTTTTGAAGATGCATGCTTTTCAGTAGGTGTCTCACAGCACACAATGAAGTTCACGTCTTCTTTAAAAGATGAAGCAATTGTTCACTTCACCCTGAGTGACCTCTGCTGGTAAAAATAACTTACAGACACACACGTTAAAACTCCACTAAAAGCACATTTGCCATTAAGTCACGTACATACAAGCATACTTACAGAAGCACATTCACACTCATTTTTCCTTATATCAAGTAGGTGTATACATAAAATTAAGATGTTGGCATGCTCAGATAGTTAGTGTACAAGAACTGTTGATTCAATGTGTTGAGGCACTCGGTTTATCTTTCTCACAGACTTTTAAAGAACTATATAGCTACAAGTTGGTTTAGAGGCAGCATATTTGAAGTACTAAATAACTAGTGGCATATGAATTTTTGGAGTTTCTATTAAATATAGCTCTGGGGTAATACTGTGATACAGAACAGTTTCTTCCATTCATCTTTCTGGAACGTACATCTGAATCTGGAATATAGCCTTGTATATTTTGTGAGGGCTTTTTGGAGCATCACAACTGATCTAATTGAGTCTTATTTGACCATTATTTTTAGTCAACAGAAGTGAATCTTAAGAGTGCTCTCTGGTTTTACATATCCTTAATGGAGTATAAATAAAATTTATTTATTTTGCAGTGTATCAGAATGATACCATGAAAGATTTCCATTCAATGCATATCTAATTCAAAGAAAAGTGGTTAGAACCATGAGAACATTATAATCCGGAGAAATAAAAGTCAAATAAGCTATATTAATTTGCAATGTGATGTTTGCATTATAAAAATATTCACTTACTAATTAGAAATTACAAGAAAACACACCAAAATACTAATTAAGAACAGGTACTCAAAGAGCCACCAGTTTTGGTATCTCTCAGTAAATATATCTGAGATAGCATGAAAAACACCTTTGTAGAAGCAAAAGATATTTCACATTTTTGATACTCTGATATCTAAGCTCTGAGGTCTTCACAAAAGTGTCAAAGTTGATGCAGCTGATGCACTCTTAAGAGTTTTGACCAAGGAAATTATTACAATTCATGAGTGCTGATCGCTGCAATATTCTGTCTTATTTAACAACGTCCATGGAAAAAAGAGAAACATATTAGGTCTCTGCCTCTGCAAATACTGAAATCTATTTATATGCAAATAAGCTATCCATTATTAGTATGAGAAGAGACATAGGCATAAAGGAAGGAATAAATTATCACTAGAAACCCTTAATGAAATCTATTTCAAAACATAATATTTTACAAGAGCCCTCACTCATGTAATATTTGTTCAAGCCTAGAAGGGAATTGGCAAGTTCTGCACTTAGGTCAGAACCGATACCACATTATTTCCTGTGCCATTTTGTTATATAAAATACATTTATCCTTCCTTAGGAACAACCTGATAATTGTAAAGCTACTGTTTCTTTGTTAAGAAGGGTATTCTCAGGCTACAATGAAATTTTATGCTCATTTTCCTACTGGCAATTTTAAATTATTTCCATTTTTTATTGAATTATGAACATAAAATGTGGAAAAAGACTGAGATTGTACATTTTTATTCTAAGAACACGAATCTTCAAAGAATAAGGTAACCTCTGAGAAAACTTGATTTCATGGCTGAAAATCCCAACTTGGATCCAGTGCCTACTTTTTGTTTTAAAAAACCCAGGCGAAAAACTCAAAACCCTTCCTGCTGATAAATAAGATGTCAATAGCCTAAAATCTTTTTCACTGAAATAAAAAATGTTAAATAACTCAACTGAAACAGACAGTGAATATCACAAAGAAAAGCAGGAAATAACTGAATGCCAACCCCCCACATTTAGAGCCAACCCTCCTCAAACAGCTGAAGGCTAGCCCAGATGTCAAAATTCCAAATACGAGCTCTTCTTACTCCTCCAAGCCCATGTTTATTTTCCTTCTCAGAAGATGAGCTCATGTAAACTATACTTAAGGGGAGATGGAGACAGAAAGTTTGACACTGCACTGTGGCATCTTTGGAAAGACAAATTAAAATATCTTTTTTTATTCCAGAGTTTCAGCCAACTACCCCAAAACCCATTCTCTGAATCCATAATTTGAAATAAACCCTGCTTCTGTGGAATCTTGTTGACTACCTTGGGAACCTCATTCAGCAGAAACAGAAAATTCCCCCCTCTACAACTTCTAGCACTAGCTCCAAGACAAAAATATCTCAGCGTGCTGTAGCCAAAAGAGAAGCTTGCTGCATCTATGAGATGAAAGTAAACCAAGTAGGATGTTATTAGTATTTGCTTGACTTGAATTCCAACACAAGCACACTAAAATAACAGCTGCTGACAGAATGTAAGTATTCTGTAACATTGCTAATGCATAACTAGTAAAAACATATAACCACTTCCTAATATAGGTGAGCAAATGTATATAAAACAGCATATAAATATACACAGTCAGATGGAGACTTGTGGTGTTGTTGCAGAACAGGGAATAGGAAAACTTGTGCAAGCAGTAAAACCTGCAACAAAGGATGCTTAATAGGCAGGGAACGTGTGTGATAGAGCCAGAACAAGTCCCAGTCCCAAAACCAAGATGAGATGAACTGCCTGGAGTAGATTAAATCCTCTCCCTTTTCTTTTGAAGAGGGGGTGAGGAGCATAAAACAACAATGAGCATTGAAAAATGGGGAAGGAAGAGGTCGCCCTTTGGCTTCAGCTGCCCTCATCAAAAAGGGCTGGAGCCCGATCCCTCGACCTCAGCAACTGAGACCAGCGTGGACCACAGCCACCAGCGATAATGACACAGCATCCGCTCTGTGGGGCTGTACACACCCAGCTAATGTGGGATATGATCGTTAAGGACCATCTGTTTGAATACTTAGTGATAATGATTGATAACAAGTAAGAGCTAACCATTAGCACAAATTGTATTGCTAATGAACGTCAGTCAAACAAAGGGGTGGTCTGAAGTTTGCAACTGGCCTGATTCATCCATCTTCCAAACATTCCACCACAGCGACCTTTCACTCCCTAACTTATATACGGATATACACTTGTTCAGTTGCAACAGCACACTCAAATATGTGGAATAATACCTGCAAAATGAAATTACTGAAAACGACTAGTCACACTGCAAGTAGTAGATCTGAATGTCAATGTTACTTCTGTGAAACTAGAAAAAGGGGGGTTTTAATGCAAGCAACATCAAGAATTCTTCACTCAGTTTCATCATCTTATTTAAGAATATATTTTTCTCTTTATTTCAATCTGTCACTTCCTAAATACAATTGAATATTAACAAATTTATTCTGTTGTCACTGAGCTTCTTCTGGATCTTATTGAATTAGTTATTCCAGATAATAATCTAATCTTGAATTACAGATTAGCTCAAGAAAAGGGCAGTCAACTCAGTAGCTACTATAGTTTAAGAAGGACCTTAAGAAACATGGTTTCACTGTGAAATCTTATAATTTATGAATTCATAGAGACACCTCAAAAATGGGGCATTTGTCAATAATGCTTTCAGTCAAATTTTGAACTATCTCTACCTCTGCTTCCAGTATCAGTGGTACAAAAAGAATAAAAAGAAGAAAAGAAGAAAATTTCCTTAATGGGTGTGATAAATCAAAACTACATCAGTAAGAAGCAATTATAGCATATTTAACTTCATAGCACTCATACCACTCAAGTCAATCTCTAAAATTATGTGTTAATTTCCATTCAAGTGAGATTAAAAAAAACCCCTAAAGGTTTCTCCCAACACACCCCTTCTTTGACCTTTTCATTGATCGAATTATCCCATATTCCCTCAAAACCTTTTCACTACAATGACACTATTAGAAAGGCCATAGCTATTTAACTTGCTGCTGTTGAAAACTGCCAACAATAGCATTCATAACATTACCAAAAGGATGTAATTTTCAAAGATTGTGGTCTTTCTATGCCTGGAACTAATTTCGTATGTCCCAGTTGCTAAGAATCTACAAGCTGCTCAATACAAATTACTTTTTCAATACTAATTTTAAGCTCTAGATAGAAGCTGAAAAGGAGGGGAGGGGTGCGTGGAAAAGGCATTTATGAATATTTCAGCCCTAGATAAGGGAGGATGACTTCTGCTTGAGATTCGTATTGGTATACGTCAGAACTACGGCTTTATATCTTAGCATGTAATATAAATTGGCATGTTAAAGAAATGTCTATTTCAAGTTTTCTCAAAACAGGAGAAATAACAGGATGACCCTAAAACTACTGATGCCAATAGAATTAGACTAATTAAGGCTTTCAATGCACTATGTAGATTAAAAAAATACACTTCATAAACTCTGTTTTCTAGATAAATTATGATCTGGAACTAAAAATATATGATAAACATACACCAACATACATATGTATGCGTATTATTTTATTGGACTTTTATGAAGTCATAATAATATACAAGTATGATACAGTATTTATATACCTTCTTTTCTGAAACAGAGTATATAAAAATACAGATTCATCCTGGATTTAATAAACCTACTGCAACCAAGTTTATGCTCACTTCAACTAAAGTAGATTAGAAATTGATACAGATGTCACAGGATATGTGATTTAATTAATTGGCATCTGTACTACAGACGCCAATCTGGCCTAACCCCTGACACTGTGCAAATATATAAAAAAAAAAAAAAACAAAAAAAACAAACCAATACCAAAAACCAGAAGTCACCTCCTTCACCTAACTAATTCTAGAAAGATCAAGCAGAAGAAGAAAATCATATACATTCCAACAAATTCACAGAGAGCAATCCCAACACTTGTGGAAATACTACAATTTAGCCAACATCAGGAATCAACAATTTAGCCAACATCAGCCATTCAACACCAGAAAACAATGACAATGACTATCAAAAAAAAAAGATGACTGCATGAAGATGACTGCATGAGAAGAAGCATCACTGATATATAACTATCACTATTCAGCATGTGGATGGAGGTGCCGTTCAAATTTCCAATTATCAGCTTAACCAAATTACCACTACACAAGAACACTCTGCCTCTGTAAATGCCTGTAGCTCCGAGAAGCATCTGAACATACCAATGTGTGGGGAATTGGGCTTTTTTTTTTTTCCTTTACTAACTCTTAAAAAAAAATCATTTTATCATCAATTAAGCTACTTTTAACAGAACTTCCCTTCATGACAACTCCCTAAAAAAGATCACCACAAAAAAAAAAAAAATAGACATGCCATACACAATGCAGTCATATCCGGGACCTTTGCCTTAGGAAATCAACAGTGATATGCTCAGCAAAATACAGAACCACTCATCTTTTCTCTCTCTCACCCCAAAGAAATCTCTGTAAGTTTTAACATCCATACCCAGCAGTTAAACCTGCAGACAGAGCATGAGCTGTGGCTTAACAATTAAGACTACATTAACAAGGCTAACAAGCTACTCTCTGATAGTTCTTACTACGAGCTACAAAGAAGAAAGACCTACATAATTATTTAACTTCTTAATCACAGTTAAATCACTTCTCCATAAATTCCAAGGAGAAAAACAAAAACAAACTCTACCGCACCTTTCTTCCCCTCCTCCCACCACCACCATCGGGATATTTCACATGCCATCCAAGAAGGATGAGAATTCTGGCAGGCCCACTTATGTGTTACTATGGGAACTCCTTTTGGAAATTATTAGATCATCAAAACCATCCTTAAAGGCATTCTCTCACAATCCGAAGAACAAATTTTCTCCAAGATTCTAATTTCTCCTGAGAAGTTACACAACATAATCCGTCTTTCCACCCTTCGGGGCAGCAAGAATTCCACCACCAGTCTGTGTGTCAGTCTCCCAGCCCATGATGGCATCATGACCTTCCAGGAGTATGCATGAGAACAAGACAAAATGTTCACAGTTCAGTCCAGAGAGATACTTTTCTGCTTAGCCCACAACAATCTTAAGAGAAAACATTTAATAACTAGCTCATAATACAGACACAATCCTAAAATATTCTGCTTTTCTCCTGAGACATGCTGAAGAAGAGATTTAAAAATAACTGCATCACCACGTCTTTGACAAACCTGGGAGACATGTTTCCACCATTTACACAGAAGCCAGTATTTTAACACTGACTTCCACTGTGAACTGAGTATTACACTTCCATCAGGCTACTCTGGAATATGCCTACACCAATATAATTTTCCTAGACACTGTGATGACCATCCAAAGTGTCAACTTCAAAATTGTCATATACAGAAAATCCACAAACAAAAGTTATTCCATTGAACCAGCCGCCATCCAAAGTTAGTCTCAAAGAATCTTCAATACACAGCTAGGTGCTCTCATATCACCATGTTTGCTCTGGAAAGAACACCTCTGAGACTCACCAAAATGGACCTTTATTCAAGAAGGACATTATTCTAAGAAATACATTTTTTTTTCTTTAAATATCAACTAAAATGAAATAATTTTCTTTAATACAAAACTAAAATACAAATTGTGTAATCCCAGTTGTCACATTCTGCCAGTGTATGGTTTAATGATTTGTTGTCTTCATAGGGTAGTAAGACATAATATCAGATGATTTCTGAGCCTTTAAATACTCCCACGCTTAACTAAACTCATCATTAGATGCAAATTCCCCAAAGTCTAGAAAGCATCAAATGAATCTAACTGTGACTGAGGGGATAATGTAAATCTGCTAATGCACTTCCAAAACATCATGATACCTATGCCCTAAAACAGAATAACTAAACACCCAAGATGTTAGTCTTGCATTTCCTGAAATATAGTAGACTTAATTCAGTGCTAACTCATAGCTAAGCAAACAAAAAACCAAAATTCTACAAACCAGAATGATAGGCTTTTGTTGTGTGTAGTTCTCTCATTTGCACACTCATTCTGCACATGTGAATAAGAACTCAGCTTATTATACTCAGTGAAAGAAAAGGGACATAATTTATTCTCAGGCTAGTGGAAAAACACTCATTATGGCAAAGAGACAATCATTGTCACCTTCAGTTTTAAAATTTGTGATAAAATGTTTTCCTTTCTATTAATGGATGAGCTGATCACTAGGGTTGAAAAATCTTCCCTTTTATAAAAGTCCTTTATCTAACAGTCTTAAGTAGCTTCCTGACATATCAAGTTTTTGTCAAATCTGACATTTGAGAAATCTGTGAAAATTTGAGAAAATCTGACACAGATTTCCTCAAATCTGAGCCCAGATCAGAAGCACCACCTTCAAACTTGAAGGTACTATTCAGGTATTTTTACTTGTTTGTTTCTGTGAGGGCTTTTCAAGGTCTGTAATATTTTTCAAAATGGAAAAAGAAATAAACATTTTCACCTTAGGGCACAATATCCAAAATATCACACTTGTATGATTTTAATGAGACTGCTATATGAAAACAGCAGAAAATTAAAAATTGTGAAAGACAACTCTTGTTTATAATGAGAGAAAATTAACAGCAAAATTTCACTTTGGTGCATAATGAGTGGATAATCAACACTCTGGGGATCTCTACTGTCTATGAAAACATACATCCTAATTAAAGAAAAACACGAAAAAAAACCCAACCCACACTATATCTTTATAAATAGTCCCAAAATATTAGCAGCCCTCATGAAATTAAAAACCTGGCAAGAAAAACAAGATTCACAGGGTGCCCAGAAAGGTAAAAATTATATTTTATGTGTATAACCTATACTTCAGAAAACCTACATGCCTCTGAAACTACAAAATGTCCTTGAATGTGTTTACTTGGATTGCCAGCAGCATCAGATAACCTGTTCAAAAGTGAATAAATAATAAAAAAAAGGATTTCCTATGTGATTATCACATAGAACTGGTACTGCTGAATCTGTTCTTTTAAAATACAATAAATTTCTAGAATTCTATTACATAAAGTTCAAGATCATCAGAAGTCACTACATCACACACAGCACTGACATGTGTACTGATAGTGAGAGCTGCATTGCTTTCATCGAGTGCCTTGAATTCATCCTCACAGTTGCAGATGGAGATAGGCTGCGGGCTATTTCCCTTCCTGCGAAGCAGTCTGACAGAGCCTGACTTTGGCACGTGCACCACAACGGTAAATTTAATTTCATACACTTTTGTGGACAGACTGCTCAAACACCTGAGAAAAAGTTGTGTATTTCATCTATTCACTATGTGTATATACAGAGTCCTTTAGGCCAAACATTCTTACAGAGCTATAACTTCTTTCTCGAATTACATTGATGCTGCCAGGTGTCCTTGAATAATGACCCTTACCATGCCAGTTATACGATTACCTTTCTTCAGTGACATCTTTGATATCAGTGTGTATACAACCAAACATGCGGGTCAACTAAAAACATCCTTCTTGCCACTCACACCAACAATTTTTGATCCAGTTTATCAGCATCCCTTCATTCAACAGATGCACTTGAAATGCAGCCTCATTAAAGAGGAATTAATTAATGTAGATCCATTAATTAAGCTTTTCTGAATGAAACAGTGTACCACCTTTTCTACATCACATAGAAAGAATAATGCCTTTCATATCGGTTTCATTGACGGTTCTTGTCGTTGTTTTCGTCAAAAGCATGGGCATTTAATCAAACTTTCACAAATTACTTGTGATTTCACAAATTACTCTCTAAAAGAAAAAAAGATTTATTTTTTTGAACATCAATTGACAATTTGCTGATTAAAATTTTAACAAATACGTACAATGACTTTATCCCCATTCAGCACCAACCTGGGTCACTTCTACTGTGTTTTTTTTCATTGCACAGTTTCATTTAAATCACTGTTACTAACAAGGCTCCGCTGATTTGCTTTCACCTCTTAGGCAAAGCTGTTTAATAGCATCTTTTAACAAGCATGTGTCCTGCATGTTGCTAGCAGAAACCACTTATCTGCTATCATTCAGGAACACAGTCAACCCATTTTAGACACAGAGGTCTAAAAGCAGATAAGGGGTAAGCTTGCAGGTAAAGAAGGACATTTCTGCAAGAACAGTAGCAATAAACTAGTCCAAATCCATTTAAAAATATTAAAACAATAATTCTTCAAACAGGTAGAATGATTTTGTGCATATGCAAAAAATGTTGATATATTTTTATAGTAAATACAGACAATTAAACATTTATAATTCATAATATGAAATGTAACTCTATTTAAGGCACTGTGATAGAGATTTTACTACAACACAGTTGTCAGCATGGATGCTGATTTCAGAACCGTACTTCAGAAAATTAGTTACTGTGCTAAAGAATGAAACCATTATATTCCGTCTACTACCAACTTTTTCAAAAGGCTAATTTCACAGCAGAAAATATTACAAGAAAAAAAAAATTACCAGGAGAAATAAATGGCTTCAACAGGTCAGATCTTCCATAGTTTATCCTTAAGCATATCAGTTTTTCTTTTAGCATTAATATGATATCTGGATCCATTTTCAAGGCAAATTACGTTATTCCTGTTCTAGCAGGTCTTTTTAAGCATTTTCTTTTGGTTTTCTTATTAAATAATTCTTCACTTATCACAACATAGTTAAATACTCTCCCTGCAACGGTCACTGTCTTTTGTTTCTTCTTTCCTTTTTTTGTTTTTAATACTTTCATAGAATAAGGATATTTTTCTTTTAAGACCATGAAATGCAGCAATTTTGCAAACAGTAATAACGCATTGTTACTCTTTTTTTGCATTCCTCCAGCTTCCAAGAATCACATGATAATGAATCTCTTCTAGCAGCATTAAACAAAACAAAAAAACAAACAAACAAAAAAAAACCACAACCAAACACACACACACAAACAACCAAAACACCACCACCACCACAAAAACCTAAACTTAATTTTAAATTTTCAGAGTCAGGTGAATGAATATTGTATTAACATTCTCAAATTTGATACATATACAAACAGGAAAATGTTGTATATTGATCCCAAATTCATTAAAAAAAGAGACTCAAGTGTCTAACAGCTGACAAACTAAAGTCCAATCCATTATCCCTCAGACAGCAAGTCTTTTCTCTGTTGAAAGCAACAGGCCTCAAGGATTTTTGATAAGACGCACATTTGTACATGTTAAAGTGCTATGCAGTAATACGTGAAGAAGAAACCCATACAGCTATATCGCAGTTATGTGCGACATAAGCACCCATGTGGTAACTCCAACCCTGGTTTGTAAGTATCCCATCCCTAAATTATTCCATAATGCCAAAGCAAGGTTTAAGGCTGACACACCAAGAACAGCTATAAAGCAATTTTTCTAAGTACAGCAACTTAGTAAATTAATCATAACCCGAAAGGCATAAAGTTAGTTTTGTGTCCTTTGATGACATAAAATCCCTACTGCAGTTTCCACTAAGCTCTGGACTGTTTCATCGTACACACTACCAAGTGTATCCAAGACCATTTTGGAACAGGAGATAAATGGGGCACACACTTACTCTGTCCTGAAAAGACTCCTTTGACTTTCTTCTGCCTCATCCGTAAACTGTGATATTTACCCGCCACACAGGGCAATAGGCTTAGGCCTTGCTAAATGCGGGTTATGAAACACAGGAGAGCTACCGTGACAAATCCACAGAAACTCCAGGGACAGAATGCAAAGCCTCTAGGCTGCTCCTAAACTAAACATGGCATTCCGATTAGGACAAATAATCACCATTGTTTCAAAAGCAAAGTTTAACTTCAGAGTTTAATTCCTTTTTTGCTCTCCGTTCTGCTAGTTGTTCCTTAGAAGTTTATGCCACACAAAGCACTATCCATCTTTAACCCACCTCAATCAGATCATGAAAAGCAGGGCATCATCACTACAGAGCACTGTTTGTCCACCCAGATTAGCTATTCAACAAATCTGCTGGGGATATGATGACAATAACATGCTGGGGAAACTTCACAACTGAAAGGGTGGGAAGCAGCAGATGAAGGCAACTATGCAAGATGCTTCCTCATTCCTCAGACTTCGTTCAGCACTTTTCTGCTAAACGGTGGTGACTTCATGTGTGCAAAGCTAAAGGAATGAGATGTATCTTAATAGTGAACAGAAATTAAGTCCAAACGTATATTCAAGGGTACAGAAGTGACCCTGGACTCATTGACTATAAAAGAAGGAAAAGAACTGAAAGGAGTGGGGCCCCAGGCATAGTATGCTCATATGGGGTCCCTTAGCACAGTATGCTCAGTTTCATCACTAAGCTAAATGATTTGCAAGGGCAAATCTTACAGTACTGAGATTTTCATGATCCCATCCATTACCATGTCTAACAAAGTACAAAGCCATATTTTCTCCAAGGAATAGAAAGGAAAATGTTAGAGAGATCCTTAAAATAGAAAAATAATATGCTAGTCTGTATTCAGCACTAAAAAAATCACATGGGAGACAATATTAAATTACTTCAGAGATACTCTACAGGATAAATAAACTATGATTAGAATAATATTCTTTAATTAAATTACAGTCAACATCTCAAGGCTTACTGTCAGATTTGGAGAGAAGTTAACACCATCTAACTTTTGCATAAGGACATTAAAATAACACACAAACAACCTACAAGTTTCTCCACAAGATTCTGTTGCTGTTGTCCTTCTTGTCTATCTCTGTACACCTTAGCTTCAATTATTATCACCCATTAGTGGAGACTCAATTTCTATGTCTAGCCCAATGCATAAAAAACTGCCTCTCTACACCAGGCAGAGATCTTCCTAAGAAAACTAAATTTTTGTCTCTCTCTAACATATTCTTACTGATAACTTTTGTCACCTCATGAAGACTCATAAAACCTACCTTTCAGTCTCTAGAACATTTTCCAACAACATAGACAATATCAATTCTTGCCCCTAAGAGGAATAAACACTTTCTTTGATGCTCATGTGTTTCTGATTCTCAAATCCAAAGTGTAAGTTATGAAGATTCCTTCTTCATAAAACTAAGATGTGGCCTATCCATGAAGCAGCTCTTGTTCAGCTTACCAATATGTCTTCATTACTGCAAGTTTGACAAAGTAATTAATACATCTTAGCAAACAAACTCCTTAAAAGGAGCAAAATCTTAGAAGCTGAAGAAAAAGAATGTCAGCATATAGTTTATCTGGGCAGTGTTTCAAGTGCCTCATTAAGCAGTAAAAAGAAAATAAATCAAAGAGGTAATAAAGCCAGATTTTAGCTGCCTGTGGATGAACTCAGGTAAGGACAACATTTTGAGAGCTGACAGTCAGGGAGAAGACCACCAGGGAGAGCACAGATACACACACACAGAGTAGAGGCCTATAAGATTATCCAAAACTTAATTTTAGAAGTGGAATCCCGCAAGGTTAAATCAAACATAAGGAAGACTAAGCAATTGCAAGGAAGCTGGGAAACACCAGTTTAATTATTACAGCACCAAATGTTCCAATGACAATCTGCAGCTGAATTGATATAACCTCATTCAAAGCCCGCTTAAATTGCATATGAATCCTTCCGTAAGCTTTAAATCAGACTGCCTGGAGACAGAGAGGTTGAAAGATTAGGAAGAACCAGTGAAACCCATAGGTTTCATCTTTTTACTCTTTGTATCTGCAAATCTCAGATTTTGTTTGCTTAAAACTTTCAGAGTATTTCCAAATTAAGGAATATTTAACTTGTATGTACATACTCATCTAGTACAAACTTCAAGGTATAATAATCATCAAAAAAACCCACTGCAGTAATAAGGAATGAAAAAAAATCCTCATTGTTATTGTATGGAGAAATGTAAAATTCCAAAACTATACAGAAAATCTTAAAAATATTAGGACAAAATGAAATATCCTTAATAACAACTTTTATCCCATCAGCAGTTTAGTTATGTAAATTTGGACTCGAGCTTTAACTATGAAACAAAATGCAAAGTACCTTGCATACAGACAGGATGTATATGAACTTTGATCAGTGTATTCATATACAGCAAGTAAAATAAACTACATAGAAGAGAATAAATGTGATCAAAATAATGCTTCAAGAGCCTGAAAGCAAAGTATTTACAGATAAGGAATATTTCCCTCTTTTCAAAGAGTGTCAGTGTGAGACTAGGAAGCCAAAAGACTTTTATGTCATTTTTGTTCAAAGATTACAATACACATTTTTTAAAACTCCGCAGTGCTCTTCCTTTAGAGAAAACTCGTAGGTGAAGGAAGAGCAAAACTATAGATCTAAGGAGGAAAACTACAAAACGCCTATAAAAATAATAGTTTTGAGCTGGTTTGATTTTTTACCTTTTTAGGAAGCTTTGAGTAGATCAAGAAGGCTCATGCTCTTACTAATTCTTATACAGGTAACCTTCTTTAGGCTAATACTTGACACAGGTGGTTTTCCTCATTTAGAGATAAGGCAAAGGAAAATACCAGAAGGGCACAAAGCAGGTTCTTAGAGGTTTCCAAGACAATATTCTTCTATCACTAAGAGAGAATCAAACTACTTAACAAAGAAATTTGGAGATTCAGAAAGGTGTCGCCTTTGGACATGAAACATGACATTTATTTGGTATTTGCCATAACATGATTTTCACACAGAAAAAAATAGTATTTTCTTATTTGTTATTCTTTATTATTAAATTAATTATCTTTTTCCCCTAATCATTAACTACCTTAAATCTCAGTCTTGGGTTTCAATGTTATAGAATTTGTATAAACACACACACACACATACAGAGTCTAGAAAAAATTCCAAAGTAGCATCAGATTTTCAGATTAAGAATTTTCAGATTAATCATATAGTTTACTAATGTAAGACATCATTTCAAAAGCTGAAGCTGCTAATGTAGCATATAATGGGGAGAAAAAAAATGGGGAAGGATTCCCTTTACTATTGTCAAACCTAAAGAATCATTAGTGGAACAAAGCATACATCCACTTAAAGCTCTTTCAGTAGCAGAATTAGAACAGAGATATGGTATGTTAAGAAAAGTTAATGGTATGTTCTTGCTCATTATGTTAAAAGGGAAGAGTAGAATTAAAATTTGAGGTGTTTAAGACACGGTGCCATCTTCATTCTAAAATCCCACCCTTGATAACAATTTAATTCTATTCAAAGTAAAACTGTTTATTTCTAAAAGAAGGTTCCATTAAAAAATTATTCTCCGAATAGGGCTATTAAAAGGAAAGTAGAATCACTGTTCACATTTTCTTGACACTTTTACTGCTCTCTGACTATATTTTGAAATTATTCCCTCCCATCTTTCTATTTTACCTGACAACACCTCAGATGTATGGAATCTCACTACTAAGGTAATAGAGCTTGGATTTTCCTTACAGATTTTAAGCAATATAAATACATGCTCTGCTACAACTTCCCTGTTCCACTCCACTAAAGGCTGAGTTTGGATCTTACTGGTATGTGTATTTAAATTTTTTGTTATTTTTTCATTTTCAAGCTGCACGTACACTCTGGTAATGATCCCAAATCATAAAGAAATTCAAAAATATCTCCACATAACTGTGAAAGAACAATATGGTAATATATAGTACAAACATTATAATTGAGTTTTCACAATGTAGTGTGGTAATTTTCCAAAATAGTATTTTCCTTCCTGTTTCAGCTCATGACTTCTGAGGAATGCTCTAGTCTGTATATCCAAAGAGTAATTATGCATAAACTTTAGATTTTGACTCTTAGTGATACTGGATGACCACAAAGCTCTCTGCCTCACCATGTCTGAACAATTCAACAAGGAAGTTACAGCTCTGCAGAATAGTTTTAGCAGAATGACTGTCTTTTTGCATTAGGAGTTTCCATTTAAATCTTGAAATAGAAGAGCCTGCAAAGATAAAGATACAAATCCCAAAGAGACTTACACGCAAGCTTAACTATAAGCACTGCAAAGAGCACTTCTAAATTCCTTGTAATATCAAGTCAGGTATAAATTTAAGACTACAACTAGTCGAGACATCACATAAAGAAAATACAGACTGTAGGAAGACCTATGAACTGTTTGCTTTGATTACGAACACCTCTTTCTTATGAAGGAGGTGAATCTAAAGACAGTCTTAAAAATCCTAGAAAATAATGCTGGATCAAATTTTAAATACCATTATACAGTTCATAGTTCTAATCACATTACTAGTCCCTCTAGTTGAAGTGTGAACCAATGAAAACATCCTTGAACAGATATTTGCATCACAAAGTAATTTAACCATCTAATTTATTACAAATTTTGTCTGCATTTATTCATCTGAAGTTTTTTTAAAGTATCTTGACAGTAAGGCAAACAGTAAATAACTAAATAATTTTGGTGAACCAGATAAAGTCTAACAGATAATGTCTGATGGGATTAGATGTAAATATAGTTAATCTGAGGAGTGTAATGAGATGTACATTATTTATTTACTCTCTCTGAAGTATACACAGTCAAGCAAAGTGGCATATTTGACTAAATCAAAGCACAACTGTTAAGTAGCTCAAGCTAGAGTCTGAACATGAATATAACTAGCAGAAAAATTTAAGCAACTTCCTCATACAGTTCTGTGGAGCAGCACAGTTAAGACAGATGTTGCAGTCGCAACTTCTAGCTGTATCTAATGGGTAATATTTTATTTTCTGCCTCATTTTAGAAATTCCTTTGTAAGCAGTGCTATCCTGGAGATAGCTTTATCATTTTGAAAGACAAGTACCAATACTCAATATCAGACAAAGAACCTCGTAACTTCTGAAGGAAGAAATGAAATAGTGACCAAAAACAAAAATGAAGAGAACAGAAAGCTACCAGACAAGAAAGAAACTCCAGTGGGATGGCATGCTGCACAGCTGCAGCCCCATGGGAGCAAACTAATAATAAAAGGGGATGATAAGAAGGATCAACAAATAAGCAGTCACCTAGTACAGTACCAAGAATTCAAAATAATCAGGGCACAAAGTGACAGAAAATAAAGACATACCTCAGGGTTGGGTTAGTTGTTTGGTTTTGTTTGGGGTTTTTTTGTTTGGTTTTGTTTTGTTTCTATAAAACAATAAGAGTAAGGTAAGAGTTTAGGTAATAAGCAGAAGATGGAGCTAACTGGTTTTCAGCATAAATCTGAAACAGTGAACTGAGAGTGGGGAAAGAAGGAAAAAAAAAAGAACATTTGTTGTCTTCAGTAGACCATTATCTCAGCTCAAACAGCAAGGTGACAAGTATCTAGACCAAATGGACACAAGACAATAACATGTTCTTTATTACAGACATTCATAAAAATCATAGAATTAAAGAGAACTGAATTGTGCTTATAATCATGAGGGTTATCTCCTCAAAATAGTGTCTCCCCAAAACTCATACTTGATAACTGGAGAGTTACACTGAAGACACTTAGGTACGTCTAGCAGACAAACATGAAGCAAGGGTACAGAATTCCTGTTATATTAAACACTGGAATATCCCCTAGCTATGCACTGTCACATTCTGGAGCCCAGAATTCAACAAATGCAGTCATACATTGGAAAAGATTCAGGGAACAGGCAGAACTGCTGAAGGACTTAAAAGCAAATCTTTTGTCAAAACCTAAAGGACTTAATACGTGAAAGAGAGAGTTAAATTATGACATGGTCACAGACTATGAAGTCTAATAGCTTCCTTACACGAGTAAGTTAGTAGAGGTTACTGTACTGTAGCAGGCAAAGATATAAGCATGAGGAGCGGACAAGACGCATAAAAACAAAAAACAGAAAGTGGAAAAACAACATTAAAGCAAGAGACATTCAGACTAGAGATAAGATTACTGTGACAATAAATATAAATGATTCCTGAAATAACTTATTGAAATCAAGGTAAGTCACTTGAAACTTTTCATCAACATACTGGATTTTTTCCTCAAGAAGATGATTTACATTGACACAGATACTGGAATCTGAAATAGAAACATATTCCAGGAAACTGTTGCCTGTGACACTGTCACATGAACTCTTCTAGTCCTAAAATCAATCGCAATTAAGAAGAAAAAGATGGTAATGATTTTCTGAAGTTGGTAAAAATCTTTCTTCTATTGATCTTTCTATATTCCACATGAATAAAATAATAAGATTTTTATAGCTATACCACGTCTTTTGCAAAACTGATGGACATTTTCTATTGTGAATTTATTTAGTAACTTTGGAATCAAATCACAGAGGGCAGTCTAATCCTTTTAAATAAATAAAGTTTCCTGCTGGGTTGTAAATACTCCTTACAATTAGCAGAAATATACGTGTATACACTTTATTTTTCTGTATAGCAAAATCACAAACAGTATGACATTGATTATGTAAAGAAAAAAGCTTTAACACATGGGAAAGTATCCTTAAGAACTTCTTTCAAGTTAATTTTATGAAATTAAAGCTTCTCAAACTTCTAACGCCACATAACAAACATCTTTCTGATCTTAAGCAACGTAAACTTTTCTCTCCATTCAGTAATTCTCATCCTTTCAATACAATATAGAAACATACGTTGGTAACTCGTACTTTTCTTTTTTATGTAGTCAATAACCTCAATGTTATTTTTATCAAAAGAAAATAAAAATCACTTCTACATATCCTTTGTTCTTTGTTTCTTAGCTTTGATCTCACATTTAAATTCCTCTCAAATAATGTCATCTTGCTTTTCTCAGACTACAGACAGTATTGAGCCTTGCTGCAGTAGTCATTCGATTACAGGAAGAAGGGCTGCACATTTAATGAACTCCTTATTTGATCTGACAATGCAAATGCATTTTGATGTTATTTCTAGCATTGACTTCGAAATGTTTTCACCGTTAGTGAAAGCAAGGATGGAAAACAGAATGCAAAAGCTAAATACCCACAGACCCCACCTTATCTACCTGTAGCAGTACAGAATTTTCAAGGCAAGGGCTTCTATGCCAAATATGCTGACTACCATAGGACACAAATAAAGGCAACATTTTCTTTGGCATAGCGTTTTTAACTTAGGAAAAAAAAAAAAACAACTTAGAGTTATTTCAAGTGACAAAGTTAACTAAGTAACAACAGAGAACTAAAATAAGAAAAGGTGAAAAAACAGCATTATAGCTGTTCATAAAAGGTATGAGGAACCGAAGTTCAGACAGAAAGCTTATTCTGTATGAAACAAAGCACAGAGAAGAATCCAGAAAACTGTGACAGACTGTGGATATACAAGAGCAAAACCAAACCGGACTTTGGAAGAGGGCAAATATCAGGAAAGATCTGACTTCCAATCTGTGCCAACAATATAAGGCTATATAACTTGTATGCTTGAAAAAAAAAGTTGAAAGCTAGATTTTTGAAATCTGGGAGTTTAGAGAACCTGTAGGGCAAAACTACAATTTTAAAAGTAATGTATACTTCAAGATTCCAACAAAAGTGGATTGGAGATACTGAAGGGTCATATGTGGGAAGAATTCCAAAATTAGTGAATAATAGGAAATGCCTAAGAGTTTTTTCTATTGTGATTTCCTCGTCCAATGACCAAGATATAAATTTGTGTATTTAACTGCTCATTGATTGTCTCTGTTGCACAAGGAACTTAGAGACTCTGTATTATCTGATAGGACAATGAAAAATCCAGAGAAATGTTGAAAAATAAATTTTGTGTTCATAGGAAAATACGAAAGGGTACTATATATATATTAGAGCTTTGACACAAATGTTTCCAGGCTTATTCCTAAGGAACTTTACTCAAAGACAATCAAAAAAAGGCTTCTGAATTCTCCTTTTGTCCCCAAACTTACTCGTCCCCAAGTTTTATTTGCATAAAAACTAGATTTCTTTGTTTAATAAAGAAAGTTCAAAGCAGCTAGACAAGACTGCATACACAAAATTGCGTTCCTATCCACTGTCTTTCATATGTGAATTCTTGCTTTTATAGATTGTTTTTAAAATATCTAATTTAACCTATAAAATCCCACCCCACTGAGCTTTAGAATTTTTTTTTCTTCCTATGCATTCTTCAGTCCATGTTTGTCATGAGAATTATTAACTAAATCATAAATTTAACACACCAATGCTACACACACTTCATATGACCTTTTCTTGAAGACAGATAATTTTCCATACAAGATCCTTCCTGGATTCCTTTTCCAGCTCTTCTGAAGTAATTAAGTATCGGTCACTAGTCTGAAAAGAAGCTGATAGTGGCCATAAATATGCAGAAATTGCTCAGTATTTCATACTTAGCCCTCAAAGCAAAGGCTTCTGCACACAAACAGAGCCTTGGATATCTTTAAAAAAAACAAACAAACAAAAAAAACAAAACACACACACACACAAAAAAAACCCAAAACCAAACACACATCCCAAAGCACTCCTTACACAAGATCTTAAATCCCAAAATATGCTGATTTCCTGCCTCATCTCCTTTTCAAAATATACACATTAATCTACTAATATTTTCAAGAGAAAATATTTGGGAAAATAGTCAAATCTAGTTGCAGTTAATGTTTTAGAAGCTGATCATGTAATCTTCTTCCATTAAATGAAATAGGATTTTCCACAGAAAACTGTATTTTTATTTCCCTCTGACAAAGGCAGAAATAAAGATCTTTTGAAGAGAATCAGTAACTCCACTAAAAAAGACATATCAGGTTGAGTATCTGAAAAGCAGAGATTAAGTAGTTTCCCAAACAAAATCGACATACAAAGTAGTGTTCATGACTGAAATGTAGATGCTATTGTCTCATAAGCTTAACCAGTTTCGTTTTATATTTATTAGAAATGGTACACATGTCATGCATTGCCTTGCACATAAATTAAACATACATTTTCTGCTTGATTAGCCTAATTTAGTAAGAAAAAACAGTAAAAACATACTTCAGAAAAACTATGTCAACAACTTAATTCTGTTGGGGTATTTTATCACTGCCTGATTGGAAACCATTCTCTGATGTAAATTTTTTTCCAAATTAAGTCTGGAATTATCTCTCTTAGAAGCTTATCGTTTTGTTTTGCTTCTATGCCCTTCTGAAAGAAACTTCAATTACTTAACTGATAACATATCTGTCATTAATCTTGTTAAAGAACGGAGATCTATTGGGAAGGGAAATTGTGCTCTTTATTCTGCCATTTCATGTAATCAGCTATGAATACACCACCAAAGAAGCAAAAATAGCCTTTTTGATGAAGAATAGTCTTTTTATTCTTATTGTTGTAAATAGCATTGCAAACCAACAAAAGGGAAAATATATCAGAAGTCTTCCATGCATAACATTTGCGAGTTTGGAGAATATTTTTTTCCTAATTCATTTTTCCTTTTGTTCCCTTCATAAAGGAAAAGCTTCTTCAAAATAGGCTTTTGTAAATATAAAGTCATGTTTTTCAAGAGCTCAGAGGCTGCTCTGAGCTTCCTGACCTTAGATTAAAAGATGTTTTTCAAAAGAAGAAATAGATGAGTGTTACAAAGTTACATCAGTGTGTAATAAATATTTGTCAAAGGAAAAGAAAAACCCACAAAAGTATAATGAAAAAAACCCCATCCTTTTTCCACTGAAATAAAAAATGTATAGCGCTGTTTAAAGAAAGTAATCATCACATGTGTTTTCTTTAATTATATAGAATTAAGAAAGATATATAGCCATGGGATTAAGAACACTATTTAAAAGCTAAATCCATGTTAGAAACAAAAACTAAGAATGACTAAATGCTGAGTAAAAAAGTAACATTGAATTGACATAGGACTGGTGTTAGAAGAAGAGTTAATTAATATTGTAATCATTTGGATAATTACTTAAGAAAAATATTGATGTTTTATTGTTATGTAAAATGTTTTGTGATTTCTCCAACTAAATGCAATTACAAGAAATTTCAGAAATAAATATAGAATCTGGGTGCACAAAGGCTGATAAAAGTAACCTTTGGGTATATACAATACAACTGCAGAAAAAAACATTAGAAATGTCTCGTGTAGACCGGGAATTCCAAAAGAAGAGCTCTGATCTCATCATGGACTTTAAGGTGTCTTTTATAGTGGCAGGTTTTTTGCCCTCTTTGGCTGCTCATGTGAATTAAGACTAGATTTGAACTAACTACAAACTGCGTTAAGTGAAGGTCATTCAGTGCTTGGCCATTAAAATGATAAAACCTCATTGAGGTGTCTAGAGAAATTACAAGAAAAATTACTTACAAGTGTGGCTGAATGCAGGAGGAGACCAAGAAAACATTCCATAGTGTGTAAAGCAATCACTAATGCTGAGCTGCAGCGACAAGGGAAAGGTCTGCCCTGGAACTGAAGTTCCTTCCTTGTTTCCAGCTCTCCTATGGCCAAACCAGCCGGAAAAGCTGAGGCCATAGTCACACCTTGTTTTCTACAGACTGCTACGTATGAGAAACTATATTTGCCCCGAGAGAAGCAATAGAACACCTAAAGATTAAGATAGGTTCAATTTGGTGGGAGGTTTTAAAGTCAACTTAAAATTGTTTTATATATGAGGAAAAAGAGGCTAATTCTGAAACTAGCATTTTCTCAAGATATAGGTAGGTGCAATGCTTTTCAGAATATCTAATGTAGGGCAAGAGATACATGCAAGAAAAACAGACTATGAAACCAAGACAAACATTGTAGCCCTCACAGATCACTTATTCAAAAGTAACTGCTGTGCAAATATTCTATATCTGGAGATTTTTAGTTCCAAATACATGTATATAGGCAAGGGGGAAAAAGGAAAAGAGGATAGGAGAAACAGAAGGGAGGCTCAACTGACACAATGCTGCCGACAGACCTCTCAAACCACATGGCATATGCTGTGAAGAAAGGAAAAGTGTACTCGGTGAGTTTTAAAGGTTCAGTGCTCTGCCCAGGCACTATTTTAGGGTCTGGGAGATGTTATGTTTGCATACTGGAAGCATTAACAATCTATGAAAAAAAAAAAAAAAAAATCTACTGAACCCCAGGTAATATTACCTACTACTGGTTCTTACATTTTTATCCATGGTAGGAAAAATGAAACATGTTACATAAGTTTGTTAGAAATTGTTTGCCAGATGAAAGTCAATCTTCAGAGAAGCAATGAAATCCCCAGAGAATCAAAGATGAAGAAAGCCTGTGATCATCCCATCACCCAGCCACTTCAACTCCACTTTCCAAAAAGCTGGGTAACATTTGGCTGCACCTGAAGAGAATTAAATGATCACATCAATTTTCTGGAAACTATTCTGAAGAATGAAGAAGAGTCCACAGTCAAGAAGGACAGACCTCAAAATTTAAATGACATATCTGTTAGTATGTTAATTCTGTATTTTTTCAAGAATAAAATCTGTGACTGTTTCGATCAATCACTGCAATTAATATTTGCATGGAGAAGAAAGGTAAAAAAGTAAATATTACATTAATACTATGATATAGATACACAAAGAATTCCAGACTAAAGTGTGAGTTTCTCTGGGATCAGCCTGAGGCAGACCTTATTTCTGCCAGGAATACAGGCTCTGCGACACAAAAAACATTTTCACTAATCTTTCCCCACTGTAAACTAGTTCAAATGGAGTTGTTTCAGGGAAAAAAAAAATGCATATACAAATACAGAGCCTTTGATTTTTACTTTTTTAATACACGATTATAATAGTAAAAGTACTCAGAGCAACACAATATTTAAGAATATGACAATTCCTCTGCCAAATAACGTCTCCTAAAACTTGCAGGGATTAAAAGACAAATAATTTAAAAAATCCTACATTAAAACAAAAAGGAAAAACTGCCACAATTTTAAAACTTATGTCAGAGCTGAAACCATGACCTAATTGCTGACAAATGCAACCAGTGTATACTCACCCAGCACATAAGACAGAAAAGAAAGCACCAGAGAGCACAATCCAGAGGCTCTTGTAACTAGTCACAGAAATATATTGATATTAGAAAGGTACATCAGCTAACACAAACTACCACCATTTAACTGGCACGTTTGTCCATCTCTACGACACAGCTGAGACCCTCAGGGAGTTTCTTACTTGCTACCCCACTCTACTGGAGTTAGTCTACCCCTGAGAGAAGGTTGCCGCCTCCACCCACTATCTCACTGGGCAGATACACTTGCCCGTTCCTGGACATCTGAAGCTGCCCCAAGCACCGACACGCATTTGACACTCCTGATACCCAACAGGTAAAGAAAGAGAAAAAGGAAGTATTATTTAATTTTTGTCAACTGCTTGAAATACAAAACAGGAAAACAACAAACCCTGCATGATTCTTTTGTTGTTTCTTCTTAAGTACTGTTTACCAAGCTGCATAAAAGCTTTGTGAAAGCATCGTCTTTGTCTTTTAATGGAGCACAGTATTTGCAGAAACTAATATTAAAGTGCTTTTGAGTCAGTTTGAGTATTTTATCAAACACTTTTCCGAGCTCTGCTCTGTACTTCCAGATAAGAACAATGGGATCAGGAATGACTGATGATTCACTCTGTTCACAGGAACAGATGGCTTCAAAACGCTGGAAAAATTCTCAAGGCTTGTGCCTTCAACCAACCGGTTTGTACAATATTGGCATTCTAAGCTGTTCAGAAACGTGAGAAGCTCCTGAATGAAAACACTAAACCGAATTTTAGTTTAAAAGATCCTATTACTCTCTGAAGTATGTTGCATTAAGGAAGGAAACAGAAACCTGACACATAAATATCCCCACATGGCCTACAACCATATTTATACTTATTTTTACTTCTCCTAGTGATGACAAAGTAAATGTGTTTGGTCATCTCTAGGAATGGAGAGCTAGAAGTTTTCACCTTCCTAAAGCTTCCCATTTTTCTGTGAAAGGTCAGACAGATTGTCACATTGGAGTCTGCTACTCCAGAAGCAAGTAGAACTCATGCACCAGAAAAGATTTATGTAGAGAAAGCACTCTACATTCATAGTACTTTAAATACAGCTATTACTCAAACCTCAGAAACCTTCTGCCTGAGTTCTAGGTAATCACAGTGGTACATTTAGCCCCACTTGCAAAGAGCGAAGCACAGTGCCTCTATATGATTTTGACATTTCCATTCTGACATAGGTTCACTTCAATTTGTATTCAATAAAATCCTGCAGCTGAAGTATGAGTACTGTTATGAAAAGAAGCAATGAGGTGGAAAACTGTCTTTTGAACTTTTTCTTTCACTGTTAAGAAAGTCGTGGTATATTTCAAACAAATAGAAACTGTTACAATTTCCGAAAGCATGTACCCTGCAATGAATTTAATTTAATCCTTACAAAATAACTTGAGTGGAAAACACAGTTCAGAAAGCGATACTGTACAGTGAATTTCATTTACAAAGAAATAAAATGACTTACCGTACAACTATAATCTCTCCTCATACTCTGCTGTGATGTTATGATTTTATATACTACCATTTTCTCCCCTTGTGGTGAATACAATTTTAGAGTCGTCAAAAATGATTTAGATCGACTTGAAATACATATAATCCTTTGACAAATAATTTACATGTTATTAAACTCAAGTTTTACGTTTACCTGGCTTCTTTAGTGGGGGCAGTGTTCATCTTTCTACAAAATAAACAAAGATTCCAGAATAATGGACAACAGCAACTAATACAGACTTCTTGAATCACATATCAGGCCATGAAAGATCAACAATTACCTGCTCCCAAGAACTTATTTTCACTAGTGGTTTAGTTCCTATTAAAGATTACCTGAAACGTTATTACTATACTCAAAGCAACTAAACATTTGTTGTATATTTAGGCATAGTAGCCTGAATAAATACAGGGACAGCTCTATGCAACAGGATGACTTGTGAGGTCTGCTGAATATATAGATGGGCTTTCCAGAATCTCTACCTATTTTTCAATTATATTGTGTTGAAAACCTTCTCACTTAAGCAAACAGCAGGGTTTTTATAAAACAAGCTCTATTATGAAATCCAACTTTGTGATTTCTTCCTTGAAAACCAAACCCACAAAGGACTGTTAGTCCACACTGGTAACCCCCAATAAGCCACTGGTTGATAATGTCCCTTTCATAAATGAAGAATGTGAAATTTAGAACATAATGTAGAAACCTAATTCTGAGAATAAAAAAACAGTCTTAGTTGTAAGCTGTAGACATACTCCAAGAGCCAGATACTGTGGCTGAAGTACTTTTTGACTCTCTTAATAGCTCTAACAGATTTTTAATTTTTTTCAGTGTTAGAAAGACAAGTAATATTAGAATCTAGACAGGTGCAATTCAACATCCATTGAGCATCATGTTACCAGTGGAAAACATACTACAACATATCCACTAAAAAAAAAANAAAAACAACAAAACAAACACAAAAAAAAAAAAAAAAAAAAAAAAAAACAACTCCCAAAACACAAAGCACAAACCCCCCAAAAACAACCAAACCAAAACCAAAAAACCACCAAACAAAATCCAAGCCATGTCCGTCCCATCCCCCCCAAATCCCACACACAACCAAATCTTGGTGGTCTACTGTAGATCTGAATTACATACACCTTCAACCAAATAAAGATTATGTGTCAGAAATGTACTATCCTGTCTCTTAGAAGCATATGGAGCACAATGCTAAAGTTGCGCAGGATTTTCTTATGTATACACATAAGCAAGCATACTAGAGGGTCACCATTTGTTACAAAAGATAACACTAACGTTGAAAGGTAGAAAAGCAAGGACACAGGCCTGCCTCTTGAGTTTCCAGCTGCAAAACCCTAAAGATTCAGCCTTTTCTTCTGGCAGCTTCAGAGAATCCATGGGGTGACTTAGAAGCCAAAGAGAAGCAAAAAAGGAACATGAGATAGATCCTACAGCTGGGAAGATGCAGGGGTTTAGTTTTGGCTTTTGCAGCTTTGACTTCTCTTTCTCCCACCGCTGGCCAACAGACTGTACAGCCTAACAAGGCCCAAACCGATCTGAAAAGATGATCCGTTGTTGATTTCATGTGCAGAACTTTCCAGACACAACGTGATAGTCAGATAAGTACATCCTTACGTTATTTCAGTCCTTAAAAGTTAACATGGACTTACATGCTCTTCTACGCCTAAGAAAAATCATGAAGTAAATACGAAAGGGAGTTCCAAACCACCAGCCTATCCACACATCCATGAAAATGGATTTCAACACATGATAACCCACCTAACAAATGTCTGGAGACCTCAAAATCCCAGAAGCTTGGAGAAAAAGGAAATGTTGACATTGAGAGTTTCTTTCAAAGTGTCAAATGCACCACAGAGATCCTCATAGACCAATCCTGTACTCACAAATAACATATCAAAGAAATATGGCAATGTGTCTGCCACAAACACAAATATAAGAGAATTATAGTCTCATGTAAATTCAGTAATATTTTATATGCATGTCTTCCTAAGGGAATAAAAAAAAGTAAAGAACTTGCTTTTGAGTAACTGAATGTGGTAGAGATTTAAATGCACATTCAGATGTTGAATAACAGATGATTAAAACCAAGGACTCGGAAATACAATTATAAAATGATCATGCAGGGTCACAAGCTTCCAGCTGTAATCATAATTTGGAACAACTTTCACCATGAATAGCTCCAATTGCACCACTTACAGGAATGACTGCAGATGACAGTGCATCACTAGAAGCATCAGGACAAAACATTTCCAAGCTTACGGTTTACAATACCCATATCACCTAAACTTTCCATTTGAAAGGCAGCTACTCATAGTCTTTTCTGAGTCTAAAATGAGAGAGAATTAAAGAATTATCACCATTCGTGCTTTAATTTTCCTGTGAACTTCAGAACATAGAATTAGGACTTTTCATAAGCCTGAAGGTATCCCAGAAGAGATAGAAACAAACTGCATGCACTGACAAAACACACAGAGGTAATGAGCCCAACGAAGGTCACCATCAACGTGATAGTACTTCAAGTATGAGGAAGAGAATACACTAATAACTAGAGGAAAGAGGCACTAATTCCTCACTTGGCAGAAAACAACTGGTTCCACCATAGCATCAACATATGTGTGTTCTAGAAGCTAAATTACCACCAAAAGAGGAACTACACCATAACTCTGAAAATAAACTGCCAAACCAGTTACGTGAACTAGAGGTTCGCTATCAGACAGTGTTTCCAAATGACTATGCTTGTGACAACAAGCTGTCTAAAGGATCCCCGTTAAGATAATAAAGGGCTGCACACAAAGAGAGGGTGTTTTACATGTATTGTTAAACCTTCTTCAGTTAATAGTATTGTGTACTGTTACATCCATAAGTATACAAAAACATATGCTGTAAAGAGAAAGAATGCAGCTGTCTGGCTGGTGAAGCTGGCATATGCACTTCACTACACCTAAACTAGTTTCTCTCATTGTCAGAGACTCAACACAGGTAAGTAATAATGGAAGTACAAAAATAACCAAAAAATATATTTACAATCTCCCTTTAAGATGTTCCCAGTATCTACCTAAAATAAGGAGGGGGGAGGGGAAAAAATCCCCCATAATTTACAAGCTGAAGATCCACTTAAATCAGTAAGAGCTGTCTCTTTACCTCATTCACCAGATACAAGATGTTGCTGATTAGAAATCTAGACCAAATTTTCAATGCCAGTTGAGCATCATTTTAGAAACTTGCATTCACTTAGAAAGGCATCAGAAGCAGTTTACATGGAGTTCCCAGGAAATAAAAATTGTGCTGCTTACAAGCATGCGTGGGGCTTTTTTTCCCCTGAGATTTTGTTACATGTCTGTTTTTTTACAGCTCACAGCATATAACAACACTCATTAAGTTACTACAAGGATGCTGCTTTGAAATGGTACAGTTCCCACCAGTTTTTCAGCTATTTTATTCTTTTGTACCTATTTTCTCTTAAGTTTTAGAAAAATGCAAGAGTGGGACATTTCATTTTGCTATTACCTAGTCTGACGTTATTTCAGCTGATTGTAAGCTTCATTTTACGTAAAAAGCATAAAAATATTTCTGGCAGGATTTGCTCTGAAGCAATACAGAATAAAGCAAGCAATCACAATACACAGAATATTCAAAGAGTTTATGTTGCCCTTTACTACTGTAAACCCTTGAACAGCATCCCATTTAGTAATTAGTTGGCCTTCCTGTAGACAAGCTGATTGCAAAATGAGTTTGAGAATTGATCTCATATCTGGTCAATAATTATGAAACCATGAAAAAGCATTGGAATTTTTACACCAATTTCATTGGGTTTATTTCCTTGAGCTGATTATTTAAACATTTGCTTTTTATCTGAAAAATTATATATGATCAACTCTCCCTATCAACAATGCTGCTGATGGTGCACGGAGCAAATTATTTCTCATAAGCAGTATCTTAAGGTAGTGAAGTCTCTTGCAATTTTAAGGTTATTAAACAAATAAAGCTTTTGAGCATCTTTTACAACAGTTCAGAAAAAACTGGCCTCCAACAATGCTTATTGTACTTGCAATATCTACACTAACCAACTTTTGGACACAAATTAGCAGGAATTAGGATGAAAATTGAATCTCTTCATTACCAACTGTTGCCAAGTGCTTTCTAACAATGGAAATCCCTGTTAAGAAGCAAAGAGAAAAAAATGTAATGAAGGAAAGCAATTATTTAAAAGACTAGTATTTTTTCATTATAAAATAATGGTAAAAATACATAATTATGTTTTACTAACAGGTTGATGCCAATGATTATCTTAATCCCTTTACTTGTATATTCCGATTCCTTAATCTGTCCTCCTACTTTTTCTATTTTTAGATTGCATGGTCTAACAAATTGAGACAGCACATTAAAAAAACCCTGGCTTTTTCATCCAAAAATATTCATTCCTATTCAGGTGCTGGTCAAATAGCTTCATTTGCTGAATACATTATTTTCTTTTTTTTTTTTCTTTTTTTAATATACAATTGGAGTTGCCATTGGCCACCAAGATTCCAGATCTACTTTTTAAAACTTACTAAGGGTCAAATATTTTCAGAAATCATTGAAAATTGAAGGGATCTGAATGACAGAACAGCAGCATTGTTCTTTTTAAAGAACATTTTTAAAAAATGGATAAGCAATACATATGAAGTTTATGCTCCAAATTAACAAGTTGTTCTCAGTCCCCTTCTACAGCAGTTTTGAAATTTGTTTTAAAATCCTTAATTTGAAAAAAATAGAAAGAAATTAAGTCAATTTTCAATATGGTGGCTCTAATACAGGTGCCAGAAAACATACTGTGTGGAAATGTTTAAATAAGCAGTATTGAGATGGAAACCTAAGAAAACACTTCACCGCCATAATCTAAAATTGCACCCAGATAAGACTTTTATGGTCTTTTGGCATGAACGTATCCCATTTAGCTTAACTAAAAACGCTGAAAGAACAATGCTTGGCAAGTTGATAATAATGTATGTCTTGAATTTTCTCCTTTGGTAAAGAATATGCTGAAATAGAACAGCAAATTAAAAGTAAGCATATGCATATGTCCCTTACTAATATGGGAACCTGCATACCTATATTTCACAATCACCTTGTAATATTTTGGAGAAAAACTAATTTTTTAAGCCACTGGAGCTGGATAATACCTTTTAATAGCTGTTTTGCCCCATTACTTTTAATTTGAGTACAAAAAAAAAAAATGCAGTCTCATGTTAGAATTGTATCACAAATAAACCAAAATGCAATTAAATAGCTAACATTCAATGTACTAACCAATACTTGTAAGACATCGGAAAAGTATTAGATAGCGTCTCTAGTTGCAGATCAGGGAAGGAGGTAAGAGCAGGATCAGTTCCTGCAACTCCAGTGGTACAGCTGAATTCTGAAAGAATTTTTGCTGAAAATACAGAAGATCTTACTAATCTTCCCCATTTATTTTATATGCACCTTTTGGGGGGGAGGTTAGTTTTGGGGTTTTTTTGCTATAGTAATAAAGGTCTATTGGCTTTTCCACTACAACAACAACAAAACCAGAAAAAAACCCAACAAGAACAAAAAACTCACAACCACCTGAGCCGGCGTGTTTCCTTCTCCTGGCTGGCAGGTCACTAGGCTGTGGTCAGGATGCACGCGTGGAGTGCCAGGCTGTGCGCACACGACACACGTTTTCCCTCCCAGTGCAGCTGTAGGTGACAGCGGCTCAAAGTGGGACAACATGAGTACTGTTTTCTGGAATAAATGTATTCACATCTGAAGATGCGCTGATACAGCTTACATTCACAATTTACAATACTCAATATAGTTCTTTTCATAGACAAACAATAAGTCCACTTTTAGAAGACTAAATAACAATTTCTAACTTTAGGAATATAGGAAGTATTCTGCAATTCAGGATGCATATTAAGAAATGAGATTATTCCTTCCAATATAGGAAATTACTCAAGAACTTGAAAAACAGCCGTGACTTCCAATTCCCTCCACTTTAATTTTTGTAGCTTTGTAACACATTTATAAAGCATCAGCAAATAATAATTGATCAATATTGGCTTTACTGTTCAGGTCTCCAAATATCACTTGTACAGAATTGACTAGATATTGAGATGCGCATTAAAAAATTGTAGGAAGTATAGGCTCTTCAGTGTTCATTTTCTATTTCATTCAAATATGACAGCTATTGCAAGGTTGAATTTTTCAAACTGGAATGTCCTTTAAATTTCTTAATGCACTTGAAGAGCCTGAAAAAAATTCAAATTTGGTGGAAAAGAACCGTTTTCTCCATATTAATCAACAGTAGCCATTCACCAAACTTTAAAAAAAAATTACTGATATCAGAATAAATTTAAGGAACATCCTATGGAAGTAGAAATGCTTATACCATTAAAACTATAACCATAATGACAATATTTTTAGTTTGCCACAACTGTTAGGAGAAGAGTAACACATATTTCAGTATGGAGGACTTTGTACTAACAGCTCCCACTGAAAGAAACTGTGGTTCTGTCCTTTTCTTAAATGATGTCAATATTTCAGTGCTGGCCAAATAAGACTTGCTGTTGTTCAAACTGAGGAGTTCTCAGCAGCTGAGTATTACAAGAGGCAGGTCTTGAACTAACTTCTTCCTCATCCTACCAGAAGAAAAATGAGGGTACTTTTGGAGAAGAAAATATTAAAAAAA
>VXBL01009162.1:440291-454968 GCA_013400195.1 Aramus guarauna | reverse complement strand
AAAAAAAAAAAGAAAAATGCCTGAGAAAAAGGAGAATAGGTGGAAAACTGAGCTTCACAGTTTTAGCAATTTATTCCACAGCTAATCTCAATCTTTCAGATTTGGCAATAAACCAATAGCTATATTTGCTGTCTATTTTTGCAATTTGTGTTTCTAATTTGTATCATGCACGTTTAATCTACATTTCTACAGTGTGTCTATGGGAGTATCATCAGAATTTTTTTAATGTCTTACAAAGGTCAGGATAAGCCATGGAAATAATCTTCATTTTCTACCTTTAAAAAAGTAAATCAAATCACAAAGTACAGCATTCAAATATTGATGCTTACTTTATACAAAGAACTAACATTGCTGCTGTATTCCTGCTGCTGAATATGAGATGGGCCATAAATACTGCAGTATCATTAATTGCAGGTAAATGTCAGTATTTTAATGCCAGACACAGTAAGTTGGAACAATTTCTTCTTGTTTAACCCCCATTATTAATACATTAACATACATCTTTATGTTCTTAAAAATGACTACCCTATTACTTTAGCAATATTTGAGAAGGTATTTAAATTATATTTACTGATGAGTAACTGTCTGAATATTTCCTTCGGGAAAACTGGTACTAGACATTCATGCAATGGTGGTATTCTATTATCTGTCCCATGCTGATGTTATTTTTTTAAAGTCTCTTCAACAGTTTCTAAAACTGTTTTAAGTTGATTGAATCAAATTAATTGTCCCCACCAAACTTTGTCATTAATATCTGTTCTTTGGCTTCAGTTCTGTGAAATGAAGTATCTTCATTTCATAGAACCATAGAATGGTTTGGGTTGGAAGGGACCGTAAAGATCATCTAGTTCCAACCCCCCTGCCGTGGGCAGGGACACCCTCCACTAGACCAGGCTGCCCAAAGCCCCATCCAACCTGGCCTTGAACACTTCCAGGGATGGGGCAGCCACAACCTCTCTGGGCAACCTGTTCCAGTGCCTCACCACCCTCACAGTAAAGAATTTCTTTCTAACATCCAATCTAAATCAACCCTCCTTCAGCTTAAACCCATTATCCCTTGTCCTATCCCTACATGCCCTTGTAAACAGTCATCTGTCCCATCCCCGCCCCCCNCATCAGCCTTCTCCATATCCTGGGTAACCAGGTCGCCTGTTTCATTATGGAGTGGACCCACGTTTTCCCTTGTCCTCCTTTTATCACTAACATACCTATAGAAGCTTTTCTTGTTGTCCTTAACATCCCTGGCAAGATTAATTTCTATCAGGGCTTTAGCTTTCCTCACCTGATCCCTGGCTGCTTGGACAGTTTCTCTGTATTTCTCCCAGGCTACCTGCCCTTGCTTCCACCCTCTGTAGGCTTCCTTTTTTTGTTTGACTTTGCCCAGAAGCTCCTTGTTCATCCATGAGGGCCTCTGGGTGTTTTTGCTTGACTTCCTCTTTGTTGGGATGCATCACTCCTGAGTTTGGAGGAGGTGACCCTTGAATATTAGCCAGCTGTCTTGGGTCCCTCTTCCCTCCAGGGCTTTGTCCCATGGTATTCTACTGAGCAGATCCCTGAAGAGGCCAAAGTCCACCCTCCCGAAGTCCAGGGCAGTGAGTTTGCTGTGGGGCCTCATCACTGCCCTGAGGATCTTAAACTCCACCATTTCGTGGTCACTGCAGCCAAAGCTGCCCTTGAGCTTCACATCCCCTACCAGACCCTACTTATTTCCTTTCCCGGACTTCTTAATTCTCACCTTCTCCGCTCCTTTCAATTTAAAGAGTAAGTTGTTTCCACTGACATGTTCAAAGCCTTCAGAAAAACATTTCCAACTTCAGTATAGTACAAAAGCTGGTTTAGATTAAATCTAATCTTTAGGATTTACAGTGTCTTTTTAGTACATTTAGTGATACCTGTTATGATCATTATGATCTAACCATATTAAAAAAAAGCTAAAAAAGCCAGTAATACCTCCCAAATACTATTACATTTCATTTCAGTTCCAAAGACACCTACATTTCAGACAAATGTGGGATTTATTTTAACTTCCTTTCGTATGAATTATTTTCAATAAGAAGTATTTTTGAAAGAAATACAGAAGCATAATATCAGCTAACAGAATTAATAGAGAAATTAATCTATCTCACATCACTTTATCTGAACAAAACTTTTGTTCCCTATTTGGGTCTCTGCTGCTGGCCACATTTCAAACTTATGGTTTCACACAGTAGTTATGACTACCTTTATAAATGGAAAACAATCTTTGCATTCCAGATAGTATTCTTACAAATACCATAGCGGCTAACTGAAATCTCTGAAGACAGCATAATTAGCAGCCCCTCATCAATGAGGTTTTTCGTAAGCGATGGCCCAGCATTGTTTTTAATGGTCCTCAACTCAGGATAAAACCTCTCTGGATTTTAAACACTCAAAGGTTTCATTCAAAAGGATTTCTCATATCCGTCATTATTATAGCATTACACACTCAAAACTTGAAATCATCCTTTGACTTTAGCTAGGCACACATCCTTAATGCCATGAATTATATCCCACTCTGGGACACAGAGGGAAGCTGTTGCCCAAGAACGTGCCCAGTTATCATTACTAGTGGTAGCTGAGTTCAATAGCGCTTTGGCAGGGGTCACAGTAGCAACTGTACATATCAGCAGGTGCCCTGGGACGAGGTGTATTTTCTTACTCCCTGGACCTCCTATCACATATCCTTAACTCCCCGCCACACCTCCCAACTCTGAAACTTAGGTCAGCTTCTCCTTGCAGAGAATCATTTTTCAAAGGTACTGGCCTCTGAGAATGGTTTTAGCTCAGCCACAGTTTAAGCACAACTTAAGTTACCCAAAGACATTTTCCTATGATCAATCACCACAAATCCATCGCCTCCTCTCACCAGAAAACGGTTCATACATCATTATGCATAGCACTCCTTGCCAATATTTAAGTTAGAGGAATTGCTAAACAACAGAGAATTTTGCTGCAAACGTAAGTGTTATTATTGCATTGTATTACTAATGCAATTTCTTTAGTATAACATTTGGAAAATTGAATGATGTTGTCATTTACAGGTATAATTATTTTTATCATAAAAACAAATTATTGCTTCAAAGGAAAAATAAATTGCTTGAAGCACTGTCCAAAGCCTTGCTCTCTCCCCATCCAAAGAAAACCCATTTTTTTATACTTAAATTGCTTTAATTTCAGATGTTAAAAAATATAATAAAATCTTAAAACAGAGAGGTTTTTTCAACTTAACTTTTTTCCATACTGTGTAGGTTGAGAACCACAAAGCCGAACTAAAGGAGTTGTATACTACATGCTATAGCTTATTTAGTGGGGTCAATTTTATTTAACTTTTTTTTTAATCTTTGTGGTTTGTCTTTTAAAAATATTATAAAATCCTTCAGCAAAATAAGGGACACACACCTTGCAGACCTTTCCTAAACTCATCTGTCTGTTCAAAGTTTTCATTTCCTTTGCTTAGTGTCAGCTGTCTGTAGAAAATTAACATTACAAACAAAAAAATATTTGAAATGAGTATGTCTAAAATTCATATACAGATCTCAGTACAGCTGCAGATCTCACATAACTATATCAACAGACCACCATTAAGTTTATAGGTTTAAGTAATATTTTTCATTTAACAGATTTTAATTTAGCTTGTGATTTCTTCTGATTTTTGTACTCAGCACTGGGCAAAGAAAAAATTCTACCAAATCCATACAATATTAAGTATGTCAAAGAGACATTACAGTATAACTAATTATAAATCTCCCATGAATGTCAATGGAAAAAAAAAGTGGATCCCTTAAGACATGCACTTATAGCCAGCAAGAAGCAAAACACCTTCAATCTTAAAGCTGTTCAGACATGCTGAGACAGTGTCCTGTCACATTCTACTGCATCCCCTTCTCTCTAGAGTCTTCTTATATAAGTATATCCTGCTTACTGAGTAACACGTAAGAGTTATGTGACAGTTCTTAGTGAGACCTTCACCTTCATGTGATATTTAAGTTATTTGCTTAAATGCAAAATGCTTCAATAAATAGACATATTTTATCCTTAATAAAATGAAGGCTACCTACAAGAAAGAGGTAAAACACATCACTCAGTGGCTTTCTGCATTCTTAAACAGGCCACTGTGTGATGGGTTGCGGACAGAAAGTGCCAGTTGCTTACAGTCGTAAAAGCGACTATTAGAGGGCACAGGAGTCGCTTAGGGACATGCGGTGAGTTGTGTTCTGTAGCGAATGCACATCCCACCCAACAGACCCAAGCATGGTTCAACCCAGAAACAGCAGAGATGACAAGAGTCTTGCTTGCTGGTGGCAGCAGCAAAGGCAGCAGGAGCAACAATGCTGAGCAGCAGCTGTAAAAAAAAAAGACCCTAGGTACAAAAGAACTACCCTGAATTAGTAGAAGCAACTGCTGTATTTTGATATACTGCTTTTTTTTCCCCTATTTCTTTGCCTTTCAAATTATCAGATAAGATATTTTCCCAAGACCAGATGTGGAATTTATCATCCAGGGGTGATAAACTCAAGATGAATCTAAGAGAATAACAACAAAAGAATAACAAGGCATAAGAATAACAAGGCATACTTATAAAGCATCCAATCACTATAGAGTATGTAAAAGAAAGAAAGAGAACCCCAAATATAAGTAAAGGGGGGGAAAAACAAACCAAAACACCATGTAATAGCCACACTGAGGAAATTATTAGTGACTTATGTAAGGGGGACAAGAACAATGGAGTCCAAAATATTGGTGTGCTAAGAGTGTGTTAAATTCTTTTTTTTTTGTACCAGAAAAAAGTTATTATTTTACTCTTTTTTTTTTCTTTCCCCTCTGACTGTATTTAAATAGGATTAGTAGATCTTGCACCAGATTTAAAAATTAAAGCTTCCAGCAAATAAGTTCAGGTTTGCCATACCTATTATTTCTGCCGAACACATGAAAAAGAAAAAATACTATAGACTTAGAGATGCACACAATGCTCACTGAAAACCTACATGATGTTGCACAGTACATTCTGGAAATCAATTTTTAATACCTAAAAATAGAAAACACGTAGTTATGCCAAGTCACTGCCATGCTAATACCTCTAGAATTGTTTCATTAAGAAGCAGAAAACTAGGAATCAGTGATGTGCTTCATGCAAAATGAAGATGTGGTGAATACAGAACATTTGCACAATCCAAGCTTCAAATGAAAAGTATACACATACGTATGACTAATAATTTGCTTAAAATACCTATCTGATACATTATATCTAAAACATCTCTGTAATTTACATTCACTGTCATCAAATATAATTTTATCTGTATTATTTTCACTGATACAAGTCAATCTTGTATATTTTAGATGTTCTATAATTTAATTTTAAAGTGACACTGTAGTTTAATAGCCACCTTAACAGCCACTGCTCTCTGAAGAATAGGACAATATGGCAAGTCTTATTAAAAATACACCATTTCATTGTAAAAATTATCCCTGTGATGATATACCACTCTAACAAAACAATCATCATTTTAGGTTTTTTCCCCATATAGAGTTTCCCCCTATACCCACAAAAACTTGTGCATTTCTTAACACTTCTCAGCCTAACTGGAGTCCACACATCCTAATTTCCTAAACACTTCTTCACCCCTCTCCACCATGACATCTTTCTTAGATGAGTCTTTGAGTCCTATCGCCTACGTGATTCATGACATACGTGTGAATCACTAAAATGAGAGACTATCACCCTAGCAGCTTATTTGGTACTTTTTACTCTTTTTATCAAGAGCGTACTCTTACAGCAATGAAGGTTAACTGTGTATTCAGCTGCACCAGAAACAGGATAGATTTTCAGAACTTGACACCACTCCGTGCAACTCCATGTAACTGTGAAGGCAGTTCTGGTTTGGGTCAGAGGTGGGAGGAGCATGGGGACCTTGGGAGGTCCCTTCCAACTTAAATTTTCTACCATATTATGATTTTCAAAACCAGAAAAAAATGTGGGTTTAGTTCTTTCTACAAGGTTTTGTGGAGGGTCATTGCTCCTCCTTTACATACTTGCTTCTTCGTGCCTTGGAATAACCTTAAAACGCCTCTCAGTGTCACTACCTACAATGCAAAAGGAAGACGACAGCAGCTGAGGAGCAGTGTGGGTGAGGCTCTGCTCCATTAAATTTCTACCAACAGCAACACTCAAGATCAACCCTTTGTCAACACTCCTCACTTTCACACAAAAGAGACAGTCACATTTTCTTTTGTCCTTCAAGCTGATAACCAGTGAGAAACAGTTGAAGCAGAATCCAAGAAAAAATATTTTCTAAAACTCAAGATGACAACTTGTAAGAATCAATATAACAACTTCTGATCTGAAAATTGTGGTGATTTCTGTAATACCACAGAGACAAAACACAATGCTTTCACAGCCTGAAATGTGCTAGATATGCAGTATAAGTAAATAACACTGCCTTGCCATTTCCAAATTATTGGAAAATTCAAGATTTTTAAGCAGATTGTTGACATTGAAGCTATTTTAGAAGTTCTAATGCACTTTGAAGAGCTTAAGTGAGCACTGAATTATCTTCACAAATATTAGGCAATAGACTACAATAATAATCCCATTATGAATCTTCAGCTTTATTTGTCCTGTTGGATTAGTTCTTTCTGTAATACATGGCTGGCACTTTGCTCTAAGAGCCAGCAACTCTTAGAATTCCTGATTACATGATTACACTCAAAAGCCTCATTATTTCAAAATGTTTTATCATCAACTGATTGCTTTTATATCGCTTTGGAGACAACTCCACAAGCCTGTTCTGACAAGATTAGCATCACAGTCCTTAACTACGTTTTGTTTACTTAACTCTACAGGCTCCTAAAATCTCAAAATTTGGAAGAGGTAGAGAAAACCTTCCTCAAAGAGAAACAGGTAAATTGTTTATTTTCATTCATCTGGTGAAGTATCTTCCCAAATGTAAAGATTATTTTTTTCCTTTTTATTCTTAATTTGCTACTTAACTGAGGTTCAAACAATGTACAAACAAAAAACAGAGCATGCTACAGCTGTATCATTGCACGCTGTGATCTAATTAGACTTTATTAAGTAAATAGGAAAGGACTGAGTCAATATTTGAATGAAGGATTTCCAATGAACAAGAGCATCTGCAGTGACAGTTCTGATAGTTTAACACACCAGTCTGACTTCTGAGCCACTGCTAATAATCCAAGCTAGTGTTAACAGTGCAGGAACATTTCTCTAGTTTGACTATTGAGATAATCTAGTAACCCGTATCTTCTTAGTCACCAGCTGGGAGACAGGAGACAGCATTGGGTTGAATTTATAAACTCCTCTTCCTTCACTGCAGTTTGTTGCAGCAGTGGAGTTGCATGTGCAGATGCTATACATTAAAATGCAGCTGTGGGCTGGGACTCAGCTGAGAAAAGGGAACAATATTTTCCCCCAACCCTTGCAGCACAGCTGAGGAGCTGAGCCTGAAAAGTAATCCTTCAGGTCTAGTACTGGTATTTCACTGTCTTTCTCAACCCTATGTTCTCACAGCCTAAGCCCAAAAGCTTCCTGACACAGGCCCTACAACCTTCTACAGCCCCATTCCTCTTCACGTAATTCCACAGTGAGCCACTGCCTTTCCTAAAGCCCACATCCAAGCTGTCCTTGACCCACTTATACTACACCCTCAGCTCCAGCAAACCAGCCACCAACACCTTCTCTAGAGTCATGGGTCTGTATATCAGCCTAGAGCTCAACACAGGGAGGCCATGGCTTCCTAGAGTATCCTTTACTCAAGGAACTTCCAAAGACATTTAGCTGGGTTCAGTTCATATGACACTTACCAAGCAGAGTCCTACAGTTATGACTAAAAATCCACTCCTGTTAAAAGCAGCAAGACATGGAACCTGTCCACATAGTCACAGAGAAAACCTTCTTTCAAGGTGTAGAAGCACTAATCTCTGTCCACTTATTTCTCCCTCTCATTTCAATCAATCCACTGCTGGGAAAAAGTGTCAAAGCAACCTCCTACTTTCTATTGGATGGTGAATCAATATCAAAATACCTTCCACTACTTTTTATAACCTCAGAAAAAAAGCTCTATCAATTTTCTTTTACAACTCCCTAATGATAGATAAAATGGTAGACCCATCTAGATGCTTATTTATGGATGCAGAAATGTTTCAGAGACATTTCTAATGTGAAAAGAAATTGCTGAAGTGCTACAAACAAGGACCTTCCTTACCTTCCTTTTAAGATTTACCACAGTTATATGACTTGTTCTAAAGCAGGCCTGTGAATGGGCTGTCCATTGTTAGCTGGAGAATATTTGCAGTTTTGTTTAAAAAAAAAAAATATCCAAGGTATTCCAGTGCTCTGGTAATATACTGTGCTCTGAACCAAAATGAAGAAACTAGGGATAATCAGCAGATTCACCTGAAAATTTTGTGCTTTTGAAGTACTCCAAACTACAGTGAAGCAGTATGTGTTCAGTAGATGCAATGCTACTGAAGACAGGAGATCATCATGATGCATCAAAAGGAAATGTTGATAATATTTAAATATACAAAACTTGGAATGCAATATCTATGACTTTCTGCTCATAGAGGATAATATTTAAATATACAAAACTTGGAATGCAATATCTATGACTTTCTGCTCATAGAGAACAGGTTCATAACCTGAGATCCATTTTCATTTAAGTATTTTTATAATTAAAACGATGAATAAGTAATAATTCAAAAGCAAATAAAACTTTTTGAAAACAAACATAATTCTTACATACATGTTCCATTTGCACATGACTTTGAATCATTTTCCTTCTCTTCGGTTTTCCCTTTCAAGTCTCTTAATTTATATTCTCCAAGTACATATTTTAGTACTTCATGAACAAATTATTTCAGTAAATTATAAAGACAAATTGTTCCATAAGCAACAGAACTAATGATACCCTATTTCCTACAGCTTCATGTTTCATGGTTGAATTATTTGATGTCCAATAAGTGAACATTCCACTTGAAGCTATTCCTATAGCTAGGAATTCATAAAACTTGTCTGCTTTGTTGATTTTTTTCTAGTAAGGTGTGAATTTGCACTGTATCCTTTACTACAGCGTGGGACTAGAAGACTCTGCCTCTGCTATCTAGCTACCAACATTCATGATCACAGTAGAAATGTATTTTGAGACTAACGCTTTTTCTTGTGTTCAAGTCGAACAAAACATATGGAGGAAGTAGAGGGAGCACATTGACACAGAACACAGACACAAACTTCAAAGCCCTTAAACTATGTTAAAGAAAAAAAAAAATTACCAGCAAGGGTATTACTATTTCTAGCAATTTTAGTACAGAAGTTTAGTACAAGTAAGTGTAAATTACAGATGTAAAACTTTTCTGTTCACACCTGCAGTCTCCTTTTTTTTTTTTTTTGCAATTGACACTACAGCTTCTTCCAGATTTTCATTTCATGTCAAAACTGCAAAATGTCACGATCTGAATGATGAAATAATGCATTCTCTCTGACTTTTTTATGATTGATTGTCATTTAATAAATTTTGCACTTAGAACTTGCTTTTTTAAAGAGTAAATAATTTTTTAAATATTTTAAGAGTGCTTACTTTTAAATTGGTTTCTCTCTCCTAGCATGGACCTTACAAAAATATAATGGTCTAGCAACAGACATTATAAGTAGGTTTGTAGTAACAGGGAACATAAGTAGCTGTATACAGAACTGTCCTAAGGATATAAGCATTAATATAAACAAGAATCCTTTAATTCATGGACCAAAATTAAGATGGCAGGTCAAGACCTTTCCTCTGCTAAGTCTACTAATGTACAAAAAATGGAAGAAGCAAACCTACAAAGGAATCAAGGCCATTTTGATCTATTGCACAATAACATTTAATTCTGTGAATATACTGTGTTAGTCTTGATTTTAATATTGAAAGTAGTTGCAAAGGTGTTTTAAACACACTGAGTCAAACTGAACAGATTTTTTTCCCCAGTATAAATATAGAATACCAGAAGAGGGAAACCAACATAATTTAAAATAAGACTATAATTTAGTACAAAAGGAGTTTTCCCTAAGAAAAGACTGAGCAGTTTAACAAAAATCCTAATAAAAATGGAATTGTTTTAAAAACTTTGCAGTGTTTCTGAGTGCACAGTATTACAATCCAAGAAGCAAAGAGAAGAAATAATTAGTTTTCACAGAACACTGACTTTTATATCAAAATGTACTGCTTGTAGTCATTGAAAAAAGTGGACAAAACTGCCTCCAAGAGATATGTTCACAGTTAATTTTGAAGATAAATTCTATTTGTTACTTAAAATAATTTATTCTAGGACTGTGTCTAGAAACATAATGATATTTTGATGGAGATTCAATTTTTTTCTCTGTGGCAAAGAGACTTTGTTGTAGGGAAGTACTTCATTTTCTGTATGTTCAACTCAGTACCTGCCATGCTGTACAAGACATGTATAAAACAAAAGACAAAATACTTCTCATGATAAATCCAGCCTAATATAGACCCCTATGATGATTCCTAATGCAACGATTTTCAAATCATTGATGAAAAATGAGGTAAAACAATTTGCAAAGGTAAAAAGGAAAATTCAGTATAGTAAAGGAAGACTCACTATCACTAGACTTACTTGATACCATTTCTCGTGATGAAATCTACTAAGCACATACTCCCATATTCCTAAACAATTACTGGGAAACGCATACCAAAGAAAATCTCCCCAGAGAAGGAGACAAATAAAGTGCCAATTATCCTGGTCTAAACTTAGCCTAACTAGTGTCAATAAACCGACAGAAGAGGACCCATCATTAAAGAATAAGAGAAGTTTCAAGCTCTTATCTTTTATGATACCAAAGCTCCTATCTTTTGTCTACCAGGAATGGTAGACATCAAAACTAAAAATCTTGATTTATATTTGGTCCTCACCATCTGTTTCCAAGTTGTACATCTTACAAACCAAATCAACATTTCATTCTTTTAGGTTTATCAAAACAATTTTCAAACATTAAGCTGACTACTTACACACTCTACCACTTTGAAACTTTGGATATTCTCACTCTGAAGTTTTTAGAATTTATTAAGTTTTCCTACTTCATTTTGACTCTTTTAATTTAAAAACGTGACTGAATAGTCATGAAACATGATAGGCTGATACTCAGAAAAGTCTTCATTAGAAAACTTTATCAAGATACATCAGACTACTTCTGAGGAACGACATAATCAACATTTATCTCCCAGCAATTTTTGGTTCCTCTATGGTAACCAAAGAAAAAAAACTTACTAGCAAGTGGCAAGGGAAAAATTAGTGACATATGCTATTATTTAGGAAACACCCATGTAAAAATATCTAGTTCATTTCCCATAAAGGAACGACCAAGTAGTAGACACACTGAGACTAGAAACACTAACCACAACACAGATGTAAACATCAGAGGTGATTTTCTAAGCACATTTGTACACATTTCTATTTTTTTTTTCTTTCTTGAATTTTCCAAATTAAAAAGCAATTCCACACAAATTTTCAGTAGTTCAGGAAGCATGGACGTTACCTAATGGGGCTTTCCCCTTTGTTTTTGGAAGAATTTAACATTTGGAGGAAAAAAAAAAAATATAAAAAAAAATATAAGAGGAAGTAATATCACAAAACTATCAAAATTCTCAGTCTCAATATATATAAAAAAAATATTTAGCCACCCCTATCTTTTTTCTCACTCCTGAGCTGCTCTAAAATCTCAGCCTGCTGAGCAAATACCATAATTGGCAAAACTGCTTGGAAAAGCATGGAGGAACATTTTCAGGACAAGTATGACTAGAGAGCCACTGGCCTTGCTTTAAGGAAGGGTCTCAGGGAAGTAATATGACTGAATAATGGAGAAAATCCAGAGGCTTTATATGGGTAGTTCTCTAGTCTCAGTTATTTTATTTTAGCTGTGTGGCAAAGCAGGCTGCAAGACTAGGAGATGAACCAGTCTGATAAATACATCCCTTGGGGCAGAGTTCAAAGTAATCAATTACAGGCAAAGGGAAATCCCTATGAACAGACTTGTGCATCTGGAACTATGGTGAAGGACAAGCCCATGACAGAAAAAACATTTTGCAGTGGCCTAAAAGACAATAAGGTTTGACAGATGAGACAAAGATCCATAGACCCGAGCAGTAAGAGTGTCTCTGTCTTCCCCTTATGCCTGATGAAGTGCCTAACCTCAGACCCAGAATGAGTTAACATAGCGAGACCTGCACATATACAATATTACAACAACTTTGTAATATTGGGAGGCAGCAAGAGCTTCCTACTTTACATGCAGCATCTATTAAAAACAATGCCAGATTTTAGTCCTATTGCTGGCAAAATTTTCAGGGGTTACACTTACCAGTCTGTTCATTCTTCATGCTAATCATCCAACACAGAGAAACAACTCACATGTTTTCCGAAACGTTCCTGTTTATAGGAGAAGGGAGGTACACACATACACCCCATCTCCAGTGTTCTTCAAAGAGCATCCGGGCAAGCTACAGTGGCCCAAAGCTCTTTCTCCTGATGTAGCCTGCATAGACGTGCTGTGAACGACTGGCAGCAGGATCATCCTTTCTTTTCTAAGTCTGCCATTTTTTAAAGTTGTAAAACTTATACATAATAAGGAAGTAAATATACTTTGTCTGTTTATTTCATAATATTTATCTGAACAGCTCATTTCATTCTAGTTTGGGAGTTATATTTATTTTACAGGATGAACCTGTTTAATTCAGATTTAATAATTTCAATAAAGCTAGAGCACTTACTCTTTCATCATTTTAAACCCATAGTGCTATGCTCCAGTATTAATAATTTAATCAACATCAAAGAAACATAAGTATGAATAATGATGATAAATCTAGACCAATATTTGAAGTTTTGTACACCAAAGTCTAACAGTTTAATAGCCAAAATTCCCCTGTAGACATTAAAACCTACGTTTAAGTGCAACTTTTTTACTTTATTTTTTCTTCGCTTTTGTTGCATTTGTATCATGACCTTTTTATTTTTATTTGTGGGGTTTTTTGTTTGTGGTTGGGTTTTTTAAGGAAAATATCTCCCTTTAAATTTATATTGGCCTTTATACAAAGGCATAATTCCATGTTTCTCACATTACAGTTTCCACAGTAACCACTGCTATGATTGAGAAGACAACAATTTTGAGCAAGGACAAAAGGGAAGGAACAAACACATTGAACAAGTTTAATCTGGACTCTTCTGCAGCAAAACCTCTTTTCAGCTTCAAGGAAAAAAAGCTATCTTTCTCTACCTGCATGTCATAGGTGCTATGATGCAGTTATCAGCTAACGCACACTACAAAGAAAACCATGTATTTTAACTAAATCTACAGGAATAAGTTAGAAATTTACTCCGTGTGTACAATAATTCTATCTATATATGTCCTTTGTGAGAGCAGATGTTCTCTGAAATGATATAATCTTTCTCTGACTAGATGACAGTTGTCTCACAGCTCAAATATTTCAGCATCTGAGTGCTTAATGCTAGAGATCAATCAGCAAAATAATAAAAGGATGTAAACCTAAAGGGCATACCCTATTGCCCATTCCCAACTCCTCAACAAACCTGCAAGGCAGAAGAAAGTCCCATCAATAATTTCACATAAAACACGTGTAATGTTCATATCAGTAAATGGATTCCAGTGAGGCACTTGCCAAATGATCTTTGTGAACCTGTATATCGGCAGACTTCCTTTTTTACATTATGAAGACAGTAAGTAATGCTTTCACATCTATGAATAGATTGGCCATTAAAGATTGAAAACTGGCTGAACCGCCAGGCTCAAAGTGCCATGATCAGCATCACAAAGTCCAGCTGGAGGCCAGTCACTAGTGGGGTTCTCCAGGGTCAATACAGGGCCAATACTGTTTAACAACTCCTGTTAACAATATGGAAGGGACAAGGCGCACCTTCAGCAAGTCTTCCTGATTGCGTGTCGCCTGCAGAGTGGTTGGTACACCTGAGAGCCATGCTGCTATTCAGAAGGAGCTGGCTGGAGAAACAAGCTGACAGGAACCTACTGAAGTTTAACAATGGGAAATGCAAAGTCCGGCACATGGGGAGGAATAACCTCATGCACCAGTACAGACTGAGGGCCAATTGACCGGAAAGCAGCTCGGCAGGAAGAGGAGTCAGCACAAAGGTGATTAAGGGACTGGAGCATCTGTCATATGCAGAGAGGCTGAGAGCGCTGGGGTGGTTCACCCTGGAGAAAAGACTCAAGGGGATCTTATCACACTGTATAAATATCTGATACAGGGAAGTAAAGATAGTGCTAGACTCTTCTCAGTGGTATGAATATAGGAAATGCCATTTAAACATAAGAAATGGCAGGGGGAGCTGTTTTGTTTCAGGGGTTTTGGGGTTTGTTTGTTTAGGTCTTTGGGGGGGGGGTGTTTGTTGTGAAGGTTGTCAAATACAGGATGCTCCACAAATGCCCTTTTATCCTTCTTCCTCCAGTGTAAAGTTATTCTGCTCTGCCAGCTACCTCTCATGCACCACACATGCTCCTCCCCCATATCCATCCTGCTGGACTCTCTCCAATTCATCGGTGTTTCATTGGTTCATTGGTACTGGGAATCACAACACCAGACAAAATACTCTGGATGCAGTGTTGCAAGAACTGAAT
>VXBL01009162.1:397257-439623 GCA_013400195.1 Aramus guarauna | reverse complement strand
TGAAGGTTGTCAAACACAGGATGTTCCACAAATGCCCTTTTATCCTTCTTCCTCCAGTGTAAAGTCATTCTGCTCTGCCAGCTACCTCTCATGCACCACACATGCTCCTCCCCCATATCCATCCTGCTGGACTCTCTCCAATTCATCGGTGTTTCATTGGTTCATTGGTACTGGGAATCACAACACCAGACAAAATACTCTGGATGCAGTGTTGCAAGAACTGAATGGAGGGAGACTGCCTTGACCTGCTGGCTACATACTTTATTAATACAGACCACTACATTATTAGTCTTCGTAAGTTTGTCCACTTGGACCACTAACATCCTTCTCTGCAAAGCTGATTTCTAGCCAGTCAACCTCAACTTTACTGTCACATGGGATTAGTCCATCCCAGATGCAGGACTTTGCATTTGCCTTTGCTGAACTTCATGAGGTTGCCATCATCTCTGTCAGCCTGTCGCAGTCCTTCTCAATGGCACCCCTACCTCCAGTGTGTTGACTGCTCCACAGAATTTCACAGTCCTTCTCAATGGCACCCCTACCTTCAGTGTGTTGACTGCTCCACACAATTTCACTGTCCATAAAGTATGAGCTCTTTTCCTTTGAAGAAGTGTAATATGCACCAAGCAGTGGAGGATAGTAAACAGATTCCCAGTTGAATGCCTTACAATCTAACTCTAGACCCTGCGTCAGTTTAGTCACATCTTCACACAAAGTAATGAAATTCTGTGATAAACAAGACTTTTGGCACCTAAGTCAGATTCTCGGCTTAGCGTTGACCTATTCCATGTAGTTTGCCCAGAGCTGAAAATATCCAATACAGCGCTGCATTATACCAGGAAGACACACACTACTCTCAATACAAGCCAAAGGTGTATTAGCCCAGTCCTTCAACCAGAACACAGATGCTAGCAAAGCAAGAGGCATAGACCCCTACTTTAGGAAATAGTATTTCCCTGTAAACAAACATTTGTTGCAGCGTGCTGGTGAAATGAGGGAGATCATTATTTATATCCAGGATAGTCTGTAAATGGATAAACAAAAACATTTTCACCACATGAGCATCTCCTCTAAAATTCCATGAAAAGTGTGAAGCTTCCATGTATGAGAATTTAAAATTTCTTAGTTCAGAATACACTAGCCAGCAAGATAACTTAGAATAAAAAAATCCATTTATTGCTGTATGCCAGCATGACATATGAGATGAAAATTTAAAAAAAAAAATATTGTATTTCTTTTTTTGCTGCTATTTACATTTCTCAAAATACTCTAAGCACAATACATGAGTTTAAAAATTATTAATCAATATCACATTAAAAAAAACAAACTGTGAGGCAACTGGCAAATAACATATATTCCATGTATTGCAAAATCAAGTTCATTTTTCATGGAGTGTAATTTTTATGTCTTGCAAATCAGGCACAGTAAGTGACAGAGTATCTTGCACTTGGAAGTTATCCAGAGTGTACCTTTTTAAGAATGTAATCAGTTTTGCTTCTGGAAATTTCTGTGCTTTCAGTTTATATAACAGACCTAGTCAAATATTACCATCACAGTGAAACAGGATAAGTGAGAGAACGAGGCATAACTTTGGGCATTTAAAAAAATAATTTTCCTGTGATTTTTATTTCCAAACTTTTTTTTTTAGTTTGTTTGCCACTGGTTTCAGAAACTTCTTCCTTAAATGTCACAAAGTTGCACATAACATGAAATACAAATAAGAGAGTGGATTGCACTCTCTCAGTCTTCTCGACTTCTCCCTTCATTTCTGGAAAAAGAATTCTTTATATATCCAACACATTTTCAAGCAGATGAGCTCTTAAGTCAGTCTCATTTGTGTTAAATAAAAGTGCCTGTTACACAACTAAAGCAAAGAAATTGCCATTATGTCACTGGCATATTGGAAATTCCTGGCTTCAAACCTGTAGTAATTTGAATCTGTTCGTGTTTCACTAGTGGAAAGTCACATATATGGATGAAAATCATCATAAAGGAACTGGAATCACATGTCTATCAGGATCATGTCATAATGGGTGGACAATAGCCTAGTTGCGAAGGCTGCTAGACTTGCATTTACTTTCTCATTTCTCCAGGGAACAAGAACCTGAAAATAAGAATGGTCTTTTGCATGTCAGACACAATCGTTTATATACTTCCTTCTAAGTAAGGAAGTTTCATTTTCTTCACCTGCCACTTGAAAACTTTCTTTAAACCACTTTCAAATATTGCGCTGGGCCAAAGTGAATGAAGTAGTTATTAAAATACAATTAGTAGTGGAATTACAGCTTACCTCGCCACCTTATACGCAAAGTCATATCATAAGTACCTAAAAATCTTCACTTTTCTGGCTTCCATTCAGAGTCAGAACTTCTATCACATGCGTAATATTTCATTTATTTTACAGGGGAAAAAAAAGGAAAAGGAAAAAAGAACTAGCTTCTAACTTAGGGAAATTCATTAAATGATCTCTCTGAAACAGGGAAGAAATCGACCAGAGGCACTCCCTGAACTAGCTTGGCCAATTCGCACAGTGATGTTTGATTCCTACCTTTTGTCCCAAAATGCAAAATTCCCGTCCAGTTTTTGTAAAAGAGCTTGAAAAAGGGTCCCTACTAAAATAGAATAGTGACCTAATCTCCCTCATAATACTAACCCTTGCATTAAGGCATGACATATTTTTGTCTTACAACAATGTTTCCTTTTTGGAGGAATATCATTAATACTGGACGAGGTAATTCCAGTCTCTCCTGAGACCTGTGAAAGTCTGTTGAAAGGTTTACAATGATATCAAAAGGGAAGAATCACTTTCTTCTGCAACTGAAGTCAAGAGAAGTATTTCTAACAAATATGCCCAAATGGTTATATGCCCAAATGGTTAAGGAAAATGGAGTTCAGACTTTGTGAATTTGTAATTTCCAGACTGACTAGAAGTTTCCTGTTGACTAGAAACCTCTTCAGTCCAGACCCATCAGACAGGATGGTGAAATGCAAGCCACCTGAATATACCTTAGTTTGGAGATAAATGACTAAGGAGTTCCTGTTGGAAAGAATAGACTGCTGTTACTAATGTAATCTTTTGAACAAGAAAATACACACTGAAATAAAGGCAGAAGGACCCAGCAGGAAAACTACAGTTTTATGAGTGGGACAGGACCAGATACAGATAGACAAGTAATTCCAAACTAAACAAACAATACAATAAATCTTGAGAGGTGTGCAGCCTTCACCTCATAACAAACCAGGTAATTCTTCCACTCTTACAAGGTAAGAGCAGTCTTGTTTTAAAGCCACTAACTCAAATGGCATTAAACCAAAGCTAAGGAGAGAGGGAATTTAATTTTGACTAACATCTACAGCGAATATAGTCATGCTTTCTCACTTGCTTTAGTGAAGGTTTGCAATGTCTTTTTCAGTACAGTTCACTGTGTTCTGAATGCTGCCAAAAGCACTATGAAAGTACTAATAAACAGTATATGATTTTGCAAAAAGTAATTTCTAAAGGTTTATGAACTGGTTAAATCATATCTCTCTTCAGTGGAATACAAAGGATCCTCTCTGAAGAAGGATTAATTCTCAGCTGAATTTGAAGTTTCCGCCCCTCAGTCATCTGTACTACAGAAGTGCTAAAAAGGCATCCAAAGTCTTTTTCATGGAAAAAAGTAAGCTCTTCTCTCTCCCTTTAGAACTACATTAAACGTTTTGTGCAAGATTTTTTTTAAGTCACATTCAGGCAGAGAACAGACCTGGAAAATTTTAAGTAAAATAGAATACACTTTTTAGACATGCACAGTAAATTTAACTGGAGTAGTTCCATCCTGAAATACAAAAACTATTTTCTACAAACATCTACAGTCTGATAATTTTTTAAAAAGCCACTTTATAGAACAGCTATGTTTTTCCAATGGCTTACAGTGGTGTAGTGTGCCAGCCTCATCAGCATACCACTCAGGCTTCAGAAAACAAGCTGTGTTAGAAAATATCTGATTCTAGATTAAAGGTAACATCTATATATAGACATGAAAATATTACTAACAAAGCCATCATGGCACACAATCAAAGAAAGACAGATCATGACTCAAGGCTAAATGTTATTCTTCTGATTGACATATAAATCATAATATGATAGATAACTGATGTTTGCAATTTATAAGCACATAGACAAAAATAAACCACTTGGAGAAAATACGGATCATGCTGTATCAACATCTTTAACACATTGCTCCTTATATTAAAGGTATGCTTATTTGTTCAACAATATATGATGCTAGCTAAGCACTAAGTCTGTTTCTTCTACTACAAGCACAAATTTTAGCATTTGAAAGAATCTGTTCTGCATCTGTGATTTTTTTCTAGTAGATGTTATAAGCATTGTCAAGGAGTTAAAAAAAAAAAAAAAAAAACCCCAAAAAAAAACCAACACAGAACCACACAGAAATACCAGAAGAAAAGTTTGGGAAATCTTTTATCTTGAAGGTTTGGTTTGGTTTCTTTTGTTTGCTTGGTTTTGGTTGTGGGGGTTTTTTGGGTTGATTGGTTTTCTTTACCATTGATATTCCAAATTCTATATTGTTTGAGGGAAAATACGTCTTGGCTGACTAACAAGCATATCTGAGAGCAGAAATAGCCTCTTAACAACAAGAACAAACTTAGCTACCAATGAGACAAATAACAATCACTCTAAAGAAAGACCTTGATGATCTCAACTGCAACTGACATATCATAATTTTCTCTTCACCAACTCTATCCAGCTTACAACAGATATGAACAGAAGATTCCTTCTCTGAGGAGAACTGAAACAAAAGGATTATGATAAACCAGGCATTTCACTTAAGCAGCCTGTCAGCAGTCAGCTAGCTAACAATCCGTTGGAATCTCATGGAGACGTTCCAACAGGTACATCAACAAAGCACAATACACAAATGTCTACTATACAAAGCATGTAATTTATTTTTTTTTTAGAAGGCCTTTGAAATTCTATTTATGTGCTAATTATAGAGATGCAAGAAAAGGTTAGTATAACTGCAACAGCAAACAGGTCAGTCTTTTTTACTTCAAGTAAAAGTACTTCTGCTCATGCAAAATAATGACACAATGTTTTGTACTGGAAGATCTATTGGGCTTCAGAAGAACTGATTTTTCTCTCTTCAAGCAAGTATAAATGCTTGTGTCCCAGAAACAAGCTCAAATGGCACCATATAAAAGAATATCTGTCAATGTGCCATCTTGATGGTCTGCTAATAGAAAAGCTCCTGACTTAGAATGAACATAACTAGAAGCACTTAGATCTTCTCTTCCTGTGTCATGCTACCAATGCAATTATAGTTACTTTGAGTTTATACTACCTATGCTCTCTCCCCACAGGCTGTGGAGAAAAAGGAAGGCCTGAAAAAATGAAACCTGAAGTGCGAAAGAAAGGCAGCTGATGCAAACTGGGGATTCATTCTTCAGCAGAATCTCATTCATTCATTCAGGCTTCTTCCAGGGGAGAGAAAGGGAAAAAAACAAAAAAAGCAGCAAAAAAGAAGCATCTCCCAATGTCACTTATATTCATGACAAATATATAATAATAACGATTATCATCATCATCCAGAGAACATTTAGAAACCATCTCCAACTAATTTCACCAACTTCAGAATTGTGATTTGGGTGTTGGATCCAAATACATGATTCAGGCAAGCATTCCTTTGTTCCAAGAGAAGTAACCCAGCAACTCCGTGTCTTCTGAGGTCATATACAGAAAGTTTGGGAGAATCTGTACCAGAGTGACACCTCTAGGAAGGTGTTTTATCCTACTTGATGTGTTATGCTTTGCCTTCAAAAAAATTTAACAAGACATAAGGAAACAAAGAGATAGACTCATACAGCTGTCACTGTCCATCTGCTTTTCTTTTTACCTAACATTCTGTGCTTAGGACATTACCTGTTGCCGGACAAGAATCTGATGTAGCATTTTCTTGCAAGTAGTAAACTACAAATTATTCAGGTAAGGAGCTGATGTCAGTCACCTCTCTTAATGGTCCTCCACAGTGTTCAAAATACAGTTGTTAGTAACTATTCAGATACAAGACACATTTGATTTAGTTTGTATGGAAAGCACCCAATCGCTACCTACACATTAGCCTACACAGTCTTACATGAGTCCCAGGTGATCAGCTGGCCAAACAGTCCTTCATGACTTGGGCTTTTTTTAAGGCAGACAGTGTCTTCAAGCTTCAACTCAGACAAATCATGCTGCTGGTCCCAGCCACCACCTTTTTACAGTTTTGGGAAAGCAATGCTGAGTTTCTGCTGGCACTTTGTGGGTCATAGACTTCAGCAATGCACTGTCCTCAGAGTCTGCCATTTTTGCAACTCTCAAAGTCCTTAGATAGGAATAAACACAAACACAACATTTTCCATTTGTCTATGGCTCAATAAGAGATGATTGTAACAATTTTTGACAATGGAAATGGAATACTCCCCACTGAGGGTTCTCTACATAGCCCATACATACGATCTGACAAGCATCTAAGTGACTACATCACAATAAAAGATGAAGTATCCTTAGTCCCTATGCCCTGCTTTTTCGTGTTCTGGTTTTGAACCATCTGTAAACACACCAGAAGGACCAAGACAAGAAAGCATCAAAGCACATAAGTTAAAAGGCCTTTCTCTCTTTTTACTTTTCCTCTTTTATCCAGGTCCGTATGTTTCTACACACTTTATTCTCATTTTTTGCTTAATAACACAGCAGAGCTGGAAGCTGACAAATCCAAAGGCGCCATCACCTTTGTTCATCTCAAGCACCTCACATTTTCATTATTTGTATAACAACAACAACAAAAACAAAACAAAACCCACAAAAACCTTTCTATTCATGTCTTAGGTGGCTGATGGTTCCTAGTTACCTTGCATATTTTGACTTGGCTGTCCATTTCCAGTCAACCTATTGTGTCTGTTGCCCAGTGGGATGTTCATGATATGCAATACTTATTAAGGGATAGAAATTCCTCAGTGAAAGACCCTTTAAAAAATATAATCATATACACTGTAGTTTCCAAATCAATTTCAAATATCTAAATGCATAAGGACTGTCATGTAATTGTAATTCATTTTGATTCAGAATATAATGCAATTTCACTAATCTCTATATAAGACATAAAAAGATGAGGCACCTTATACAGGACTATATCATTAGTTAATATTATTGAGGAACTGTCATACTAAAAAGTTGCTTCTGAATTTTACTATGTCTTTTGCAGGATTAAGCTAAATTGTCTTTTGCATTATTTATTGTATAATTTGTAAATGTCTATCACAGTCATTGTGAATCTATAGCTTAATACATGAGAAGGAAACAGAAAAAATCTGGCTATAATATTTAGGACATGCAAATAGAAAGTACAAATATTGTCAATTCCATCAACCATTCAGAGTCCATCAAACAATGGCTAGTTAATTTCAAAATCTATAGAAGTAATTTTTTTAATATTTCAAAAGCGTAAGAAAATGTTTTATCTCAGAGGCTCAATTCCTAAGTTACAAAACCATAACATAATTTAATAGAACTCTGAATGTCATGTATACAGATTAAAGTATTTGTACACATGGGTAGGCAGTTGATATATGCACTTTTTAAAAATGTGAGAGTTCTCCGTTCTGGTTCAGTCTTTTAATTTAGTAAATAGCATATGCTAGTCTTTGAAAGAAAAGTCTTTATGTAAGCCCCATATTGAAATACACTTCTACCTTAACTCTTCTTAGATGTATTCTGTTTACTGTTGTCAAATATCATTCATATGCATATACACTTTATCATTTATGCACTCATATATTGTAATACATTAAGAATGTTTCAAAAGAGAAAGAAATCTTCTCTCAAGATTGACAAAGCATTGTTCACCATTTTGTCACTCTAGGCTATTTGGCATCTCTAATCCGCAGTGATATCTAGGCATGGGGAAGTGAACAGGGAGATGTGCTTCAATTATAATAGAGTTTTTGTAAACTTTACTTCTCAACACAGACTGAACTCATACAAAGAAATAAAAATTTAATTAATTACCTTTTCTACTGTACAAAATACAAACTATGAAAAGTACTTGTGAAAAATGTAATCAACAAGAAGCTACTTCAGAATATTTTGTTCCTGTCATTACATATACTGTGAAAATGCAAATGTCAAAAGTAAATATATTAAAAGGACTCAAACTTTCCCATGCAAGTAAATAACAAAAACCTTAAGTCATTATTTGTCTTCTTAGGGTCCTATAAAAGCAATTCTATAGCATATTTACAGCTCAGTATGAACTTTTAGTCAAAGGTTGTGACTTCCTTGAAGAACTGACATAATCTGATTCAAATAGATGACCTTATTTGAAAGATAATTATCTCCAAAAATAATATTTTTTTAGTTAACTAAGTGCAAACTTTTTCTCCGTATTTTGCTTGTGTCATTAATATATAGTATTAACTCTTAAGATATTCCTTTCTTTTGTGGAAAACCAAATCATAGAACTGGAACAATTTCTCACTTGCAATGAGAAACTTCTAAAGTGAAGAGTATATCATAGGATTATACTCTTTCCCTCCTGTTTCTTAGACAAGAACAAGTAAAGTGATTTGGTAATCAGTCCAAAACCTGGATCTAGATGCAGTTTCATCTAAAAGGAAATCTAAGTGCTTTTTAAATATGTAATAATATATAAATGTACAGATACACACCAACATGTTTGAGATACTTAAAACCCTCCATTTCTAATTTCAATTTCCAAGGAAAAGCATAAACCTCTGTACAAATTTAAGAGACTGTAATGAAATTTCATAGGTTAAACATAACTGTACAATGATGTTGACAAATAATCAAAAATCTTGTATAAATATATACTAATTAATTAAGAATCATTGCAAATTTTTTTTAAAAGGAAGTTTCAATGCAACACCAAGTCAATATCTCAGACCCTGACCTAAATCTGATCCAAATCAATGCAATGATTTCCATTCATTTCAACAGGTTTTGAGACAGAGCTTTAAGCCATACAGAATGAGAACTATTCATAGATTCAGAACCTAGACATTTCCAAAATGTTAAGGTAAAGTATACAATTAGCAGTAACTAATTAGCCGGATTTTCAGATACTATAAAGATGATTCTGGAAGAAGTGATAGTACAACATTTTAAGGTCTGATTATTTGATGAGCTACTAGCCATCTTAAGTTTAAAGACAACAGTATGAAGCCCTCCACAGGTAAGCACTACTTTCAGTGATAACTTCATGCAGAGCGTTGACCTTGGCCAGCTGCCAGACACACACTCAGCTGCTCTCTCACCCCCCCACCTCAACAGGACAGGGGGGGAAAAACAGCAGGGGAAGAAAAAAAAAAGTGGGAAAAAAGGTCATGGGTTGAGATCAAGTCAGGGAGATCACTTGCCAATTACTGTCACAGGCAAATTAGACCTGACCTATAGAAAATTAATTTATTGCCAATTGAAATAAGCTTTGACAGTAAGAAACGAAGACCAAATTAAAACAATGTCTCCCCTCAACCTCCCTTTTTCCTAGGCTCAACTTCATTCCTGACTCCCCTACCTCCTTTCCCACCCCAAGCAGCGCAGGGGGACGGGGAACAACAGGCTGCAGTCAGTCCATGACAGCTTCTCTCTGCTGCTCACCGGTGCCCTGTGGTGGGCTGGTTGTAGAACCAGCTGGGACCAACTGCATCTGGCACAGGACAGCCCTGGTCCCTTCTTACAGAGGCCACGCCTGCTGCAAAAAACTGGACACGGACACCCAATACACCTCAAAAGGGAAGAAAAGGTTTTAGTATCAACATTGCTTCCTCAAGAGCTTATAAAAAAAAAATCAGAACAGCTGAATCTCACTTATTCATGCTTGACCGAATCATACACATCTACACCTCAGATGTTTCTAAGTATCTAACAAAACAGAATATTCTAGTTAAATTAGGTGTTATTCACATAAAAGAAATTAATTATGAAATGTTCCTTGAAATTGTGTTATATAAACTTCTAATTTAGAGAAAATATGCATCTGTAGTGTTTCAAAGCTATTTCTATTATGAAATAAATGTTCTTTTTACTTGGATGTAGAAACAGGACCAAAGCTGTTCTTCAAAGTTCTATAGCCTGGCCTACTTTATCATATGACAAGAAATGGGAGGAGTGGATAGAGGCAAAGACAGGACAGAAAGACGAGACACATGTCTTGATTAAAGCTGCTTTCAAATGATTTGTGATGCAAAAATGTTCAAGCGTCAGGTGGCAAAAATCTTTGCGGTGTACAACAACAGTATTTGCACACTCAGATGATTTGTTCATAGTTAAAGTTATGGGGCATTAATGACATCTGTCCAAGTTGATTTATGCTACCCTGCATCTGGCGTGAAATAAAGGTTCCTTCTGATAACAACCAACAGTCAGTAAATCTGAAATCAGTGTAGCATATCCATCAATATCAACAATTAACTTCAATCAATTGCTTATTAATGGTGAAGATACAGTACATATTGCACCCAAGAGAGATACCACTACAGTCCAGTCCTCTAGGGTTGTAATAATCTGCCTTCTGCTAAATAAAAATAATAAATTAAGCAGACAATAACATATACCTAGCACACTCTGGAGAGTTAGGTCTAAAACACAAAATCCCTGACATTTCTTGATTTAAATGAGTTTACAAAGTAAAGACAGAAAGGATTCTGAAATTTTTCTACTATCATGAGTAGAAAAAGCTTCCATTGATTTGCTCACTGGGTGCCCTTCAGACCTTTCATATCCAACCATTTTCACTGCTTGTTAAAAATGGAAAGAATTAACAAGTCAGCTGCCCAGCTACTGAATGCTCAGCTGGGCTTGCCCTGGCATGATTCAGATTTGTGGTTACAGGAAGATTAAACAGTTATAGTCTGACATACACCTGACCAAATGATCCTTTTGGGCAGAATGCTCTACTGCTATCCTGAATAATACTTTACATAAACCTCCTCATTTCCAAACCACTGTGCATCTATTAAACAGCTTAGTATAAAGTCATTAAACATTATTCTTTAATAGTTATAAATCTAAGGCTCAAAGACATTCAGAGAAAATATAAAAATAAAATCAAAGCAATGAGATCAATTTCTTCAAAGTATTAAGGTGTTTCAAAGCGTTTGATGATCTTGAGCTAAGTAACAAAAACAAATTAAAATTTCAGTCCCTTGTTGCTCTTTGTCTCACCCACCAGAAGCAGAGAACATCCTAGTTACATGGTTCAGAGCAGTATATGTTAGCTGCATGAGAATAAAAATAGTCAGAAATCTCAAAGTCTAGGTTTGATTTCATACTTACTGCCACTAGTAAGAAAAGAATCAGGACTACTTTGAGGTATGTTCTTCAAATAAAATAGCAATATGCATCTTATTTCCCAAAGAGCCTTTATTTTAACATAAAATAAATCAGTACTATTTTTCCCTGTGCCTTTCTAAAACTACCATCCAGCAGCACCCCCACATTTACATTCTACACTGCTGGTACTCCACATATAATTAAGCTTTCATTTCTCTTGTAATGCAACTCTCAGTAAGGTTCGTAGTCTTATTTCTCTTGATTCTGTCATGAGTAGAAAGCCACTCCTTACTTTATCAGGTTAGAAAGAAATTTAAAATCTTCAGAAAGGTTCCTGATATTTTAATTTTTTTTAATTTTTTTTTTTTCAAATGAAACCCATGACCTACTGAAGCCAATGGAAGTTTCACCATTACCATCACAGAAAAGGCAACTGGTAATTACAACTGCCAATAAAATTTCTCTGTCTAGCACCACCATCCTTGCCTTTTTGTGTTGTTTATCTTTACCTTGGTAACCATTAAATCACATCAGTTGCTTAGCACGTGCTCACTCTTCAGTGACAGTCATTCCACACCAATGCTGTAAAAACTCCCTCTCAAACTAAAAAAATACATCTGATTTCAAGAATAGATATGTAAACTCTTATTCAGCAAAAAAATAAGAACACAAGATTACATTTAAAATAAAAAGACAACATCTCCATATTCCGAAAAAGCAGAGACACATATAGTATGCTGCACTTATTTTCAAATGGCTTTTAAAAATCTTTGTTACCCCCCAACTCTCCTCTTTCATTTCCTCTACAATTCTTTATACAGCAGTATAACACTATTCTTAATAACAAGGGGAGGAATGGTGTTTCATTTTGTTTGCAAGTTGGTTTAGGTTTTTTTAATATATAAAACTATGTTTCAGTTTCATAAAATATTCTAGAATTTATGGGGTTTGTGCCTAGTTTAATAGGTTTTCACATTCATTTCAAGAGAATTACTCAAGATAGTATTTCTCAAATAAGCAACCAGCTTAAGTGAACAGGAAATTTCATAAGGAAGTATCAATTATTTTCTCTAGTCTTTAAGGGTCAAAGAAAGTAAAAGTCATTTTCTCCACAAGCAAAGGTTCTATTTTGAGGGGATATTAGAGGAAAAACATATAGAAACAGTGCTCATTAACAGATTGTTACTCTAGTAGATGCATTTGCACATGCTGTATCACAGCAGCTACTTACAGGAATTTATTTCAATAAATTCACTATTATTAAAACAATTATCTTTTTGGAAAACAGTTAAACTCCAAAAAAATCTGTGTTTTGCAATAGTAATCTGGGATTAATGAACTGGTAAAAAAATATATATTAAAAAAGTCCATTCTTTCCCATAGCCCTTCACGCTTGCAAAAAATAATGAAAACTACACCACAGATGGGAAAGTCAGAGGACTGTGACTGCTGGGGCAGGGGAGAAGCACTGGAAACTGATATCATGTAGAAAATTAAAGGTAATATGGTGAATTAATGTTATTTTATGTACATGTTGTGGCAAGGAAAACCCCTAGGCTGGACTACTTTTATATCCCAGAAACTCAGCAAAATTAAGTGAACAGTTAATGCAGAGGTCCACAGAATTTGAGATTGTTTTGGAGACCTGGTTGAAAGTGCAGAACAGGATTTTTGAAAAAACAGTCTCAGTATGGAAATCCTGGGGATCAGGAAGGCTTTGAGACTATACCCACAGAAATATATGACCAAACTGTTGCTGAGAAGGAAACTGAACTGAGTTGTAAAACAAAAAAAAAAAAATCAAGAAATAAGAATTCCTGTACTTAGGAATTGAACAGTATGGAATTATTTTTTTAATTGTCTGTATTGCTCTCAGAAGTCAGCAAGTCTATATTCCTTCCAGACATCTCTCCTGGTCAAGTCCAAGGCATAAGTTTCAAGTTAGCTTAAAACTTCCATTATTTACTAGAGAAGGAGCATCTAATTTAAAAGATATTGTCTATTTATTATCTAAACAGATAGACAGCTTAATATTCAACTAGATCACCCTTCCACTGTAGCTAAATTTTCTTCTATTTTTTAATCAGCAACAACAGTTCCTGAACTTAAAGACTGAGAACGTGAGAACGCTCTATAAACACGGTACCTTGAATCCAAGAAGAATTGAAGTCTCTCCCACTGGCCCAACAGTATACTGACACTTCACAAGAAAACACCAACAGTGTCTCTAACATAGTCCCTAAAAATGCAGTCACTATTCTTTGTGGTTTGTTATACTAGACTCTGTGAATTTACTGGAAACCATAAAGTGTAAAAATAATTAAGTTAGAGGAAGTACCCCGCAGCTGAACCCCGTATTGAACTCCCTTGAATTGCATAGTTTCTCAAATATTGTAATAAACACATAGTTTGATTATTGATCCTAAATGCAAAGAGAAAATACAAGAGAGTGAATACTTTTAAGTTATTCATACTCGGATAAGAATGTTTTCTAAGCTTAAAATATTGCTCTGTCTTCTATCTATGGAAGTCAATAGATAACAGCATTGATGCAGGCATCTGTTATTCTTATGCTCATCAAGTAGAATTTCAGAAGGGTCCATTCAGATTAATAAATTTTCACAGTAGGCTGCAAATCAAATCATTACTTCCTGCTCAGAATGCCTCAGAGTACCTCCGTGCTGACAACCATAATGAATAGGGAATAAAGCCACAAAATTGCCATTTAGTAATTCTTAGGTCCTAGGCATAGTAACAATGAACAGAAAATCAGGGGCACCCTCCAGAGGAGGAGGAATTGTATGCAATTGTGCCTGAGATGAGGAATGCAGAGCCATTAATGCAGTTTATTAGATGCTATTTTAATCTCTCACACCATGAAACAGAAGAAGATGGTAAAAGAATCCAATAGTAACTGCCACAACATCATGCTGATTTTCATTAAATTTGTTGAAAGGGGACTCAGCATGGAATTATTAAACTGCTTTCAAAGGCAAATGACTAAAATGGCTCATCTATTTATAGCCATCATTCTCAATCTTTTTTCTTTTTTTTTTTTTTTTTTTATAGTGACACCTGCTAGTTCCTGCTATAGTTAAGGTTCTGTCAACCTTTCCTCAAAAACCCAGGGGTTTTTCCCACAGTCTTCTACCTTTGTCATAAAAGAAACTATCTTCCTTTAAAGCTGGCAGTAAAGCTACTTAGAAATTGTCTTAATAAAAATACCAACATAACTGTCATTTGATTATGTCTAAAGATCTAAAACCATCATCAGTCCTTACAGGTTTCAAACTGATTTTTGCATTTCAGTGACCCAGATACAAACTTAGTTCTTCAATAGCAAATTTATAGCACAGTAGCTTATATATAAGCTAGATACATCCTTTAAATATATATATAAATATATTTATATAGAGATTATTATAGTAGAATTCTGTGTTTCTTGAATACATTTATAAAGAAACAAGTGTTTATCTTTCAGTGAACTTCACGGTAGCAAGAATTTTAGACATCATTGTTTCTATCACAAAAATCTCAGCACAAATGCATTTAGGGGATAGGGAAGGTGTCTGTTATAGCAGCACTATCTGGAAAAGGAAGCGCGTGCTGCTGTGGCAACTTAACATATCCAAAAATATTTGAATGACAAGCAAAAGCATCACAGCACTATATACACTCCTCATTCTTTACTGTTATAGCATCTGTACTGTGAAAATAGTTTTGAAGATACCCAGCATTTTAAAATTATCCAAAGTTTGGTAACTAGCTTTCTATAGCCATATAGGAAAATTCATACTCATGAGGACATACAGTTGCCATTTACTTAATTCAAGGCATTCTTGACACACTTTAAAATAATATTCCTTATTTTTATATAGCCTTTAGGCTACAAAGAAGTAGTCAACCAAACCCTCAGCATTTTATTCCCTTCTCTTTCATCATCCACACATTCAAAATGTGTCCTCACCCCATTAGAAATGTCCCTACTTGAGATGCTTAAGATTTGGTCTGCACTTAAAGGAAAATTGACTTATCAGCTTGCCCAACAGATCAATGTGAGCTACTTCAGACCTTGAGATACTTCACATCATACAGGAAAGTAGTCCCTGCAAAAAGAATAATAATAAAAAAAAAAGATGGAAAGAGACCCCTTCTTTTTATGAGAAGGATGTTTAAGCTCCAAGATCTCAGAGATCATTAAAAACCAGTAGAGGATAGAAATATCTTGAGAACAGACAGCTGCAAATCCTTTTCAGAACATGAAAGCATCCAAAGACTGATTCTATTCCAAAACAAACCATTTCTTTCATAATTTCATGGTGAAAACCTACCTGAATACTCATTGTTATTTACCTAATCTGCTGAAATGCACTTCAGCTTTTTTCTGTCAATTAAAAAAAAAAAGCTACAGTTTTGTGTGATGAACCATTCATCAGATTTTAATTGTGAACAGCCAGGAGGGGCCATTTTGACCTTCTAGTCCTCACAGTCTGCTCAGAAAACTGGAAGTCACCTAGGTAGAATTGTGCACATGCAGTATCTAGCCAATACATTTTGTCGCTATGCATCATTCCTTCTTTTCGCTTGTTAATTCAACTTCTTAAACCCATTTGAGCATGCATGTAACTTCATTCACTTGAGAAATTGCTGTCTTTTGATGTTTGTACCTCTCAGTGGGATTTCTGAGGCTTCAAGGTACAAACATAATAAAAAAAAGTAACAGCAGCCTACAAAAAAAAAAGCTAAAGACTTTGTAAGCCCTTGTTGCAAAGCAATTGATAAATAGCTTTCCAAATTCAACTTATAACAATACAGGTTTATGGTAAGTTTTAGGATACGTTGCTCAGAAGCTTTTTGAAAAGAATTCAAGATTAGGCCTACTTGTATACTTCCATATAGCATGCAGTAACATGGGACAAATAACAACTAACAGATTTCCCTCAAGATGCAACTTGCAAACAACAAACAAATTTGCAGAAGGCTTGTGATGATACTAGCTAGATTTGCATCTACAGAAGATAATGGAAATATGTCAATTTACCCCCACTATGGATGAAGTTCAGTTCATGTAAAAGTAAATACATAAATAAGAACAAATTTATTCAATTGGACATATTATATGTAACCACCTGGAACATCTGTAGTAACTGAGTTCTTGGATATATTCTTTTGAATTAACAGAATATGCTATCCCAGAAAAACCTGGTATACAAGAGTTTTCTTCCCATTCACTTGTCTATTCTTTTATATCAACGCTCATTCTTTTGCTCAGAGATTTTCCTGCCACTACACTTTAATGTATAATTGTCACTTTGTTACATATCAAAATGAGTTCATCCTCAAAGTAATAATTGCCATAAATTTGAAACTCGAACTCAAGAGATTAATTTTGTCACCAAATAATGTTATCAACCATATTAGTATGGTAGGTAGAAATCTTCTTGTATGGAAAAATTCCTATTCTTACTCTGTGTGTATGCATATGTAAATATTTAAAAGCTATGTCAAGAGTGCTTTCATGCTCTTTTTGCCTTCTGGTTTTTCCACATCTTCTGTTTTAGCATAGATTGGCCAATATGTACTGATCACTCTTAGAAGCATGATGCTGAATTAAACAGACTGGCCCAGCTATTTGTATGTTCACATGTAAGATGAAGAGAAAGGCACTGCACTTTTAAATTACATGGAGAGGCAGAAACTTCATGGATTTAGAGCTTCTATATTAATGACTATTTTGCTAAGGTTTTGCTTTCAAAGATTTTCCCTCCTTTTTCCTTTAAATCTATTAAAATGTTAAAAACAAAACTGTGGAAGCAATGTGGTTGAAGGATACGATGCGAGATTTTTAGAAAGAGGTAATATCTTACCTCTTCCTAAACCACCTGCTATGACCAAGAAAAGACAGACAGGAGACAAAAGCATTTCTTCAAGGAAAAGTTTGGTGAAGTCACAGTAAAAATAATCTGAAACATCCCACTTACTCCAAGTGATATAACTGTAGGATACTGTCTGTTGATAGCATGAATTTGTTCTAAATCTTAGCTCTGTACTTATCTGCTGTTGAGTGGCACAATAAATGTCAATGAATAAATGCCAGCCTGATTACAGACTCCCGGTGCTAGAATTTTACTCCTTTGATCAAATTAATCTCACAGAGTTCACCTGAAACTGCACTTTTCACTATAATTTATCAAAGGATAAGGAAACAACTTCTCTCAGACTGTCTCCTCTGCAAAGGCCTTATGCTTACGCTACAATGCTTTTACCGTGGCAACATCTCATTGCTCTTTGTTAACTGCCTGCAGGAGAACGCTAGAATCTGTCCAGACACTGTTGCAATCATCACCAAGCAGTTTCTGAAATAAATCACTGGCTCAGTGAATGATAAAACTGATTACTCTTTGAGTTTAAGACACAATTATTTTTGTTTCCAAATTTTATTTTGTTATAACGTAGCAACATACTGTCCATTTAAACCCTAAAAGCACAAGAAGAAATGATTAGTTGCAGTTCATACAGTTTTTATTTGGATCTACTATCCTGATGCCTTTTGAAACCTTCTGAAGCAAATTTCACTGGCCTCATTTATAGTGTATTTCTGGATGAACCAAGGAAAGTCAGACTTTAGGATCTGAACACTATATAAATTTGACATTTAAGTTTCAATAACATTTATTTATAAATTCATATAGGCAACATTTTATCTTGATAACAAGCAATTAGACAGTCGGGGCAAGTTGCTTTCTATTTGTCATGTTTTCTGAAACTCTTTCTCAGTGTTAACAAAATGCACAAATTATCCATAAACGAGTACCAGAATAAGTGTTAATTACAGAAGTATGTCTCAGTGACACCTCCAAATATGAGAATATGCAGGTAGGAACTACATGGACCTTCTTCTGTGAATAATGGTAGCACATCAAAGCAAGAACTCAGAAATCCATAGAATTTGTAATTATCAGTTAATGTTATCTAAGGATAAACATAAATAAGAACACATTAAAGACCATGTTTTAGTCAAATTACCTCATTTTCTTACAATTTATTGGTCAATATTCTGTTTTAAATATATGTACTATCTGCAAATCCAGAAGTGTCTTCCCAGTTACCTTTCAAAGACACAAGAACAAGCCTGTGTTGAGGGGAAATCTTTCTAGAATTGTAAGATGCCTACCTGAGAAGGAATGCAAATTCTTATTGCCACATATAGAGTTCAAGACTTTTTCCCTATTAAAAATATCTTTAACATTTTATGAATCAGACCTTTCATGAGCTTTGCATTTAAATGTGTGTAAATGGCAATTAATAGCAGGCAACTGCTGAGTTTAAATTGATTACTGTGTCTCATTTCGTGATAGTCTCAAATTTATCTGTATAAGAACATAAGTTCTGTAAAAAATAAATTGACTTTCTAAACAGCAAGATGGGAGGAACTTAAGCAGCTGGATGCTAAAGGCACATGCCAAATTCTCAATGCTATAAATGTTGCAGCAGATTTTTTCCCCCCATAAAGACTGGCATGTGTTTAAGTACAGAAACAGATCATTATTTTTCACTTCCTTTTCATGTACTGATGTTCAAATCAAAAGGTTCTTTATAAAGATATAGAAAGCTAGATCAAATCTCAGAGAAATTATTTTCCAGAAAACTATCATGCCCGGACATTTTCAAAAACATTGGAAAAAAGGGGGATTATATAATTGATTAGTAATTTTTCATCATATTCCATTCAAAAAGAATTACTCCAGTTTTCACAGCTACCATTTTTAGAGTCATGTGAATGCTCCTTCTCACTCTACTTACCTCACTAGTGATGAAAGTTGGAAAGAACAGCTGAAAACTCAACTAACATAAGTAATACCTTTTATTGCAGCTCTCACTTGATTCTGTCACTACGGATTAGTAGGCGCCAAAAGGATTAGTACTTACCAGAAAAATGTTCTTTAGATAAGAAGCAAAGAAAAAGGTTCATAAAGAAAAAAAAATTCATTCTTGTTCCATGACAACAAGGTAGTCCAGATGTCTTGTGACAACTTGGGAATGAGGAATGTGAACATCTTACTGTTTTGATCAAGATACAGCACGCCAGAGCGGTAGCCAGTAAGAACATTACATTTCTTCCATACAGCCCTCAATGAGTCCATATTGCCAGGACTTGGCTACTTGGTATGAAAAAAAAGATGGCTCAGCTCTAACATGTCAGTGAGCACGAGTGTGTCAACTGAGCACAAAACTTGTTATTTTTTTAGTGTTATTATTGCAATAATGACAATTGGTTTTTTATTTTCTCATATACATAATTAGATTGCAAACAGCTAAATATAAATTTAAGTTCTGCTTATTATGCTCCCATCCCTTTGAAGGCTTAAGTAGGATTAAACATACCCATTTTTCCTTCCCTGATTTTTGATGCCTACAGCTTATGTAAAAGTCTTTCTTATAGTTATACTATGTTCTATAATAGGATGTCATAAATCAACTCCAAAACTGCTATCAATGGTTTCTAATTCTAACTTTCTTGCTAAGAATAAGATGACATAACAAAAGAAACTAACTGAAGAGTAAATGTTGATTTATTTTTTTAAATGAGAAATAGGTGGTTGGAAGAGACTCTGGTGAATTTTTTTTTTTTTTTTCAAATCAATACAGTTCAATTCCATTTTAAAAATACCTATCCATAAACTGTTCATGTTCTCACAGGGTATTAAAATCAGAATATTTAACGAATATTTAAAACAAGACAATCCATGGTAAGAAATACATAAAGGAGGGATATTATAATGCTCAGAAACTACAAGAGACAATAAAGTTAAAAAAAGGATGAAAAGAAACCACTGTTACCATGTCTGAATGAAACCAAAATTTTCAGAGATTGATCAAACGCCCACACAAACCTCTACAATAAGGATACATCTGGAAAAAATCAGCCTGTTTTTCTTCAATAATTTCAGAAGTATCACCAGACTGAAAAAGAATTCATCCTCAGAAACGAAATCTAAGGCTTACTTCTCAAACAAATGTCACCTTGCTGAGCATGATGTTCTTCTGCTCACATGAGATGGCAGCTTCTCAGAGATACTGTCTCAGTTTTCATAGAAATGAAGCATTAAACAGGTACTGGAATAAAAATGTAAACATTATTAGAATGGCTAGAAATTCCTACTGAGCAAAATAAGCGATGATAGTTATCAGAATTTCTCACAAACTTTTCAGCTAAAACGAAATCTAGAAAGGCAGGTATCTGGCACCACTATAAAGAGTTATTATATTATTACATTACTTTAAAAGACAGACTAGTCTTTTCTTCTTCAGCTGTGGCCAAAGGTGATAGTTATAGGAGTTGGCTAAGTTCTGTTAAAATGACTATGTCTATACATTGCTGCTTCTGTGATGTAACTTCATGTGATGAAACAAATGTAACAAGGATATACATCTATCATTTTTACTGTATCATGCACAAAGAGTTTTGATAATCGACTGGAACAAAAGACTATATATAGCTTACATAAAGTTTTATTTCAGTTTTTACTGAATTAGGAAACTTTCTTTCCCTGTCATTTTCTCACTTTGCACAGGTATGCAGTAATTCAGACATGTCTCAAAACCTGTTCTACTTTTATCAGGAAACCTGTTCTACTTTTATCAGGAAACCCATCCACTTCTTTTATACATACAAGAATGATTAGCCAGTAGAAAGCTGCTGTATCACGTTAGTTCTTAAGCATTTGATGTCAAGCGAAACAGAAGGTATGAAATTTCTGACTTTGGTACAGTGATTTTATCAGCTGATATCTTTCAATTAATCAACACGACACAAAACATTTTATATTACTAAACCTTTAAAAAGCAGGTATGTGTGAGAATCAAAGCTGGCATTCATGGCTGGCCATCTACACAGCAGGTTAACTTTTTGTGGTCTGCACTGTAAAGACAGAAAGGGGCTTTTGGGACACTGTTGACGCAATGTGTCAGTTACAATAGACCACATTTGTTACTGAGAGAATATAGGAGCTGCAAAAAGAAAAAAAAAGAGATCATGTTGAAGTAACATTTATCCCTTTAAGTATAAAAATCCCCTTCCAAATCTGACAAGTTAACTTCAACTCAGAAGTCAACTTTGTAAAACAGAATTCATCTTAGTTACAAATTAAAATTACAAAGGACCTTGGGCTTGAATTAACATTTCATAGACATACTCAAATCCTGAGTTGGCCTTCTTTTAATCCTCAATGCACATAACCATATTTTTGCAGAAGACCATCTCCAAAGATGCTACTGTAGGAAGGAAGACAAAAAACACAAAAGATAGAAAGTTGCTTTTTATCATAAAACTAACCTATATAAAAGTGAAGCCATCAACAGCACGGACTAAGAACTTCCTTTGTGCGTGAAACACTGAGTGCCTGGAAAAAAAAACTTACATTGTTTTTTCATAACAGGGTTAACACACACAATTTCCCAAATGCAAACTGAGCACAGATTTTTCAAAAACTAAGTTTGGAAAGACATGACAGTATCTAAATACAATCATAGTAGCTACATAAAAAGTGCTACTTTCCAGAAATGTAATTTACTACAAGATGACAAAAATAAATGTAAAGCATTTAGAGGCTCACAGATCTCTATTGCCATATGGTATCACAGCATTAGATGAGCATAAAATAATAGCTACCTATTGTAAAGTTAATGGAGTAATTTATCTCTTAAAATGAATTTTTAAGTCCCACATGAAATCATGCAAAAATTTCCAGGAGCTAAATACCTTAGCAAGCAGAAAGCCTCAGTTGCACTTGGCTTTACTATTGTTCTAGTGCTTATAAACCATGTGTTTTCAAAGCACTGTAGTCTCAACAAATTACCAGTATCATAAATGCCAGACAACAGAATTTTTTAAGCCTACCTAACGAATTTTTAAGCCTCAAACAGCCAGTTTAAATGTCATTTTAAAGGGACTGCTTTTCTTGAAGGGGGCGGGAATATAGCTTTAATACAAAATGACAGAGGTAGAGTAGACAATGAAGTTGAACTGCGCACTTCTGTAGCTGAAAAGCAATACACAGTGAACCTGGGACGCTCCCTGAGGCATAACACACCAGCCTGATGGAGTACTTGCTCTCAAGTGGAAAGTCATAATTAAGACCAGTGGAAGAAAGGAAAAAAAAAATTTAGCCTATATATGTATTATTCAGCCTGAAATGTAGATGCTTCTTTCTTAAAATACATGTCTTTTTCCACAGAATCACAGGGAAGGAAAACAGGAAAATGTCTGGAAGGGATGGCCTGTCTTCCACTTGACAAAAAGATGCTGCTTTTCAGTCTCCACGGCAAGTATTTTGGTAATAAACAGTCACACTGGGCACATCTCATGATGTAGTTCAGTTTTAGTTCTGCATTTACACTGAACGCGTCCGCTGTTACAGCTCTAGAGTAATGCTTCACTCAGGGACTTTTCCGTTCGAGCTCCACCTGCAGCTGCTTCAGCTGGAGACATTTGTATTAAAATGTTCTGAGTGAACTGACACCTCCAAAGAATTTTCTCATCTGTTGGCCCCAAGCTCCTGTCCATTTTTAACTTTGTTTTTACTAAGTAAGAGGTATTTCATTTTCATTAATTAACAAGTATTTCATTTTCATTCAGGGTCTCTAGTTTCTCTTCACATGTGATCTTCAGAGGAAATCCAGGTGACTGCTCTTTCCTAGCAGGCTCTTCTCTGGGTTACCTAGTTTCCTACAACAAAAAGTGCCTCCAGACCAGGGAGAAAAAGCATTCCTCCTTCACTCATTCCAGAAACAAGCCTAACCACGCCATATATATGTATGACACCTCAGCTGTTTATCCTTCCCACAATATTATCTTCATTATGCTAGATCCATTTCAGCTACAAATAAGCTAGTTGTCTACAAATAATTTTTCTTAGCTACTCTGCTCAATTTCCACTTAACAATCACCTTTCAAACAACAAACCTTAAATTAAATTGGCTGGTTGTAAGTATGCACACAGTAAATATAATTATAAAACATAGGCAGATATTTATTTCTGTATCATAATTGACATTTTTCAAACCAGTGTTCTTATAATCATAAATCTATTGGGTTTATTTTCTCATCTATTAGGCTAAAGTGTTTTGTTGTGTCTTTTTGAATTGAAAAAATGTTGTGTAAAAACAGGAAACAGTCTAAGCATTCAATATAACACTGAGAAAATGCTTAAACAGAAGCAAAAGATGGGAAACTTGCCACTGCCAACGGTAACCAGGTTTGTATTTTTCATAGTATAACTGGCTACTATAAGCAATGAAAACATCCATAACCTATTTGAAGACAGAGACATCATACAAAAGACTGAGCTGGAATCTCTGCATTGTAGGTTTACAATCTAAATTAAAACTTTTGGTCAGCAAACTAGAATGACACAAAATAACCCAGCAAGTCTTAGCTCTTCAATTAACTGGGGCACATGGTGTGCACTACTTTTAATATGGCTCAAAACTGGTTCTATTAATGATTCAGTATGAAAGCTATAATTCTGACAATATACTAAAAATGATTTAGGCTTTAAATAGAAGCCACTTAACTGCTTACGCAAGATATGCTTACAGAGAGAACAGAGCTAGAAGCAATCCAGTTACTAAATCACTCAAGATACTATAGACTTTCAGTTCTCTTTGGTTTTAATACTCTAATTTTTTACATGCATTTACATGTAAATTACATGCATTGAAAAATGAAATAAAGCTCAAGTTACAGAACAGTTATTTTTAATAAAGCAAGGATTTTACTAACATGAAAAAAAAAAAGTAGTAACAATACTAAAAAACCTTAGTGTTTTCAGAATTGTCTTTACTCCCATTTTGCACACACACATTTCAAACTCAGAATGGCTAAAATCTTCCCATATTGGCACAGGAAAAAGCTGTTAAAAAACAGTGCTTGGCCTTCTATTTCTCTATTAGTAACAAAACTGAAATTCCAACTTGCTTTCTTTCAGATGCATGATTAAATATGATCCAAACACCACTACTGAAACCATGTAACTTTTTGTTTGTTTTTCATCACTTGCTTCCTTCCTGTTTTTCACTCAATGAAGTCAAATTTTTCCCCGGCTTCCTTTTGTTTCTTTTTTTCTCCAGTCTCATTTCATCACTATCACCCTGTCACTGTTTCTTCCCCTCTGTCCTTCTAAGACAGAGTCTTATATTAAGCTCTTTTACATCTCTAGAATATTTTCTCACTAGAGACTCATCTCTCTTTCTCCTTTAAAACCTTTTATTAGTCTTTGCTTTGTTTCTGATAATTTCTTCTGACACTCTATTTTATCCCTTATTTATTTGCAAAAGAGAGTTTAGCATACTTCTTGATTTAATCAAGCACTCTAAAAATCAGAGTTCTGCAAAACTATGTTCTGCATTTTCATGGAGTTTAACTCCACTAGTAATTCAGACAGTATCCTTTAGAGCACTTCTGTTCCTAAAGCTGCTTAATTCAAATCAGGCTACTAGCTCCATGAAGTGGTATCCTAAATGTTATTTTTCCACTACATTAAAAAAAAAGCGTGTTGATAGTATTTTCAAATACTAATTACAGTTTTGTTGTATCATACAAGATAACTTTAGTTATGACAGTGTTAGTTTTTCCTGACTAAAGTGGTTCTGACATAAAGCCAACCAAAAGCAATGAAAAAATGACAATTGTTTTTAGTATGCTAAATAAATCTTACCAGAGCATTGCCCAGAAAGAGAATAGAAAGCTCTAAGACATTTCTGAGCAGCTGAGATCTCTATTTCAATCATCTGGATTTCTAGATGGCTTGCTCTCTCTGGAAAAGATCTTAGCGTTAGAAGAAAACCTTTATTAGGACTGATGCGCATGTTTGATAGTGATCAGTCTCATGCCCCTCACAGTTAGATAACTCCGATGTTTATTACACAGTTCCCCAAAGGCAAACTTCTAGCAGTGAGAGATGTAACATTTGAATACATCAAGATAAAGTTTTCAACATTGATGAAAATACGAACAAAGTAAGAACAGGTACGTACAAAGGACATCATGTAAGACATGTTTTAAAGTAGGTATAACACCTGGTAAGTAATGTTTACTATCTAAAACATATATAAGTGACTACTGAATTCAGGGCGGGGGTGGGGGGGGTGGGGTGTCTCCATTTCTGATAAGTTTCATACTATCAAGGATAGAGAGGGAGTATTTAGGTTTGACATTTTTTCCCCTTTTCTGTTTTATAAAAAAGGAATCATGGAGGATACTGTAAAAACAAATGAGAGACTTATTCCCTACCTCCAAAAACATTAATATCTCCTAAATCATCAGCTACATATAAGCCAAGTAGTCTGAAGAAATTTAAATGCATATCTTCAGACTACTAACACATCTTCATATTCTGCTTTGTAGAACTGACATTTAGACATATAAACAATAAAATGTATCCACATCATTGAAACAAAAATAACTTTACAAATTTAAATGTTTTAACACTTTCTAAAGGGTTTATTTTACTTTTCTTTAATTCAAGCAATTTTATTAATCAATCTCAGTACATTTCAGGTGCATGGAAATCCAAAGATTAGGTAAAGGACAGAATCAGCAGTACACTATACTGTTGTATTAGTGGCCATAAAGACTATATTTAATTAAGTCCTCTCTAGGAGTACTGCATACTATGAAGAACTTAATGGCAGTCTACCAGCAGTTTACATGATTACAGTTTCATAGTGGATTAAACCTGCCAACTTCAGCTTCTTTTATAGGTCATACTTCACAGAAACTTTCCTCTTATCCATGGTAGATTTTAATAACTGGATTAATTTTTAGGTTGCTGAAAGCATTGTGAAGAGAACTGTTCTTTCTAAATAGCTCCAAAATAGACACAGAAATAAAAAGCACGCATGTTTCCATAGACACAGGTGTGATGCATTAAAAACAGCCACAAATCTATTCTCTTTCTACAGGTTACCTCCAGTTAGAAGCTAGACTATAATTATCTAACTTGCCCTGTAAGCAAGTGGATGCAAGCATGCCCATGACATAGCCAGGAAGGATATGATTTGTTTTCAGAAGGCAACATGATGCATGAAAAATTTGCAACTGATGAAACTTAGAAGTAGAGTATTGGCAAAGAATAACGTGCAAATTCTGCAGTCCTATCCAAAAGAGGCCTTCAATGTGCCTCACCTGATGAATCTCAATAGCCTATGTATTCAATGAGCTTAGCATTCTGTCGGGGCCACAAAATTCATACAAAGAACTCCTTTTACTAGAGTAGTTCATTTAAACTGGAGAAGTGAGGTGACTTTTAAGGTACAGAAGTCCTTAATGTGACCTTCCTGGAAAAATATTTTTTAAACATCACCTGAAGAAAGGCTCAACCTCCCAAAAGCTTTTGTTCCCCTCATCTCCTCACATCCATACATACACTATATCTGTTGTTCTAACAAAAATCATTTTTCTCTTCCTACAAACATGGCCTCATATACAATCTGAGACAAATATAACTACTACAATGCAGATACTATTTGCTAAGTGAAGGCCCTGCAGCACAAATCCCCACAGCTGTTATAAGACTCATCCCTACAATTTACATTATTTGGAGGAAAACAGGAAATAACACTTCCATGTGTCATCCTCAAAAGCTATCAGCATATATAGAGTTGTCAAGGTTTAGCCCCAGCCAGCAAGCACCACGCAGCTGCTCACTCACTTCTTTACCCCCACAGTGAGATGGAGAGGAAAATGGAAAAAAAACCAAACTCATGGTTTGATATAAAGACAGCCCAACAGGATAACAAAGGAAGACAACAACATATATAAAGTGATGCACAAATGCAATTGCTCACCACATATGGAAGAAAAAAAACCCCAATGCCCAGTCAGTTTCCAAGCAGGGATCCCACCTCCCAGCTCACTTCCCCAGTTCCATACAGAGCATGACATTCCATGACAGGGAATATTGCTTTGGCCAGCCTGGGCCAGCTGTCCTGGCTGTGCTCTTCCAGCTGCTTCTGCACCTGGCAGGGCGTGGGGAGGTGAAGAATCCTTGACTTTGTGTAGACACTGCAATTACCTCCCAACAACTAAAAACAGTTTTATCAACATTATTCTCATACTAAATTCAAAACACAGCACTGTGCCAGCTACTAGAAAGAAAATTAACTCTATCCCAGCAGAAGCCATGACAAGGGTTAAATATTTTCATAATATATAAGAATATGCATGAGATCACTTGATTATTGGTTTTTTAAACAAATACCACAAGGATCACGTTTGAAGTAGATATTATGTTGAAATAAAAAGAAAATTTACAGAATATTTAGATATGACACAAAGCAATTTTGCATCATATTATTTTAATTACATTTGGCATTATTTGCTCCACTGACCCTTCAAAAGAACAAGAATAATCTTTTATTAATTTCTTTTTGTATATGCATTCTGATAATGACGGGGTGAAATAATGTTCTGAAATATTATTGCTCGTTCTTTATGTATTCATTCCTTCACAAAATAATGTAATAAAGAATAATTTATCAATGAGGAGTGCCAACATATATACTTATTTTAAACTTATTACTATGGTGGTTTCTTTCTTTGATGACATTGTTTTTTAAATGTGATTTTATTCAAAAATATTATTGTTGCAACACTGAACTTCATTATATAGATCTGATATACTATGAGATGGCAGTAATACCCATGAAATTATCCATTGCATACGGCCAGGTGCAGTAGGTTTGACCTTGGCTGGATACCAGGTGCCCACCAAGCTGCTCTCTCTCTCCCCTGTCCAGGTGAGGAGGGGATTCAAAATATAACAATATAATAAAAGGCTCCTGGGGTAGAGATAAGGCCAGCGAGATCACTCATCAATTACCATCACAAGCAAAACAGACTCAACTTCGGGGAATTACTGTAATTTATTACCAGTCAAATCAGAGTCAAGTAATGAGAAATGAACCCAAATCTTAAAACACCTCCCCCTCCGCCCCTCCCTTCTTCCTGGGCTCAACTTCACTCCCAAATTCTCTACCTCCTCCTCACCAGCGGCACAGGGGGATGGGGAATGGGGGTTGTGGTCAGTTCATCACATGTTGTCTCTGCTGCCCCTTCCCCCTTGTTTACTTCCTGGGAAATATTTGCATTAAAATACAGACTTTTCATTAATAAGATTAATGAGAACTTTTTATTAATAAAGATCTAAGCATTGACATATTTTAAGAAAAAAAATAGTAACAGTGCTGCAGCTAGAGCATGCATTTGGACTCCAATTGATATTTGATTCAAAGTACCAGAACTACCTTTACTTTTCTGATCAAAATTTCTGTACTGTTATTTATTAGAATAACTGGACAAATAACCTCACAATAGCTACCCAAGGCAGACATTTCAGACAGTAGGCAGCTGAGAGATTAAAAAGCTTTGATTGCCCCAAGATGGCCTACTCTGCCCTGCTTCTGTTCCCTTCAGGAGAATAACAGTTGGACCCCACAGGACCAGAACCAGTGGCTCTTGCCCACAAATCCTTCCCTAGAAACTTGAGAGCATCCTATGATCGAGACAGTCACAATTCATCCAAGTTTCTGTTATTTCCTTCAGATGTACCAATGGCTTCTTGTGATCCCTTACAATTGGTAATCTACCTGCTATAACCTTTTCATATTTGCTATCCAGGACTGCTGATGATAGTGCAGACTATAAAGGTGTTTAACGTATTTTAATCATCTAGAACATGAAAACAGTTTGTGTTAGAAATAAAGATAATTCCATATTGAGAGAATGCTGAGACAATCTGTAAGGATTAAATGGAGACAGATGAAAAGACTGCAGAATGGAAGCCAATAATGTGCTTTGTTGAATGCAATGCCATGCCAGAAGGTGTAACTATGCAAGTTCAATGCTGCATTCTAAACAAGATATAATTGTTGGGAAGAGGACCTTATAATCACACTGTTATAAAGACCTGGTCACTGTGCAACAGTGGTAAAAAGAAAAATTACAAGAAAAAGAAAGTACTTTTTAAAAAAGTATTTTGCAGTTTCCTGCATTTTGCAAGACATTATTCTCACAGATACTGTGTAGACAACATAAAAAATGCTTTGAATATTCTTCAAGAATAATTTTTTTGTTCAGCTGAGCTAAGATGCACGAGAATTTGGCCCCACCAACCATTTTTTTAATTCAATAATTTGAAAACAATAAAGGAATTACAGTAATCTGGGAAGTTTTCATACCACGACAACTGCTGTTGTTCTTTCTGTTGTTGACAAGACCGATACTGGTTTCTGTAGTTTTTCAGTATTTTCTTTGACCCCAAAATTCCAGAGCACAGAGAAATGTTAGTCTTTTAAAAATAATTCATTTAAAATTGTTTGCTATAGTATTAATTAATATGAATCCTGTTAACATTAGAACTAATGGATCTAAAGTCAATTTCAGAGTGTGCTGCTGGTTTCCCATATTCTATACATATCAGGCAAGTTTTACATTATATTTTAAAATTAAGAGCACAAGGTATATTAATAAAACATTAAAAAAACTCTTGAAAATTAAACAACCGTGGTTATTACAGAAACAGCAACTTAGTCATATTTCTCAACTTGCATATTTTGTAGAGAACCTTTGTATAATAGTTACAAAACTAAACACCTACTACAACAATCAGAAAAGGTCAAAAACTTTGAAGACAAAACCCCTCCAAATTTCATTTTAACATTTGTACCTTCACTTTTAAAAATATTTAACACAATACTAACAATAGAAAAATAATTTATCCTGGGATCAGGAGAGAGAAGTCTAAGCAATTGGCTACAGCCGTGAGTCTGTAAACTCAAAAGTTCTTTCCAGAAAACTAGAATCCATGATGTTAGCAGAGAAAAGAGGAAGCACTCCTGTAGGTCCTGAACCAGCCACAGATATACAACTGCTCCAGGCAAAGGTGATTTAGAAGCATGTCTCCTCATTTATATTCTTCTGCTACTCACAACTTTTATGCAACTTTGTATACAAACTTGTTGGAAGGAAAAAACCCAAAGATCTTAAAGAAAGAACAAACCCCAGTAATTCTGAGATTACCTTTTATGAAAAACATATTTAAATTTTGAAATATTTTGATAATGTTGAATAATATTTCCCAGTATTGAAATTTTAAAATGGTAACTGCAGACATTTTATTCTTTTTAATTCTTTTGGTTTAAAGAGATTTTTACTTTACTCAGAACTTCTTAGCAGTCTACTTCAATTAATCAGTAGAATCTGATATCTATGTGCATACACATTAGTTAAATGTGGAGGCTCTGTTGTTCTGAAAGACTAAGTAAAAATTTTCAAAATGAAGGCAGGAATTGTCAATCTTTGCTAGCAACTACTTATATTATATAGGCCTGCAAACATGAAGTATCTTCAGTGTATGGTTGTCCTTTATTAAACAAGTGTCATCTCTAAATATATCTACAATTAATTGCCATGATAATGTGAGCCGTTTAGTTTGGCTGATTAACACCTGGGAGAACTCATCTATTTCCATTTTTCCAATGCTCAGAATAATAATCTATTCCAGCAGCTAATCTATTTGGCAAAATACGTTCTTCTACCTTTTAGGAGGATTCTCAGATGGTCACATAATGTATTTGCTAACAAAAAAATCTGAGAGAGAACACATGGTAGCACTCCTTAACCATCTGACAATAGAGGAAAGCAGTAATTTTGGAATTCAATTCTTTTTATTCCTCAGCTAAGTTTTATGTCTTTATTTAAATAAATATCATGAAATGTATTTTTCCTTCTACAAAATGGTATAAAGTGTACAGAAAAGGGAGGAGTACATTTTAAAATTTATTTTATTGTGTAAAAAACCCCAATACTTGAATAAATAACAGAACATTTACAAATACTTTAAGCAGAAAACAATACCCAGGATCCTGTAAAATGGTGGTATAAAATTACCAACTCTTAAGCAATGTTGTATTACATTTTATCATTGCCTATGTAGTTGAAAACACTGTAAATCATTATTTTCTATAAATTGAGGTGGGATTATCACCTAGTGAACTTTCTCTTTCAGTAGATGTGTGGAAATATATTCCTACAAAGTCGAAAGGAGTCCCATCTTCTGGCTGCAAAATAATCTGCTCTTGACCAAGAACTTTTCAAAGAAAAGCACAGGTGATAATGCTAGCTGCTCATCTGTTCTGCAAGACTGGTAAACTTCACTTAGTTTCTTCTCTTTTCCTTAAAATTATTATACGAGAAACACATTGAATCATGCGCCAGGCTGTTTGCAACCATATTTTAAAATTGCAGAAAGATTATTCTATGTGAAAATCTAAATGTGCAATTTATTATAGGGAATCTGTAACAAAGACATAAAACAGGAGATAAAGGAATTTACTAGACACCTAAAGAGAACTAAAATGCTAATCATGAAACTGTGCCATAAAGGGAACTAAACTTTATTGTGGCTCTTTTTATAACTTCAGCACTAGAACAAAAAAAATACAGCCTAACAGACTGAACTCTTAGGTGAAGCAATAGGATCTTAGCTGCTAGATCTAGAGGTCAATATTCCAACACGGGATCTTTTGTTACACCTGCAAGCATATGAAAGCTAGTAAACAGTTGTATCACAGAGAACCAAACTACTAATACAAAGAACACCTCATTCAAGAATGTCTACACTGTAGGATACATGTTTTTCTACACTTTGGGGTGAAAGCATATTCCTCACCTGCACGCTGATTCCTCACCCTGATGTGACCAGGCACAAACCATCATCTCAATTTCTGTGCATGGAAAAAGCAGGTATGAAGTGGAGCAATAGTCATGTCATTAACGATCAGAAAATGAGACCCCCTCAGACATCAGCAGTATAGCATAAATATAGCCCCTAAACAATAAGGTATTTACTGATTAAGTGTGGCAAATGGAAAGGGACAAAACACATTCCAATCTCCAGATTTATTCTTTTATAGCAGCTTAATCTTTGTAGGAAAGAGATCTTTATGTTGAATGATGAGGTTAAAATTTGTGCTAGTTTTACGGCTCTTCTTACTGCTAAAGAGGATACAGGGGGTTACTGTAAATATATATGATACTCTAGGTTTTTCAAGATTGTTAATTATCCATTTAACTGTGATCTTTACCTTATCTTCCTAACTTATCTGCTTTCTGATAAGATTTCTCACATTTTAGCATGTTAAACTGTCTTTGTATTCTATACTTGAATCAAATTCAAGTATTCAAATAGCAGCAATGATGAATGACCATGATTCTCTTAGAAGTTAGGGCAGAAGGACTAAGAATTTAACTTTATATATTTCAAAAACAATAGGCTGTTCATCTGTGAATATAATTAGATTATGATATATTTTGCTTTCAGCTGTGATTCAACATAAACACAGAACTCTGGCAATGGAACTTTACAATGCTTAGAATTAATCATATTCTTAAATGCTTCCCTTCAGTGGGTGACTATTTAGACAGAACCAGGTTGCAATATAAGACTCTGTGACACATTAAAATATGTTATTCACTACTTGCTTAAAGGGATTATTAATCTGAAGTAGAGATAGGGAAGTTGTGACAAAGAACAGAAAGACTATGCAACAAAAACATAAGTAGGAAAGCTGAAGAGACTCAAAATTTGTTATTCCAAAAGCAACTAGTAAAACACCATTTGGTCAACTAATTCAACACCAGTTTTTTTTCTGTTTCTTCTTTAACATTTACATAACTTCATAATCATAAGTTGTACTTTTAAATGCACAGAAAAAATGAGATTTAATGCCATTGTGAGTAAAATATGTTCTGCTTTACAGGACCAAAAGTGTCAAAACTGATTAGGTTTGCCTTTAAACCCATCATTTCTACAAAAGAGCAAAGATGTAAATTTAGAAACAAAAGTGTAGACGTGTTTATCTGAGCGTATTTGGTACCTAGCTCTCTTTTCATTGGTTCGTTCTTTTTCACTAAATAGAAATAATCCTTCAAAAATATTACTTATTTGGAAAAAAATAAAATAGCTTCTAAAGTTCTCAGGCATTTTTTAATCTTCTTTAAAAAAATGTATCTTTAAAAAGAAAGTAAAGTTACCTGATAATCAGCAGGATCAGGAGTACAAAAATCTCCCAAAAAAAGGCAAACGTCGAGGAGCTGAAGATACAAATGCTACTGTGCTTACAGATGCTAAATATACATTTTTAAAGAAAAAAAACACTTTCATTTTCAATGTTATGGGGTTTCACCATTGGGATACAATGACCATTTAAGGGCTGAATCAGTTCTTTCATGTTGTGAAATCTATCTAGAGGTAAAAAGGCTTTTTGCTGTAACCAAATTCAGAGTTACACTAAGCATCATTGGTCCAAGCCAAATATGGGTTGCCCTCTTTTGCTTTAAGGCCTGAAAAGGTAATTCTGCTGGAAATCTCCCTATCCTCCACCACCACCCCCTTTTTTTATTTTTTTTAGAGGAGAAACTACTGTACAGACTCACATTACAATGGAGATTTTGCTTTGTACTAAAGTAGGCTTATACAAGAGGAAGAAAATAAAGATTTGGACTAATAGCAGGGAAGCAAATTGTACTGGGTAATCTCTGATCACAGTATTTAGAGTTGAGGCATCTAGTGTGACACACAGCTATGTTCAATGAAAGAGAACAAGCATAAGGCTTCCAGGTGTGCTTTAAAGCCTTGCTAGTAAGGAGTTGACAGGTGAGCTGAAAAGCTATTTCAAAATTAACATCTGTCAATGGCAAAGGAGAGAGGAGTTAAGACTGGATCCTCGGCAGCACTGGTAAATATAGAAAGAATGAGTATCACCTTCTGAGTAACGTCCTCAACATTGTTCAGAAGAGTCAAAGAAGGGGTTTTATGTAAAAAGACTTAAAGACGTGTTAACTTGCTTTCTTGAGTCTTGGTAATTACTATCAGCACACACACCCCCAAAATGTCTCAGGGCATTCACCCCAAAGTATGGTGGGGTATATAAAAAAAAAATCTTCTGAACAATCTCTTAAGTTAGCAACTCCAGCTTATTCCATTTCAGCTCCAGTTCAGCATGGAAAACAAAGTTATTGCCCTTAGCACCTTTTATTTCTCACTGATCAGGGTCTGAGACCAGTTGTGTGATGAGATCTGAGGATGATATTGTGGTGTCATTCAGAAAGTATTTCTGAGTATTGCCCTCTTTTCAGTGCAGGGTGTAACTAGCAGATAGAATAGTGGTAGGACACACATAATTTACATAGATGGCACAGGCAACTGACCTGCAAGTCAGTGGATAAAATACAACAGCTACATTTGTCAAGCAGAACAGAAAGTGAGCTTCAAGGACACCACTGAGTTGCAGATGACTCAGCATGACTTATGACCACTTGAGGACAAAACAAAGAGAAGCAAATGCAAAAAAGCTGCAGAGGGCATCCAGTCTCTGTTCAAAGTGACCAGTCACATCAGATGACCAAAAAGAACTGGTATGCCACCAAGTACCATTGGCTTTACATAATCATGCACAATAGAGCACGCTATGTGAATGTGTCTTTTAGAGAGGCATTCCATCACTTGCCCTTCCATCCACTACTAAACTGGTGTGAGATACAATCTTGCCAGTAGAATGAAAGCATAATTCACTATTCATGTATTCACTTATGTAAAATCATGCTTTCCACATTACGATTGAGTCTTTGGTATTTTGTTGATAGTTAGCTATAGAGTTTGTATTTTAGAGAAATAGCCTAATTTAATAATAGCCCTAAATGGGGAAAAAGAAGAAATCCAGCATCAACAAATGCTATTCATATTGCTTCTTCGTTAGGTAGCAATCCTATAAATGAGGTAAACCAAACATACTATTATAAATCAGTTTGCATATGTAAAGTGTGCTTATTTCCTAGAAACCCAAACTAATGGTGAGTTCCAAACCATATCTGCATTCCTTTGACCAAAATCCATTTCATATTTACTGTATTTTCAATTACAAGAATAATTACTAACATCCTAGAATATCAGCCTTACAAATATTAGATTATGTACCCTGAATGCCATCAGTATTGCGATTAATTGCAAACCTCGTGGTTTTTCTAGCTTGCAGTATTGAGTAAATTGAACACCAGATTGACCAAATAGGATCTTTTTCATTCCTGATGTTTTGTAGGACTCAAGAGCTGCGCGTGGTTTGTTATATGCGCCAGGAGTTTGTGTGATTGATTTCTCAGGTGGAAATCTCTAGTGAAGCACAAGGGGGAAAAGGTATGCCAATGATAGCCTACAGCACACTCAGAAACTACATAAACAGAAAGTACAGTACATTTACAGTAGTCTTTCTTTTTTTAATGTAATTCAGACACAGTGGCAGCTACCAGCTTAAATCTTTCTGGTCACATAGGAATGATTGTCAACCACATATTAATGGCAAGCATTAACACCACTTGGCTGTGCAAAACACTTTGCATGTATGTGCACAAATACGTAACCACATGAATAGCTCACAGTATGAAAGGTATTTATTCAGTCAACTCAGGCTTTAGTGGTATAGCTACAGACATTTTCAAAGACATGTCTACCTTTGAAAAATTATGCCTTCCATTTGTGATTTACATGGCTGCTGTCTCTATACTTCATGCATATTAAGTACAATATTGCAGAAATTTTATGCTCAGATACTGAAATACTACAAGCCAACTAGTACACATAGCAAAACAATAAAGGGAGGAAGAACTGTAAGTTTATTGTAAAGATATTTTAGGGGAAAAAAAAAATTTAGCTTTGTGGACATAAGCTGTGTGATGCTATTTGGCCTTGGTTCCTGAGATTTATCATTAGTATAGAGCACAATCCCTGGTCAGCTGAATTTACTATAGTTAGATGTAAACTAAGCAAAAAAGGGTCTCACTAAAAGCCAATGTATTCTTAAGTCATGTGACTCAAAGTCTTGTTCAAAAACACATGACAAGAACTAATATTCCTCCATTAAATAATTTTTCAGTCAATGAAGACATCAAATTTACCTACATTCACTTGTGCTCACCATCACACAAAAAACATCTAGGTTTATATTGTTTCATCTGAATATTCAACCTTAGGGGTTTTCTTTTTCCTCATGAATTTTATTTTCAGGTGAAAGTGTCACTTTGGATTACTAGCAACTGAATCCATTAGTTGATATGGCAACACACATATATATACACATAAAAATTAAAAACACTTTTAAAAATTTTTTGTGCTTCAGAAAGGGAGTAAACACCTCAGACAGGATGAAATCCAGCACCTGATCTATGTTTCAGTGAAAATCTCCTTTGAACGTGCAAGAATACTCACTATAAGTGCATATACTCTACACGTTACATTGGTTTGCATACTCAGAAAATATTTCACTTATTTCTGCCATCGTGCTTTCAAAGCACACAACTAAGTAATACGCATTACCTGAATGAAATTTATAACCACTGCAATGCCTGCAAAACATCCTCCATGTATTGCATGTGGAATAACATGAGATTCAAATTTCTCATTTACATGAGAGTTTTCAAGCATATACATGAAGCTACATCTTTGGTCCACAAATACTTTTATGTCTGAAGCACATCTCATGAACATCAAAATTTAGACAAGACCACACAGAAGCAATTAAGTAGTCACAGAACACTACAATTATTATTTACTGAGAGTTATCTTACTATTGTATTATTCAGGTTATTATAATACATAATAGCAAAGAAAGAAAAATACATATGGCTTGCTTTGGACTAGTTTCCCTCTTCTAAAACTGACTTCTCATTTCATATTGCCCTGGTCCTGGGAAACTCTGAAAAAATATAACTCATCTCATAACTGTCTACACATATATGTAAGAAAACAGTTGCTTCATGTACATATGAACTTCACGTGAAGTTAAAAGTGAACCCTTATATAGATATTTCACTTCAAGGTCAATATAAATGGACTACTGACCAGTCACTGGGAGGATGTGGGGGCATATGGAGTCTTGAGATCACTCCAAGACCTTATAAAAGTGTATTCCATGACTATGTTATTCTCTAAAGGATCTTAGCAAAAACTACTTTCCCAACACACAAAGTTTTGTATGTTACCAAGTAAAACACTTGTGTATTTCATTATCTACAAATACAGGCACAAAACTACTATAAAGTTTTACTTTTTGAAATTTTCCAGTTTGTGGTTTGACTCCCTTGTTTGAATACTTTACAGCAAAACTAGAGGTTAATGGAATATTCTCAGGATTTTTCACATTTCCTCCATAGTTCACAGCACTCGCATGAGGAGCTGTGCTTCGTAGTGCAAACAGAAATGTACTACATGATCCTACATGAAACAAGACAATAACTTGGAAATTTTAGCTCATGCAAGACTTGTATTGAAGACTACATACAGCTTGCATGAATCTGTTTTGCTTTGGAGAAAACAAGATCAGAAGTTGTGAAACATAGTAATCATGTAGAAAAGCACTGTGGGAACAGAAATGTAACAAAATAAATTAATAATAAATCTCTACACCTGAACATCAAATAAAAGAACGATTTCTCTAACCACCTCCATACTATAAGATAATACAAATTCCCACAATAGCAAATTGGTTTTTGTGAGGCAATTTAAAGAAAAAATTGTGCAGTACAGGTAGAATAAATTAATCCAAAATTATTTCACATTTAACAACCAGTGTTTGTCTTGCACACTGACAAGGTATTGGCATATGCAGAAGTTTCTAAAACATTGCTGTTAGCATTGCTATTTTTCCTCTCGTACAAGAAGTACAATAAATCCTACTTTCAACAACCAGCATTTACTTAAAATTGTACTTAAGTAATTTTGGTATGGATCTTATACCAACTCAGCATTTTCCTAAATTGCTATAGTATTTTATGTTCAATAACAAGAAAGATTGCTATTAGAATACAACATTCTAGTGGGGTGTTTGCGACCCGTAACTGGTGGTTGATTGTCCAATTCATAGTGCATTCTTTCTATCTTACAGAAATGCAGAGATTTTGCACCTGCAAAACTTCTTCGTGCAATTGCAATGTACATGTATATTAACCTGAGTAACCGTGTATTCTCTGTTTCAGAAAAAGATCTGTCCTACACAATCTAAACCAGAAATTTATTAAAAATCAGCTTTAGACCAAGAAGGGATATCACATGGCTAAAGACAACAGAAAAATTACTTTGATCCTTAAATAAAAATTTTAAAAAAACCACACACAAACACAAGAAAATCCCACAACTTTAGAGCAAAGACTACATCACAAGCATTTTAAAAATTATATACAAAAATGTAACAGTACATGCCAACAATTTTTTTTAAAATCTAAGAAAAAAATAGTGTTTAACCAAGTGTTTATGCACACAGCTGTGCTAATTTGTATTCTCCTTAGCTTGACTGGATCACACCAGTTCTGAATTTGAATAGCAGCAAAAGAACAATGAGATCTGTACGTGCATCCCGTCAGCCTAGCCACTTCCCTGTTACACGTCAGAGCTTACAACTGGCATTCAAAGCCACTTCCAGCAACTCAAGGGGAAATACGTTTTAAAGATACCTGATTAATAATATTTCTACTGAGAGTCCTTCATTTGTAGCCCCAATGCACCTGTTACTTAAAATACTTCACACAGGTGTGGGAGCTGAAACATTTTAACTCTTGTTAAGTTATACGGACTCAGGTTAATAACCCACATGCAACTTTTCCACTCCATTTACAAACCCTAAGACCCATTAGGTTCCCAACTAGATATGTAAATCTATGCCAAAGCATGCCAGAAGTTGTAACATTTATTGTATAATCATTTGCCTTTCCTTTAATTTGGAGGAAAACCAATTACCACTATTTCTAGTGAATATTAATAAGCAAGATCCGCTGCTTCTGATATGGCACTCTAACCATGTTTTCTCCCACACTGCAAGCACGGCAATGAAGAAAAATCAGTATCTTCATTGCTAACAAAGGCTACCCAATGTGAACTTATGTCTAGCCTCCAAGACAGAAAGTTAACTTAGGAGGTGTAAGTAAAAAGGCAGACATTTTTCGTCATTTTAGAATGTGAGTAGTTTACTAATTTTACAGACAGCAAATCCCATACAGGTATGTAAAACACATTCTTATAGCAGATGCTTAAGGGAATCTCAGCATTCTCAGGAAAAAATAAAAAATTCAATCAATGATAAACACAATGTTGTAAATTTAGAGATATTGCCTCCAACAAAATTCTGTTATATCAGCCATATTTTCCTAAGTTTTAAAAATCAGCATCTTCTATTTGACTACTATGCAATTACTAAATTTTTAGTTTATCTAGTAAGATCTGTTTGTATTACAATAGGATTTTTATAAAGAATACAGAAAACTGCTGTATCCAAGTTATTCACTACAGTAGGCAAGAATTAATTTCCTTCTGAGAAACTCTGCTATAAAAAGATATGATTACAATTAATTAAGTTTGACAGATTTTAATCACCGTTTTCATATTTTTACCCTTTCATTAAACAGCTATCATAACAACACAAGCTGTCCTGTTGAATCATTTATCAGAAAACAGAATACTTGAACTATCATCAGAGCATTTCAAAGTCTAAAATGGGTGGAAACACATATCAGACAAACAAATTTAGGCCTATTTAAGCACACAATTATGTTTGTTATCAGCTATAGACTTTGTGAGAGTTCAGAAACTGGTTTTATTCTATGCTGTAGAGACAAGGAAAACATGAAAGAAACTACAAATTTTGCTTACAACTTTTAATGATTCACAGATACCTATAAAGAGAATTATAATCAGTGGTGGAAATATAAATCAGAGTCATAACAGTGCTTTTACTTGAATCATTTTTTTATTCCCCCCGCCCCTTGCAGAAAGTGTTATTGTATATTTTAGAAGTATAGAAACATTGAACCAGTCTAACCATGAATTATAATACATTTATTTTGTGTAGCAGAAAAATCTATTGTAGATTTATACTGTCTTCAATCTAAAAACCTGGAATGTCTGCATATGGATTATTGAAGTAAACTCTTAATAACTTCACTTCTACTTGAAAGCATTTTCATACCTATTCTAATGAAGAAACAGGAACCCTAATATAGATTTTAATCCTAAGCTTAAGCAAAACATATCACTGAAAATGGTTTAAAAGTTATTCAAAAGACCATTATTTCTTCCTCAAGAACATAAATAAATACTTCAATAAAACACCAACCTGATATGCTAAAGACAAGTATATACGTAAATGCTTACAAACTGTTTGACATAAATAGCCCCAAGGACAGACCCAGAGCTTCCAGGACTCCCAGCTCCTCCAAGTCTGGTGGGGACAGAGGAAGGCTTTGTGCCCAGGCAGTCTCTCCAGGAAAAGCCCACCAAGCAGGGATGATCTGAGATAATCTACTTTCAATCTTGTGAGGACCTTCCAAGTCCCAGATCCCCAGCACAGCCTCACCTTTCCTGGGAGGCTGAGGAAGAAACGCGAGTCCTGCTGACAGCTTGCAAGCTCCAAGCTCATGGCTCAGCAAAGCTACTAACAGGTCTGGCAAGCAACAAAGACACCAACTGCTGTGTGGGGTCAGGAATGACTGGCAAAGGGCACACATCATATGGCTACATCCTAAGAACAAGGGTATTTTGATCATTTTCAGCTGCTCTTACTCACAATGTCCTGAACTTCGGTCTATTTGTCAGTAACCATGTACAGGGAACACAGGACAAGTCCCACTAAGGATCAGCAAATAAAGAAATACTGGGCAGCAAAGAAAGTACAGAATTAAATTGAAGAGCATCGTGCTTTCCATAGCCTCAGTTTTGTGGTTCAGCATTCCCTATATAGGCCATTCTAAACCAAACCAAGAGAACCACTAATTTGCATATGGAGAACCTTTATTTTGGTTTAAAGGGACAGAAGAAGAAAATAGAATGGAAAAGCTTGTAGGTTGAGATAAAGACAGGGAGATTACTTTGCAATTACCATTATGGGCAAAACAGACTCAGCTGGGGAAAGTTAACTTTACCTTATTGCCAGTTCAAATAGATTCAGGGTGTGAGAAACAAAAACACAAATATTAAAACACCACCTTCCCTTCCCACTTTTCACAGGCTCAACTTCACTCCTACATTCCAGACTCCTCTACCCACCCTGAAGTGGCACGAGGGGATGGGGGTTACAGTCAGTACACATTGGTTTCTTTCCTCCACTCCTCCTTTCTCACACTTTTCCTCTACTCCAGCATGAGTTCCCCACCTGCTGCACTCCTTCAGAAAAATCTGCTCTAGCATGGGCTCTCCATGGGCTGCAGTTCTTCTGGTATATCCATCTGCTCCAGCATGGGTTCTCCACAGGCTGCAGGGGAAAATCTGCTCTGATGCCTGGAGCACCTCCTCCTCTGCTGTTTCTCACTCTTTGTTCCCTCCTCCTTTGTCTGTCTGACATTATCTGTCTCTTCTTAAATATGTTTTTACAGAGGCACCAGCTTGGCTGATGGGTTTCAGCTCTGTCCTGTGGTGGGTCTGTTGCAGAGCTGGCTGGAACTTGCTGTGTCTGGCAGGAGGTAATCCTTGACCTCTTCCCACAGAGGCCACATCTGCAGCCTCCTCACCCCACCACCAAAACCTTGCCACACATACCCAATGCAAGCATTAATGGAAATACAAGGACATAAAGTCTTCCTCAGGCATTTACCTATTGGATAAAAATCAACTGACAAGCTGGGTAAGACAGAAGCATATACTTTTAAAATAATTGAAAAGGGTGAATAAGGGCAATTGAAAAAAAAATACATACCTCTACATAGTATAGCTATAAGAATGAATAACTAAAATTTAATCTGCAGAAAAAAAAAAATCTTGTGAAAAAGAAAATTGCACCCTGAAGAGACACCTATTCTTGACAACATGCAACCATTTGCTTTAAAGTGTGTTTAAATGTCACTGTATCATTATCCTAGAAGTTGTCCCTTTGCAGTCAGTATATTTCATTATTTGAAATCCATTTTACTCATTACCATGTGCAGACAGAATATTACCTACAAG
>VXBL01009162.1:385610-397214 GCA_013400195.1 Aramus guarauna | reverse complement strand
GGGGGGGGGAGCCCACATTTATGTTTAACAGTTACAGTGCAGCTGCAATAAGGTTACCTTGAAAACTTTACAGTCAGGAAATTAGAAAGTTACTTTATTTTGAGGGATACTACAAGCTACATTAGAAGCTTCTAACTTGTTTAGTCATTGCTCTTTTGCTCTAGTATCTTATAGCCTGGTAAATCTTACTTGTTAAATATGTTACTAAATACTCCACATGAGAATGTGGCCAGGTAACGTTGATGAAAAATAAAGACATTCTTTAAGATTTGTTACTCATTTGTACTCCTTTTTGATGGAGTATCTGATAAGCAAGACAGATGCTCAGAATTCTCCCAGCCAGGGCTGTCAGAGAAGGCTTTCAATCCACAAGCCTTTGCAAGGTGACCATTTCTTGTGAAAGTATTTACAGCATCCCTTTGCTTCTTCTTTCCTCATATTCAGATTTTAGGAATGCAACTTATAGATGATACCAGTGATGCAAAACTCAGTATAGTGCAGGTATGATCTGGGAGTCTACAAGCATTTATAACATTTCTTAGTGAAATTATCTCAAATCAATTCTTTTACCTTTGTCACATAGTTTAGAAACTTGCTGCTGAAGAACTTACTCCTGAATACCAAATCTTGGACTTAGCAATGTTTAAAAAGCCAGTCCCTGTGCCAAGAAAGACACTGATGGATGCCTCAGATGTGACTATTTTCCAGTGAGGATAGGTAAAAGATGCAGTGCTCCCATGCACAAATTAGAATGCTGTTTGAGTCCCCAGTGAAAAAAAATAGTAAATCAGTTACAATCTTGTGTCTTATCTCCTATGTTGACAAATCACTCAGTTCAAATAGCCACTGGTTTAAAAAAAAAAGAAAAAAAATTAAAAAACTAAAAATAAAGTAAAAAAACCCACCAAACCACAACCAGCAACAGTTGGAATACTGGAATAGAGCTAGTCAAGCAATTAGTAAAGTTATGCCTATTTAACCATCTTGTTTTAAAAGCGCTAACAATCATCTATTTTCAAAGTTATTAATGTGTCAAAAAGTATCTTGTAATTTCTTTCAAATAGTAAATCACCAATGCACTTCACTTTTACACACAAAAATATCAACACCCCATGACAGCTTTTTTTATATTTCCCAAAAATATTATTACAGCTGTGGGCAGCAACTAAGAATGGAAAATTTCAACCAAGCAACAAGTTATTCTGAAAGTATAAAAAAATTTTTAGAATTATATAAAACTGCAGTCATCACATAATTCCAAGTTTATTTACAGTCAGAATATACATTTTTTAAAAAGCTAAAAGATACTGAATCGAAATAATGAAGTAATTTTATAAGACTAATTGATCACACCAGATAACTGACAGTTTTCAATATAATGATTAGTTTTATCAATATAACAGTCACATTATTAAGATCAATCAGTCCATATAAAATTGCAACAGGAAGTTATATAGTCAAATATATCATATTTCTTGAAATCCTTGTTAGGGGAAATATGGAACAATAGTTTTGTCAGAACTCGGGGAAAGGACAGTGTTAAAGACAGATGGAATTATGACAGTCAAAGCTATAAAACTGTATATTAAGATTTGAAAGTCTCTCAAAAGCCATTGAGATTTTAATACATTATTCTTATTTTTAAGAAATAGAAGTCTTTATTGTGGCAACTAAAGCACCAAATATTATGTCTGCATACTTAAGATGCCATCATTAAAAAAACCCACACCACCACAACCACCTCTCAAGATGTAAAGTATTACAAATTTCATACTATTTTTTGAAATTTCCTTTTCCCTAATGTGGAAACACTGTCTACTGTGAAAATCATGTTCCACGCTATGATGATGTTCATTTAAGCATGTTATTTCTAATTGTTTGTACATCTGTACCATTTTGTGGTCCTATAACTTTAAAATATTTCCTCTCCAAAGCGATAGTTCCCAAAATGCCTTACACTGACAGAACAAGAAATTTCAATTCTGTATCTTTCTGCTCTAAAAACTGCCAGATGTCAGCTTGGTATTAATGGTTTTTACAACACGCTCTGAGCCTTTAAGGTTTTCTATACTAAGAAATGTAGATCAGCTCAAGACAATGTCAGTGCCACATACAGCTGAACTGGTGCTGAAAAGTGCAGAAATGCAAAATGTAGACAAAAGCAAACTACCTTAAGCTCCCTTCAAAAAGTCTGTTGGACCTCTGCTGACTGGAGAAGTGTTTTTAAAGGTCTAAAGTACTATCAAGCTAGCTGTCTTTAAGTATTAAAAATATACCAAAACGAAATCCTGATCCAAAAACCACTTAAGCTGTGGGAGCTACTATATACACACACTCCAACCATTTGTACTGGCTCAAGTGTCAGCGACTATGAACAAGATAAAGTTAAACTGCACAGCGGTTGAAGAGCTTCTTCCCCCGCCCTCCACTTGCTCAGGCACACCTAGGGACTCAGGGAGAACTGAGGTTCAAAAAAAGCCTTCACACAATTACTTCTAAGCAACTTTTCAACGTATTTCTGCTGTATTTACACAAATATTTCTCAGAGCAGAGTCCAGGATCGCAGCATTGAGAGAACTTTGTTCAGCCTCCTACTTTTTTGTTCATAGTATTAACTAGTTACAACTAGTTCAAACTTACACACTTCACAATAAAATCTTTATTATTTGAGCATATAGCATTATTTATGCAGGCAATTTATTCTTTAAAGGTATTGATAAATACATTTGTACAATAAATTATGGCATCTCTCTCAGTCATATAGATCCAAAAGTAATTACTCCAATCGACTTACTCTGGCCATATCTTACACATAGATTAATCAGCTTATATCACAGTCTACATTTTTTTTTTTTCCTCTCCATTTACCATCTGATAGCACAGAACCTGAAAGTTGTAGCATTTTTATGTTTAAATTAGTCATGTCACTTGCTGGCTCCTGTATATTTTATTGTACACAACACACACACAATAGGCTTTTTGCAAGTCCTTATCCCCTTACATTTCTTTTATGCATTGAATAGAGAAAGGTTCAAGTTCAAAGTGCATTAATTCAATGCATTTTCAAAAATTGTAAACGGGTTTCTTCCAGAGCTTTCTCTCATTCAATCTGTATTTCTCTTTGAATATGACAGAATATTTCCAGTTTTTTTCCAGGTAGTACACTAATTTCCATAAAGCATGTGTTTATAAACGCATTGCGCAAGTCTCCTGCTATTAGAATACTATCAAGTGATAATAAGTGATTTCTTCTGTTTGTGGTTGTTATTATCAGTAATAATAAAGACAAATTAGTCCAACTTCCACTAAACAATAGAACTTTTCCTACTGACTCAATGAGGATTGGATAAAGTATTTTGATTGTCTGCATGAGGTCCAAGTTCCAATCATTATTAAGCTAACGTATCTAAACAGTTTTTCAGGACCTTAAAACACACAAGTTAGATAGTCAAACTTTACTCTCTTGATAGTAAGCAAATTTTTTATGCTTCTGCCATGTTCTTTGGAGGGTCGCTGCAGCAGCTGGTGAGTGCTAAGGCATAATGCTTAAAGACAAGTCGGTCAAAACCTCTCTACCTCCCAAACCTGGACTAAAAGTTTAGAAGTGACAATAATTTACTGCATTAGCATTACGTCTGACATTTTTCTTGGCCTCTGATATTCCAGTTTTTGAGAAGCTTTGATACAAAATCACAACATCGCTGCAGACATTAAAGGCTCCTTCTATTAAGATTTCTTTATATGATAAACAATCTCATCTTGAGAAATAATATAAAATAGTATTACACCAGTATTACCTCAGATCAATACTGCCTCAATCAAATGAATTTAATCTCCAAAAAGCTCAACTAACTTGCATATTCTAATTAATATCATGCTGAAAATAGTTAATGATGCTAAATTATAGCAATCTTTTTAAAAGGGTCAAATTTGTCGATCTGCATTTAAGCTATAAACATCAGGCATGAAAATGAATTGGTTTTGAAGTAACACTAATTCTGAAAGGTCCCACTTAAGAAAATTATTTCCTTGCATAATTTTTTTTTTAATGTTTAATCAAGCCACCCAGTAAACGATTATAACTGATAGCAAATTGCAGTGTTGTATCTCTCTTCCTATTGCTCTGAGCAGAACCACCCCCACCTCCCCATTTTCTTCCCTTGAGAGTTTTCACAGAGAAGACCCTTCATCAGGCATAGTCTCCACAGGGATCTATACAGGTACACAATAGAGTATGGCTTTAAAACTATGTTAACACAAGATTGGTTCCTCGCTGTTAAGAGATTTTTATTAGTGTGTAATGTTACACCATCATAGATGTGTTCCCAAAATAACAGCTTCGCACTATACAGATTGGCACCAGCAATTGCTGAGTACAAATTCACATAAATTCCTAGAGAGTGCTAGTTCATACGCCCCCACTTCCAATGAATAAATACCTGTCTTAAAAGGTCACCCCACTACCTGTTGAAATCAAAAAAAGTAATCCCATGAAAAGAAGATCAATGCAGCTTTGCAGATAATTCAGTATGGCTGCTTATTTTCTCAGAAAGATTTATATTTTTGCTGATGCTCTTCAGTTAATACTTATCATATTTTAAATTTAATAAGTATATCGATAGCTACATTAATACTTATATTGTACTTTTCACTTTTTATCTAGGTACAAAAAAAAAAAACTAAAGTAACATTCCTGTGAAGAAAACATGGTTATTTGTGTTTGGATAAAGTTTGGTCATGAACCAGATGGATTAGCCACTCTGCTTGCTGTCACACAGAATACACTGCAGAGACAACTAAGGTCATAGGTTTCTGCACAAAAAACAAAGCTTTATTTTAAGCATTGGTTTAAGATCCTACAGTCAAAATGTTTCACTAGAAAAAGAAAGAAACACACTGATATACTCATAAGAAGTTCACTTCCCTTGACAGTATCTGTTCAGCACACGGGTTTCTCAACATGAAAGAGTATCTGTGAAAATTCAGGTCACAGAAATCATTTTGAAACTTGCTTGTAAATAAGAAAAAGCAGTTTGAATCAAGACAAGGCTATCAAAAAGATGAGATATACTGATACATGGCAGATCAAACATATAAACATGACAGTGGTAGTTCATTTGAACATGCAAGTACCATTATTTAACACATTATGTCACCCTATCAAATCTGAGCGAGAACTCAAGGAAACAATGATAAAAGAAATTAAATGGCAGCAAATACTATTCATATGACAATATCTTTTCCAGGAGGTCTTAGGAGCATGTACTTGCATAAACTGACAAATTACAGCATACAAGACAAAAGTCATCAGACAACTTACTTTCAAATAATCACCATCTGAAAATGACTGGGGTCTACTATTTATGAGGCAATAGAAAGTTCATTAATATATAATTATTGGTTTTAGTAACCATATTCATTACAGTTTTACTGTCCATACTGATGCATTTCAGGTTCTATCAAGGGTCATTACAGAGCCTTTAGTTTGCCTCCAAATTCCTGTATTTATTTTTCAAATTGTCACTGGATAAAGGCAAAATGGAGACTTTTTAAAAAAAATTAGTAGGGTTGCTAATCCTACAGTGCATAAAAAAAATTGTCTGTTGATATAAACAATAATTAACAGATCTGTATCAAACAGTCATTTAAAATCAGTGCTGTTTGTCAAATACACATATCTTTACAGAATATGTGATTTTTCAATTTCTTAAATACTGAAAGGTAACTCTGCATTTGAACATGCTATTACGAAGCCACTGAAAAATATTTATCATTCCACAATTCCTTAACAATGAGCCACCATGCTCTGTTCTAAGGTGTTAAACTTAAAATTGTTCACATCAGAGTGGCAGAACACCACCGTTCTTTCTAGTGATATTAACACACCATAACACAGAGTCAGTGGTTTTAATCAACATAGAGAAGTTCCAAAAGAGCGTAGTCATTTTCACATATTCAAAGTTAAACAGCAGAATGAAGGCGACTCATAGCAGGAAAGCTGGCTGTTGTAAAAAACAGCCAAACAGTTTTTAAATGAGAGAATAGAGGATCAGAGATGCACAAAGGATGGGCATAAGGATGAAAAAGGTGTAATACAAGTTACAAAAAAAAAAAAAAAAGAGAACAGTAGTAGTGAGAATGAACATGACCAGGAGTCAAAGAAAGATGGCACATTTTCTGCTTGTAGAGAGGTTAAACCCTACAACAAGCAGCAGAGCAATGCTTGAAGGGAAATGAATCATCTACATTTCAGAACATGGTAAAGAGGATCTCCAATATATAGCATGGAGTTCACACAGAATGAAGAAGATAAAGAAATAAAGAAAAAATACTTTACTCAGTGAACACTATCTATACCGTATACCCTAAGGCGAGATTCTGTGGAAAACAGAGCGTCATCATGTAATTAAAGATTGTATCACAAACTATAGATACAACAAGGCTATATTGAGGTTACCTGCACAATCTTAAATCAAAGCCTCTCAGGCCGTTTTAATGGCTTCCGCAAACAACATAAATACATGCAAATATTCTAGATGGGTGCTGTAAGTGATCTTTACTGCTGGGTAATCTGACATCATAAATACATAGAACATGCTAACACAGAAATTATTTCTCAAAAACTGAGAGGATGAATAAATCTTAGTATTTTCCTTAAGTTACAGCAAGAAGCTTCTGCCACATTTTCATCATGTACAACATCAAAATATATCTCAACCGAAAAAGTTGATAACATATAGCAACAGCAAGATATTGCACTTCTCACAAGACAAACTATTAATGCTCCCTTCCATGTGCCAAGCAAAATTAACTGTCATAAATCATCTCTACTGCAAGTAGAAAACATGTTTTTTGTTTGCTGTCCAATTCATCTGTTGTACATACAGCTTCAAACGTTACAGTTCTCATTCACGAGTATATTACTTCTGACCACCTCACTAATGGTATTTTTCACTAAATATATAAAATAAATTCTATTCTAAAATCTATTCAACAAAAGCTGTTCTTAGTTTTTAACTTTTTTTTTTTTAAACACACAATCAGAATAGACAATTCTTACATGAATGTAACCAAGGGACAAGGTCATACTTTCCTAAGGAGAAAGGTCTCTCTTACCAAAACAGGCACAAGCTCTGAAATACTTTTGCCTTTAAATTCTACTTCACATGTCACACCACTTGCAAAGCATATATTCACACACATCCATGTGAAATGAACATTTTCTCACAGAAATGAAGTTTCACAGAAGTTTTATAAACTGCACTTCTTTTACTTGATATTCTTTCAACACAAGAAAAAGAACTGGACAAAATCAGTATCTGTTCTAATCATGAAGAGAGAAACCATATACTTATTTAAATACAGCAAACAACTTCCAAGTAGATGATAACTTGTTAGAAAAAGCTAAAGAAACAAAAATTCTTTTGCAATAATTAAGGTCCCTTTATAACAATTATGCTTAAATGAATGGTAATGTTTGTCCAGTAAAGGAGAACACCACCACCTTGGGGCTTCGGGGTTTTCATTTGTTTGTTGCCTTTTTTTTTTTATTATTCCACAACACCTTAAAGTGGAGAGGGGCACCTTTCTTCACCAGCAAAGATAGTTCTTGTTCCATTCAGGACAACTTCCCAGGGGAAAAAGCTAGTGTCATAATCAGGATTTCTATCTGGAATCAGTTTGCCTCACATTTAAGAGTGATTTACATTAAACTCAGTGACTAAAGAAGTTTTCTCCAAAAAACACTGAAGTGGAATATCAATTATAATTCTGCTCACATTGAAAATACGTGCTTAACTACTCCAAAGTTTTAAAAGAAGGCAACCCATAGTGAGTAATGGATACATAGTATTTATAAAAAAAAAAAGTTTTCAACCATGGTGGTAGAACACAATTTAACCTCTTGCTTCCTCATTACTGTTTACACTGCAATAAGGAAACAAGGCTTTTACTTTCTTCTCCTGGCAACAGGATTATGAATGCATTACTTACCTCAGCCTTACTTGATAATTTTTTTTTTTTAAAAGAATCCTAATTCTACAGTTGTAGAAAAAGAAAATGAGAAGATGAAACTGGCACACAGAGTTTGAATGAAAATACCGATTAACCGTTCAGCATTGCTTATGTTATATTCTAACATTTTTTTTTATGAAATGGTCATCAATAATTCAAGTCTCTGTTTTAACCATATTTTCATGCTTTCAAAGCTGGTATCTGACAGAATAAATATAATGAAAATGAAAATAAATCCACTAAGTATAAACTAGCTAGTCTGAAGAAAAAGCCTAGTGTTATCAGATTCATCATAAATATCTTGCCCTTTTTCTATGAAGTAAATATGCATCTGTGTCCTGCATCGGACGACTTTGCCCGTCCTCCAGGTATGCCCAGAGGGCAATGTAGGCTATAATGACCCATCTGTTCACTTCTGGCAAGTAGCAAACTTCTAATGAAGACAGATGTGGGTCACCCTGTACAAGAAGGCTGCAGGGTGCTAATGAATCCACCTAATGGTCACTACCTGCCACTGTGGACTGATTGATGACCAAAAGGGTTAAGCTTCAAAAGCAGAAACAAGTATTTCAGGTAATCATTAGTCTTACTAGGATATCTCTGTCACACTCCCTAATACACACACACTTTAATGTTATCTTCTCCCATTTGAAAAAAAAAAAAATAACAACGAAAAGCTTCTTCATTATTTTTCTTTGGACAACCTGAAGTGACCTGAAAAACTGAAACAAAGATCTTATGAGAAATTCATTACTTTTATTGCCTAGAGAAATAAATTACTATGAATATCAGGAACTTTTATGAACACATGACCTCTGACACTAACAGTACACCAAAAAATCTTACAGGAAGTAGCTACCAGTTGCAAAACCCTGCAGGTATTCATACTTTCTAAAAACTAACATAACAGTAACATAGGAAGGAACTTTTACAGTGAACTCCATTTCATGCAGACTACAAGTTAATGGAGATTTTTTATTATTATTTTAGTAGTGTTTACCACAGAAGCTAGTTTGAATTTGACTCATTCTTGCCAGTTTCCACAGGAAAGTGATGGCACCAAAAGAAGTCAGCCACATATGAAGGAAGTAGCAATGCAAATCCAACCATTCATCAATTCAGGTAGCGAGCAAGTGTCAGGAAGGGTTGCAATGGGGAAACTCCAGAGAAGGAAGTCTCTCTAGAGAGAGAAAGGAAAGATCATCCTATAGTGAAAAATGTTATGACTTTGAGCTAGTGTGGTGTGAAACCTGCAGAGAACATTACCATCTGCCAGGATTCACCAGGATTTTGTTAATAAACAGCTGCAACAAAGCAAAGTCACAGCACTATCCAAAACTATAGAGAAGTAATAAAATGACGTGTAAAGTTAAGACAGAAAGAAGTACTTTTATGTAACAGCTTTTAAGGAGAATTGGATCTCTTGCTTTCAGAATCAATTCATTTTCAAAACACTACCCAAGAATCCCCCAACTTAATTTCTGATGTAACTCTACTAACAGGAGACAGGAAACCCAAATATATTTGGGTGTTTCATATCACCCACTGGGAAAGATTCTTTATCAGATATACCAGGTAATGGCATATTAAAAAAAAAAAAACACCAAAAAAACAACCACACACACACCACGCCACACACCACAGTCCTGTAGTAACATTAAACCAATAATACATGGCATCAGTAGCTGGTCTCATAAAAATGAGGAAAACATCCTTACTAGGAGACAACATTTTATTCCTTGCCATGCTCATCTACTGAATAATCTTTAGAATGCCCTGTAACTTCATTAGGCCTCTACATTCTTAACTGTAAATTGAACATCAGGAACCCACCATACTCATTTTGCAAAGCCCAATGCATTCATACAGTGGAGGATGGCAGGCCAGGGGAGGTGCTGGCATAAAATGTACTTGAGAAGTAAAGAGTAATGTTACATCCTTATCCTAGGCTATAAAAATGAATTTTTGGCTTGATAGAGGTCATGTAATTTTTATCCAAGTCATAACCTAGTAACAACTCTCAAAGTTTCAATAAACAAAAGGTAACAACTTTTAATTCTCAGTACTATGAGACAAAACCCAGCCTTTTCAACTTTTAAGTCACAAAATTATTTTAAACAGAATTAGAATTCATTATTGTTGGTCTTGTGTATATATTGAACCTGATTTTCATCCATATNGGGGCGGGGAAGGGGGAGGGGAGGTGCGAAGATCAAAACAAAAGAAACTGCTGGGAGTGATGGGTACCAAACATAGGTGAAGTGTAGCAAAAACATTGTAATCATATGTATATTCATGGGATTATTCACATCATTGGCAAATAAAAGCCATCACAGTCTAGAAATACACCCCTAGCATTTAAAAAGAAACTGAAGTGTCAATATCACCATAACAGCATGTGTACAGAACATTCTGAAGGGGACTGATTTGGTTTTCAGTTAGCTCACTCGCCTGTTGAGGACCTGCAATTTATTAATGAGAAAGACTTACAATGTCAGTAGAATCTCATTGTTAGGTACACATTAATGTGTGTTCTATTTTTATCCATAATATCCATTTTCCTTTAAACGTGTAATTACAATTGAGAAAGTCTAGCATAGCTTTAAAAACTTACAGTCCATAAAGAGTAGCTATTCCTACTTTTTTTAAATTTAAGATCATAANTAATACATGGCATCAGTAGCTGGTCTCATAAAAATGAGGAAAACATCCTTACTAGGAGACAACATTTTATTCCTTGCCATGCTCATCTACTGAATAATCTTTAGAATGCCCTGTAACTTCATTAGGCCTCTACATTCTTAACTGTAAATTGAACATCAGGAACCCACCATACTCATTTTGCAAAGCCCAATGCATTCATACAGTGGAGGATGGCAGGCCAGGGGAGGTGCTGGCATAAAATGTACTTGAGAAGTAAAGAGTAATGTTACATCCTTATCCTAGGCTATAAAAATGAATTTTTGGCTTGATAGAGGTCATGTAATTTTTATCCAAGTCATAACCTAGTAACAACTCTCAAAGTTTCAATAAACAAAAGGTAACAACTTTTAATTCTCAGTACTATGAGACAAAACCCAGCCTTTTCAACTTTTAAGTCACAAAATTATTTTAAACAGAATTAGAATTCATTATTGTTGGTCTTGTGTATATATTGAACCTGATTTTCATCCATATTTTAAAAAACTATATAAAACTAATGGGTTGGTGACACTTGAAAACTTACCTCGCATATAAGCAATGATTTCTAGTAAATATAAGGAAATTTATGCCTACTCTGTGAGGGTATAAATTGCAGCTTTGCCTAATATATGCCAAGAGAGACTCCAGCATAAGTTACCTTTTCAAACAGATTTAAATTCACAGATGATTTACTGTTGTTCCCAGAACTGAAATGATTAAGCAGCCTCAGTCTTTTGCCTGAGGCAACAGAAGCTCTTCAAGATCCAGTGACTCCAATCTATATGATCCTGAGAATTCTCTTTTGCAAGAAGCTACTATCATTACATACAAGATGAAACTAACTATATATGGTCGATTAATTTATAACAGATTGTTTCACTGATTTATCCTGTGAGAACAAACTAATAG
>VXBL01009162.1:365568-385507 GCA_013400195.1 Aramus guarauna | reverse complement strand
CAAAGCCCCATCCAACCTGGCCTTGAACACTTCCAGGGATGGGGCACCCACAACCTCACTAGGCAACCTGTTCTGGTACCTCACCACCCTCATAGTAAGGAATTTCTTCCTTATATATCCAATGTAAATCTACCCTCCTTCAGCTTAAAGCCATGATGCCCTTGTAAACAGTCCCTCTCCAGCTTTCTTGTAGGCCTCCTTCAGATAACAAAAGGCTGCAATAAGGCCTTCCCAGAGCCTTCTCTTCTCCAGGCTGAAGAACTCCAGCTCTCTGTCTTTCCTCATAGGAGAGGTGCTCCAGCCTTCTGATCATCTTTGTGGCCCTCCTCTGGACTCTCTCCAACAGCTCCATGTCCTCCTTACGTAGGAGCCCTCAGGGCTGGACGCAGTACTCCAGGTGGGGTCTCATGAGAGCAGAGTAGAGGGACAGAATCACCTCCCTCAACCTGCTGGTCATGCTGCTTTTGATGCAGCCCAGGACATGGTTGGCTTTCTGGGCTGCAAGCACACACTGCCAGCTCATGTTGAGCTTCTCATCCACCAACACCCCCATGTCCTTCTCCTCAGGGCTGTTCTCAGTCCACTCTCTGCCCAGCCTGTAGTTGTGCTTGGGATTGTATCATGACAGAACACAGTACTCTAATACTGCCTGCCAATTAAGTCCTCCCATCATCATGCTTTTTTAATGGTCTTTTGGACAGAATCTCATTTCCCTATATATGCATGCTCATGTATCATTCTGTTTGCAGGAGACAGAATCCCAAGAAAAAAAAAATGCTGTTGCATACTTAAATAGCGTGGCACAGCCCTTAAAAAAAGTACTGAAGATTAGGACTGCTTAGGGAGTATTGCTGTTAGTGTTCACAGGTTCAGATTAACTTGCAAACTGATTTCAATGTATAATTCTGAGGTAAAAATACATAGATATTTTAAAAAGGAAGACTGATAAAAAAAGGTACCACGTACAAAACTTCAATACACATGCTCACACATCATCTGAAAACAAGTGATGGTTCAAAGTAGTTCATCACTAACTGCATATGATGCAGGAGAAAATTCTCTTTCCAGATCTTACAGTTTTTCCTTACGTTCTGTCTTCAACTCACATAGAAAAAGCTGTTACACATTTCCTACCCTCCTTTCTCAAAGATGTCCATCTTCACAGATTCCAGAGGAATATAGCAGATCGTTAAATTGTGTCACAAATAGTAACATAATACATCCACAATTTACTACTTTTTTCAACTATTTTACTTTGAGAAAATTAATCGGATATTTTTCCAGTCTGGTAAATATCTCTCTCCAACACAGAGTCAGTAGTGTTTTACTTAGTATGGCAGCAAATATAATTTTAATCTCAGTATGTCCTGAATTTCATAGGACTATATATACATTGCAAGTTCAATACATACATATGTGTAAACATAGCAATGAAATGAGAACTGAAGTGACAACAACTTTCAAGTTTCATTTTCTATTACGGCATTAGAGCAAAACAAATAAAAATTCAGAATTTGCTTTCATTTTTGCTGTTGACAAAGTACATCCCTCCTCACCTGAAGTGTTCTTTGTTCTCAAAGATAAAGGAATCTATTCTACTAAAACCTTCCAGAAATCTAAGTCTGAAAAACATCCAGCCAAAATCTGCATGGAGAGCAGAATTTGATCAAATTTACAAGTCTTTGATAAAAACACTTCCGAAAGAAGCACACTTACACAAATCTGTGCTAGGCCAAAGCTTTTCTCTTCTCATCTTGATTACAGGTAGATTTAGAAATCACATTATTTCCTGTCTCTCTTCGGGAAGTTCCTGCATAGTTGAAGATTACTACAGTAAGTCCTCCTTTGTTCTTTACATTAATACAGGTTTTTGGGGGTTTTTTTGGTTTTGTTGTTTTTTTTGTTGTTTTTTTTTTTCTATCTAGGAACATCCTCTAAATCTCTCAGTAGTATCATTATTTTCCTCTAAACTGGCTCTGATTGGTCCCCATTTTTTTTTTTTTTTTTACTCTAAATATGCCAGATGTGACCACATACTCCAGATAAAGTCTGCTCTGTGTAGCACAGCTAGAAAGAATTATTTCATGTTCTGTGCAGGCTAATACTTCCATGTACACATCCTGATATGGCATGTGGCATTTCCCTTTTTCACAACAATGCCACAGTTTTCACACGCATTCAGTTAAAGATTGTTGTTCCTTGGCATTCTTTGAGGTATTGGGAATAAAGCTACCTAAAGTTCATTGCTAGTAAGGAAGAGATGAGAAACTGACAGCACTTGTCCAAGCTGCGCTCATTTTTGTTGATACTATATTAGTAGCACTACCAAGTGAAACCTGGGTCTCCAGTCCTTTCTCTGAAATTATTCAATAAAATGTTATTTTGCACTTGCTCAGTAGAAGTTATTACAAGAGGTATCTTTAAAAGCCTAAATTCCTAAAAATAAAGTATCTTAATGACACTAATACAATTGAAGAACCAGTTTTATGGACTTTTCACCACATAATGGGAATGTAGTAAGTTTTAGAGTATCCAGATCAATACTTCACATTTTTAGATCAACTCCTCTTTTCTGAAATGGTATGAGCCTCGTACTTCCTTTCTTCCTTTCCAGTTTAAGAACAGCCTACACATGCTTTTGAATTTATAAGCTATGTCACGAATTCCAAGGTCATAGTACTTTCTATTAAGTACCTATTTAACAATACCAAAAATTGGCTATAAATTCATTAGGATCAGCAAACTATTTGCACATTGATTGAAGTGCCCATAATAAGCTTCTACAATAAACATGTACATACCTTCATTGCATAATGATTACTTTCTCATAATACAAAGAAATCATCTATACCTCAGAATGCCAAAATTAGTTATCTATTGAAGTTTATTTACATTCTTGTTTTGCTCAATACTACACAGAAATCCTCTCGCATAGCTAGCTTGCATGCCTCTGCGCTCTCAATCCTGCACGTGGTTTCAGTGACCAAAGCCTGCAACAACCCCTCATTCCTCTAACTGGGACACTAACTCTATTTGTGGGGAATGGCTCTATGTAACTGGCTCTGTAGAACAAGACTATTTCTGGTGCAATACTGAAGCTAGCACCGTGCAAAAATTGCTGCAGCAGCCTATGGACAAGCTCTAAGCTGGTATTTTAATAACACCACTTCTCAGAAGCTTTTCATTCAGCCACATCAGAAGAGGTCTTCACTAGCACAACACACTCTCTGCCAAGGTCAACTCTAGGCTTTGAAACACGGCAGTGGTCTTCAAAGAAACTTTAACGAGGGTAAACTACTTGTATCTTTCTTAGTTGCTCTTCAAAAATAGGTAGCCTACTTTTATTTAAGTTTAGAAAGTCAATCAATACATTTGCAACTAATTCACTTTAAAGAACTGAAGTCAGACAGTTACTACCAGCCAGCAATCCCACTAGGATGCTACCAATTCTGTCATATAGTGCAATGGAATGCAGCCCATTTTGGTTCCCTTAAGTTTCTACTATTTTTAATACCACTTCACAAGGTCCTATTTCACAGCATTATGTAGTGCCCTGTTTCATCACTTAATCATTTTTTTGCACAACTACATTTAACTGTTGTATAAATACCAGAATTACAAGTTTTCAGAAACATAGCAGATAAATATTTTGTATGCAAGAGTTGTACATATTCTCAGAACTGCAAAATGCATTGTCTATTCATAAGCCTTTTTTTTTTTTTTAAAGTCATATTTACTTTCTCCCAGAAAAATCTTTTTTTGTTTTGGGGATATATTAAAGGAAAAAAATCTGTTGTCTGCTGGTTTAAAATATATCTGATTTTCTTTCTAGGACATTATTGTGAGCACGGAGAGCCAGACAAAGCAAGATAATGAGTAGACAGAAGACACTGTAATGCTTTCTATAGTTTGTGTGTGTTTGCTTGATTTAATTAACTTTTCACTTAAAATATAAGCAAAAGTCACATTTACAAGTCCTTCCATACTTTCAGAGATATTTTTTTTTTCCTGCACTTTCAGCAAGACTGTTACAACTTTACCCACTGATAACTTTTTTCCTCCCTAACAGTCCTATTTTATTTTGCATCTGCTTTGGCTAGTTTTCCCAGTTCCTTATACAATTTGACTGTTTTTCCCCTCCCCCTTAAAAAAGTAGTCCATGATGAAACAAGATTCTCATACAAACTTATAGTTTGCAGTAACCACATTCTAAAATCAGGGACCAATCCCATAAACCACCTCCTCCTTTTATTTCTCACTTATAAAACTATTTATATGAATTTCTACATCAAAAAAAAAAAGAGGCAGAAATAAATAGCTATTGACCATAGAAAAGATACCATTAAAATGCATCATACAGCCAGTACACCAAAGTCAAACGTTCTAAACTCTGGAAATCCTAGTTGAAGTGCATCTTAAAAACAAATCCAAATATTTTAAGACATGAAAGCTCTCAATAAGGTCATTTGGAAAAACCTGGGCTTTCCCAGAAGGGACAATACGACAAATACACATTTTAACATTTCTCAATCTAAATTAGTATGAATTGATGATTGAAAACACTGCATTTCACCGCCTGGTGTTTAGAGGAAACAATGAAGATGGTAACACTTGTAGGTATGTAAGTCAATTCATTCTTTCATGATAATTTTGAACATACTAGTCACGCTTAACCAAATTTGACTAAGAACTTGCAGACTCATTGACATGAATGAAACAGAACACTGTGGAAAGATATTGCTCTGATCAATAGGCTGTGTTGTAAGCTCAAGTCTTATCAGAAATCTGTGGACCCACAGAAAAGTAAGTGCTATGAATGCCTTTGCAGTAGAAAAAAGCATAAAGTTAGCATGTAATCTTTCCTGGACAACAGCAAATCCAATCCCAAAGCTCAGGGTTCAGTTTGGTTGCAAGACTAGGGTTTCCAGTTACTGCATGCGATCCCGCAGCACAGGGCTGAGTTCAGCTGACTATTTCCCACATGCCCCCTTTAAATGAGCACATCATCCTAGAACTGATATCTCTAAGGTAATCAACAACACACTGTAATCAACTTAAATTACTGGAAGGCACTCTCAACTTTAATTCTTGCTTAACGCATCTTTTATCTGATATTTTTATTATGTTTTTATGCATTAGCACTTAACAGAAACCAGAAGATAATATTATCAGACATTTCATATAACTTGAAAATATGAAGCAACATTCAGTCATCAATTCCTTATTGAACTTTAAAGCCAAATAGAAAAAACAAAAAAAAGAAAAAATCTCCCCAAAACCACCGCACCATTCTCTGCCTCTACCAACAAGCAAAAACATAGTCATCTTTTCCTTTTTTATCACTTCCTGCCTACAAACACCAGTTCTTCCCTCCTTCCCAAATCTATCTGGTTTTCTACATCACTTCTTCCTCAGTAAAAGCAGTGCTAGGTCCTCTCAACTCTTCTCTTATACACCCTTCTACGTATCCCTTTCTGTCATTGTTTCACCTTCCTTTTATGCCAAGGACAGTTTTACACCCCCAAGGAAGACTGAACTAGTTCGCTACAAGTTAAGAGATGAAGCATAAAAGAGCTAAGAAGATACAACCTCACGTTTAGACCTCAGCATGCCACACGTCTGGTCATATGCCAAGAGAACAGCTGCCTCCCACTAATGCAGTTCCACCCATTTATGTCATTGCTTGGTCCTTTGGCCTTTATGTGAGACAAGGTATTAACTTCCTCATTAATTATCACCTGAGAATATTCCAAATAAGAAACTGTGGTTCACAGTAAATATTTGCAAGACAATATAATTATTTCAAGAGATCTCATCAGACAGCTTTTGCAAGTTTATGCTGTACTAACACAAATACTTTCAGGATTCTCTATATAGTGACACAATAGTTTTAGTTATAATAGGCTTCAGCTGAAAGGTTGTGTGCTAAGAATAATATTTTCCTCAACTTTTCATCTACATACAAAGATTTTTCAAAATTCAGATGTCCCATAGCTATACTTAAGTTTTATACTTGAATTTTAACAAAAATTTTCACATGCACAAAATTAATTATTTGCAGCTTTGTCTCAAAACTATAAATGTTTCTGTGCTTTGATCCAGTAATGGCAGTTGCTTGTTTAATGAAAAGTCCAATTAGTTATTTCTGGTGCTCACAATTTTGAAAAATGATGCTTGGTGTTCTTCTATCACTTATCACCTCAAGCTGGTAGTACCTATCCCCATTTACTTTATAATTCTTTATAGTGATATTGAGTGAAAATAGAATAGCTAAGAACATACAATGATAAGAGGGTTCACGACTCATTTAGCTGGAGACACGGAAAACTTGGTCAAGATAAAAACACAGTTGGATCTAGAAAAGCATTGATTTTTTTAAAAATTTTTTTAACCTCAATCTCTAAAAATATAAATATATAAAGCAAATATAAAAAGAAAGCATTTTACATAAAAATAGAAAAGTTAAAGCAATTGCCTCTAGCTTAAGCCTTCTCCCTGCATGCATGCCTATAGGCTCCAAAATTCTGCCATGTTACACATCTGAAATATTTCATTTAAAACATACTTTGAACTAAAACAGCAGCAGAGGTAATTTATTCTAAACATATCTTGATGTATATTTATTGAATCTTGATGAATTCTGAGTGGAGTTATGATTATGAGTCATTTGATTTCAATTTTGACATAACACAATTTCTAAAAAGTATAAAAATCTTGTGCTCTAATTATTTCACAGGATTTACAGTTAAGCAAGAGAAGAAAGAAGACCTCATGAATTTTCATTCTTAACTAGGTTTGGTTTTGTGGTTTGTTTTGTTGGGGTTTTTTTCCATTTTCAATTAAATTGCAGTGGGTTTTTTTATCCTGCTTACAAGAGCTTTACACCTGAAATCCAGGTATAAATTAATTTTCAAATAGTAGGAAAAAGCTGAAGTACTATTGCTTCCTTTTCTTCATGTAATTCTATTACTTCACAGTACCATGGGATGAAGAGGTCATATTTTTTCTTGCCTTTTTGATTGTTGTCATTTTCATAATGCAGTGAAGTGTCCCTTTAGCAAGTTAAAAGGAAAGATTTACAAGTCTTCATTTTTAAATGCTTATCTAAATACATGTAGTGAAAGCCTATTCTCCTATTAAAAACAGCTACTCTTTGCAATAACTAATGAAAGTCGAGATTACTCACTAATGGGAAGGGTCCTACAATATTGTACAATTACGCTGTAAACCCAAAGCAGCAACACAAATCATGTTTCAATAATGGTAAAATCATGTCATTATCAGAGGATGACTTTAACCACTCAATGGAGAATAATTAAAAGTATACAGAAAAGATAACATACAAATATTTGAGATCCGTTACCCTAACACATGTAAAACAAAGCTTTAGTGAGTTATGATGCTCTAACTTTAATTATGAGACTTAACACTGAAATTAGCCAAAACAGACCTATCTATAGCTTCAATTTTAAAAACTCTCTTGGTAGCAGCAGCTCTCTAGAGAGCACTTTTATGATTAATTTTAGGAAAAAGACTTCAAAGGAAATCACTTTAAATACACAAATAGTTTTAATGACCACTTCAAATGACATTTCAATAAGTCTGGCCAAGACACTGGAAAGGATTTAAACCATAACAGATGCTTGCACAGCAAATTAAGACCAACCAGCCTACAGATAATGCATGCTGAACTTTATTTTTAAAATTTCTCTTTCCAACTTCTAATGCATTTAGAGATGTAGTCAGAAAACTTAGGCCCTAATCAGTTGATTACTTAAGTATAGGGACATAAGTAACCTTTATTCTTAAGTTTATTCAAAAGTTCCACAGACCGAAGCCTCTGAAATACACATAGAAACTCATCTGTTCAGGTACAAACATCAATACTTAACTAAAATTACATAAAGCAAAAACATTTACAAGGCTTAAGAGCCTATACCAGGAAAACAACATTTAGGAATTTAAGATCAGAATCACAAAGATGCACCCCGGCAATGCGCTGCAGTCATAGGCCTGGAATTTATAGGCCAGAGTTACATGTTTAAGTACCTTTTATAACAACCACTGAGTGTTACTTGCCTACAGACACAATTGACATCAGGCAGCATATTGATCATATTACTTCTTAAGCCAGCCAGCAGAGTCACTGAAAGAGATTCTAAAAATCTTGTCTTTCACAAATTTTCATACTAACTTCCTATTTCCCTTCGAGTTTGAGGCTAGGATGCATAATATGAAACCTTAAGTCCTTTTTTTTGTTGTTGTTTTTAAAAGCAATTAGAGCCGATCATTTATAATCGTAAGACACATGGAGGAGGAGGAAGTAATGGGCATAGCCACATTTTCTAGTAACTTAATGAGCACTTGTAGAGTAGTAATACACAGTCTACACTATCTTAATCAGCACCTCTACAGGAAGTTACAGACACAAGTAAGATGCCTTCTTCTTTACACAAGGCTACAAGCTCAGCTAGGAGCAATACTTCCCTACATCCTTCTTGACGATGAACTATTTGGAAGACAAGAGAAGGGGCTAAATTGAAAATTAATTAAATAATGAATAATTTTACTATTTGTCTTGCACATTTCTCTGATGATCTTAAATTCTGTCATCACTTGGCTTTTCACATCCCCAAAGAATTCATCCTTTTTCCACAAGACAGCAGAGAACCTCTCCTAGCTTGGACTTGCTTAGGGATTTGCTTGGCTGTATCCTGTAGGGCATGGCCCTGAATGACCAAGGGGCTCATAAGAGCTGAGCTGATTGATATTCAGAAACACCCTCCTCAGAGCACATTCTAACATGCAAAAAGGCTCTCAGGTGTGGCAGAAGACCAGCCTGGATGAGTTACAAGCTCAGCCACATTACTGAATTTTTTTTTTTTTTTTTTTTTTACAAGTCATCAAGTACAAAGTAAATTGGTTTTCAGTAAAATAAACCTTTAAAAGTATGTTCACTGCCCTGAAACCGCAGCAAAATTAATAACTGTAAGGATTAAGTTTCCAGTGAAACAAGTAGAAGTGTCTGCATCTGTGAAAGGAGAGTCTTCATGAAGTATAAGAGCTCAGGAATAGCAAATAAGCCTGAGTGCTGCAAACAGAAAGGCTAAAAAACATGACAATCAAAATATATTAGAACAATGCAGATAAAACAAACAAAAAACCCACCTAATTCTAAAGGATAACCATAACAATTTTGGAATAAACAGATTAAGAAATAAAACAAAATATCCTGACATTGTTATTTACTGAGTTATGTCATATTGGCCAGGTCCTGGCCCTTCCTGAGGGTTAAATTTACAGCATTTTCCAGTTAAATTATTAAAATGTATTCCTTTATATTTCAGGGTAAAATAAGTAACACCCTAATGTAAAGAGGAGGAAGAAAAAAAAGTTTTAATTTGAAGAATTTTCCAATTTCTTGGCCACATTTTTGCCCTTTCTACAAAGCACAGCTAAAATATACTATAGCTACTAGCCAAAATAAACATTACTTACATGCTTGTAGCAAATCATACATAGGGTTTTTTTGCTAGATATACTACAATTACACTATAACCCATGCAGTGGTTTAATTTTGTAACATTACAAAGGCCTCCAAGCAGGTTTTCACCTCATTTCCTCACTCACACAATCTCCACTCTCAACTCCCTCAGTCTCACTGTTCTCTACAAAGAGCAGCTGTGAAACTAACAATTCCCTGATAACATCCGTTTGTTTCACTAACAACATTGTGATGGGTAATGCTGAAACTACAGAGAAAAATAACTTCAATTATCAGCTAAGAGAGCTTTGAGGATTTACAACTCCAGTGCAGTCCAGCAGGTAGCCACCCTGTGATTCCAGACAGCATGTTTCACCACAGAAACAATTTTTTAAAATTTTTTTCTCATTTATTCGAGTTAGATTTTCTATTTTAATTCCTATACAGAGCTACTTCTTAAGTTATGCACAACACATTAAGCAGAGTGCAGATACCTCTCCCAGAGATGCACTGATGATTGCCGTACTGATTAACAAAATTCAGGTTATCGTTGTCCACATCAAACGGTTACAAACCTCAGCACTACAGCCTGCTCTATGGACCACTCATCTGCCTAATTACACTTTCTGCAGACATCTGTACATTCATCTTTTGAGATGCCAAACTCACATCCAGTTATGTTCTATTCAGCATATTTTATGCAAGTTAGATCAGAAGTAACAGTTCAATTTAATAAGAGGTATACTAAAAAGAAAATATCAGATTTTATATGTTCATATAATGTCATTTTGTTTTGCTATGTACTTCTGCCATACCTCCCCCTGTCCCCCTCCCCAAGTTAGGGCCTACATTGCTGGTTTCCAACATGAATAGATTTCTATAGAAGTCATGAGCTGTAAATGGCTGAAGGAAATGTGCTAAGCAGGACGGAACACATCTACTTTGACTCAAAGGTCATTATTTGCTTTCACTTTATCACTAACTTTTCAGCTTCATGTTCAATTCTATGCGTGTATACGAAATTCAGTCTAGACTATTAAAGATCACTCTGCATTAGTTACAATCATGCAAAACCCCACAAACACTAAACTATTGGAATTCATAGCAGAGCTTATAAGGGTCAGTATGAAAATCAATAGGGACTTTAATCCAGAAAGTTCAGTGCAAACCCTCAACTCAAAAATAAAAAATTTTTTTCTGGTCAAAAAGTGAAAGTTAGAGACTCCTGATGAAAAGCTAACCAGAACATGCACGTTTCCCAACAAAAGCTGCTTTTACTAGGATGGTACAAGAAGTATCAATGAAAAATACTTCACAGACATAATATTATCTCACTTACTCAAAATCATTCTCCCAGTTGAATTATTATTTGCTTAAAGAATCAAAACCATGCTAACTAAACGCCACAAACTAAATTAACATGGCCTGCAGAGTTGTATGTTTAGAAATTAGAAAACCACCAGTTCAGAACAAAAGTTGTATATCTAAAAATTCACTCTCTAATTCTAAACCCATCAACATAATTCTCAGCAATTTTTACATAACAAATCTCATGTATTGGCCACAGAGAGAACATTCTCAGCAACACACACTGGGAATAAAACTAGCCGTCTGTACTCAGCTTCTGTTCCAAAAGCATCATNATCTGCCTAATTACACTTTCTGCAGACATCTGTACATTCATCTTTTGAGATGCCAAACTCACATCCAGTTATGTTCTGTTCCACACAACACTTTGCTACCATTAACAGAACATGCAACTAGGATAAGTATGCATGTTTTTATAATTCAATAATTACAGCATTTAAGTCAGTCACATTTTAGAAAAAGTCATTTTTCCTGCATTATACACAAATAACTTCAGAATCCTGAAAATATCTGTTAGTGTCTTTCTCAGATTAGATTCCTTTTTATATACACATATCATCTCTATATCTAGTGTATACATTCTCACAATAAAAATTCACAGTCTTAGAGATTTTTTTCTTAACGTGTTACCTTTTCCTGGCAAGAAAGGAAAAAAAGAAAACAAAAATCTTTTCCTTGCTAGTACAATTCCTCCTCCTTCACCATTTAAACCAGTGTAAGATGATCATTATTTTATAGGAAGCATTAGAGCTAAACTGAATTTTCAGAGTAAAAGGGTGGCAGCACCATCAAGTGACTCTGTAAGGCAGTATTTACTACTGCTTTAATGTATGATAGAAAAATAATATTCGTGTCTAGATATGTACTGAATGGACTTCTTAAATTAGTTTAAATTGTGACAGATTAGATCCTGTAGTAATCTAATTTATTTTCAAGTCTATAATAAGGATAAGCATATTGAATTTTTTATACAGTTAATTTTGTGGAACTACCTGCATTTTATTATACTAATAAAGGAATAGCATGTTATTATTATGAACAGAACAGAACCTTCTCGCCACAGGAAAAGTCTTGCACATTCTAACCACACTGGTGGGGGTCTTCAAGAGCTGGATGTCTCTGATCTCCAACATGTCCTTTATGATCTGAGAAAACGTTGAGTAGATAGCAGCCTCACATCAGTTAGTCCTTACTTCTCTGGAAGCTAAAAACATGAAATGAACTCTAAACTGAATCCCACCCAAATGGACATCAGCTCTAAAAAGAGAGGTCAGCTTGTGTGTCTAGAGGAATGAAATTAAGTTACTAGTAATAAACTGTAAAAATACAATGATCTGTTAAGAAGAACAAAATGTGCAGATTGTCATCTTGGTATGAGAAGATTTAATCTGTACATTTTGCTGCTTTTTTCTGGGGGCAAGATTTGACAAGTAAATGAACTTCACACAGAACAAGAGCAGTGCATTTAGAAGCATATTAAACATATTAAATGTCTTTAATACCATACTATTAGTTTCTGTGGTAATGAAAAGTATTTATTTCCACAAATCCAAATTAAAAACAAAAAAACCCAAAAGTCAAACATAGTCATTCTCTCATTTTATGCAGATGCTGCTTTTTCATAGATGTACCTTACTTATAGAATAGTGAGCTTTACATGACTGAAAAAACATTTCAAAATTATGAGCAACTTCAAATACCACAGCTGACTACACTGAAGAGTGAGGATTTTCTGATATTTTGTTCAGGATTCCAGTGTTTCATTAGAAGTGATTGCTGCTTTTAAAATACTAGTCACACTATAAAATCTTAAGGAAAATTATTTATTCCGATCCCTTGCTAATACAAATGAGCACACATTTCCAAATAAAAATAATGTGAAAGAAAATTTTGCTATAGAAATACATCCTCCAATCAGATGACTGGCATTTCTAGCCATATTCTAACATCTACAGAAGACTGCTCAGCACAATTTACTCTACTGTAAAACTGAAAAGCAATTTTAGAAGGCATTTTTAACACAAAGAGATAATAATAATAATGATTTGTATATTTAAATTTATGTATATGATTGAGTATCTTGAACTGAAGTCTGTGCTTGCTACTCCCTAGGAAGCTGTGTGTATATATATACACACACACACTGTTATTCAACATTTCAATATTCAAAAGATCCTAGCCACCTCACAGTCTCTAGGCTGAACAGCTCAAAGCCTGAAGGATATTTTATTAGGCATGATGCAGAAACTGAGAACAGAGATTTAGAGTTAAGAAAAGGGTTACAGTAATTAGATCATACGGTTTCTCAGTTACGGTATATGCACATAATGACGACTCCATTAAAGTCAATTTTTATGGCATAGTAACTCAATTCTTGAAGGCAAAACAAGAGGACCATATTCCTGAAAGATCTGCTTGAGGAAAGATGGTAGTTTGATCACTGTTTTTAAAACAGCATGCAGTAAGTATTATTTTCAGCATATGGAACAATATTCTTACCAAGTAAAGTGTAATACAATTTAAATGCATCAAATCAAAACATGAAACTTATCACTCCTTTAAAAAATATTCTGTTATCTACTTCTTTCTAAACTCACTATAGTTCTTTTGTTTCCCTTGGAGACAGGCATGATCTAATAGAAAAATGCAAGGAAGCAGGAACTAATGATAGTTGCCAGCAAACGATGTGCGTGAACCAGCAGTGTGATTATGTATGCATCTGCATTAAGGCAACATGCATCATCAGCTTCCAAAAGGAGCAACGATAAGAACAACAAATTGAGAAGTACAGGAATATTTCTAGGGACAGAGTTCATTACCACACTCATTTGTGCTAAATATTGTGATTGCCTACAACGTTCAGCCTAGCCCACCGTAAATTACATCTAAAGACACCAGTGTTTCGTGTTGTTACTAAACAGTAACTATGAGGTTCTAAACATTTCTAAGGTATATAAATGCATTTTAGTATTCATCTTCATTTTAAATTACCAAGAAGCATTCATAATAAATTAACATCTTATTCTGTTCAGTTACAATAGCACCCTTTTTTAACATACAGTGAAATGAATTAGACCATGATAAAGTATAACTCCCAAAACAGTGAAATTCAATATCTAAATATTTATAAATATATTTATATAAGTGACTTAGGGCCAACAGAAATGTGACAGTAATAAATTGCATTTGTAGCGATTAAAGCTACTCAATTGTAAAGATAACCCAATTTAGGACACTTTTTCAAGCTCAAAAACCAATGAAAGTGTGTACAGTCTTTAAAATCCGCAGTAAAAACAATGTAAATGGACTGTTACTTAACTTACTAACCTGTACATTATTCAGGTAAAGTATCCTATCTGTAATGGAATTAAAAAGCTTTTTAAAAATACTGACAAAGACTGAAGAATAAATTGATGCGCTCTTAATAACTCTAAATCATCTAGCTCTTTATGCCAAGAAGTGTTGACAATACCAACTTCAAGGTCATTGTCAACTTGGTAAGTCATTAGCAAATAAAATATGGTTTAATTGGAGCAAACTCAGCAAGGAGCTGCATTATTTTAAGTGAACACCGCAATATAACTTGAAGAAGAATTACTAATCGCCACTCCCGTTGACAATGAAATGGATGAAGAAGGTGCTTTGTAACTTTTTTCTATGACTTGCCCATAATTAAATATGGAAATAGATTCTGTGAAGAATTAAAAGTCCCTGAGTGCATTAATTCAGGCACTAATGGACTGCCTTGCAGTGTTACAGCACACAGGTAGTACCCAGCGTGTTACCAACATTAGCTAATGGATCAGTGTCAGACTCCAGCAGTACTCTTTAGTTTGAATATCCACCTCTGTAAAGCAGACTTGGGCTGATTACACATGCTGTTTTAGAAGGACGTATTTTTCATATGCTGAAATACTACCCGAAACTTTCTGTGCATTGATGAAACAGCTTGAGAAGATCAGAGATCCAGTTGCCTGAAGATGTATGCAGATTATTACATACATAACTGTGCTTTATAGCCTTTACAGCCACCTCACTGATCTCTAGCATAAAAAAAAAATTAAAAACAATCCACTGACAATTGTTAAAGTAAAACACCTTTTAAAAATAACCTCATTTGCATATTTTCCATCTTTCCCAGCACAAACTCCCTAGCAGAATTATACCATTGAGGGTTATAACATTTAAACTAAGGGAGTTCCTCTCGGCACAGACCTCTCGATACTGCTGCTCGGTTCAAACACTATTTTCTCACTTTATGCCACAGAATTATTCACTTCCTCCAGCTCTCCCTCCAAATCATATTTTATGGACAAGCATCCCTAAATCTGCAGAGCTCCCTAGGACCCAGCCTGATACACTAGTCCTCGCACATTTTTAAAACGACTGCCAATCTATCAAAGCATGGTAATACTCACCATAAGGGCAATTGAAAATGAAGAGCTGGTGGTTTTTTTAAACTAACTGTGGTATTTATGGAGTGCATATGTTTAAATAGCTAAAATATTTGCATTATAAAACAGAATTTTAATTGATGACTTTGCAGATCTATATCTGTATCAGAGAGCCTAGCTCAGTAATATAACACAAATTTGTTGCTCTTCCTTGGCATTACATGTGGGCACTGATCCACTAGAGCACTTCAGCATGTCCATAGCTTAAAATATGTAAGCAGTCCTACTGCAGTCAAATGCAAGAGTTGCATGTTAATAGTTAAATACATAGTTAAGTGCTTTGCTGGACTGAGGCCCGCATTTATTTTTGACAGTGAAAATGCATTCTGGGAATTTATTACTTATCCAAAATATGTACCTATAGTAAGAAAAAAAAGAAGCAACTGAGGAGCCTTAGACAAGTGGATTGGGCTTTGAGGCACAATGAAGGAGCTCTGACCTAAAAATAGTGGTTGTGTAAAATAAAAATAAAGATTCAACCCAACAATTACTACGCATACTCTGTCACTACTCCAGGGAAAAGACAAGGCCAAACCAGCTGTTGCAAGTGCTGAAAGAACACTCAAAATAGTTTATTACCCACTTAAGAACTTACATATTGTATCTGTTCTTCATGTTTGTTTCTTGTTGTGCTGTTACATTTTAACTGTGAAAACTCATTAAATTATTGAAGCTTATGTAGTGTTTTTATTTAAGCAAGTTTATATTAAAATGAAAGTATAGAATCAGGTATGTTTTGCTAACAAGAAAACAATGTCAAAAACCCCAGAGGATGGAATCATTTTCAGATTAGTTGAAAGCCCTTTCTCTCCTGAGGATCACAATGCTTTAGTTTTATGTTGTTGGTGTGTGTCCCTGATAAACTTGATGGCTATAATTGCTTATATATACCCACAGACAAAGTATTAATTGATCCTGTAATAAGTATTAAGAGAAACATGCATCGGTAGCAGGTTTTCTGCTACTAAGTATAACCTTGCAAACAAGTCCTTAGAACTAACAAAAAAATGTCCAATTCTAAGAAAAACAGGAGGATAACAAGACTCAGGCATGATGTTCTCTACCTGTAGCAAAAACATAAACAAAGAAAAATAAAAGTATTCTATTAAAACCAAACAGATACACAACAAAAGGTTCAACATATGAATGGTCTCCAATGAATCAATGTCTCTTCAACCCTTAGTTTTGACTACTGTAAAAGTATGTTCTCAAAGGACCACTATTTCTATGCTGTATCCAAGTCCAAAACCTGACTAAAATGGAATGAAATCTGACATAAAAAAAAAAAATCTGTGACCAGGAGCCAAAAGGAACTAAACAAGAAACACAGACAAATCAAAACCAAAACAGGACAATGCTACAACATTCCTATAACCTATTCATAAGAAAGAATGGTAGTCAGAGATAGGGTAATGACTGCTAAGATATTCTACAGTAAGGATGTGACTTAGAAAAGTACCGAGCCATTCAAATGCTTTGCTCTGGTTATGGGTCAGTTCCTTAAGTAGGAACCAATAATTACACTCTTGAAAGATGACTATCTCTTCCCATGAAGGTGTTCATTATTTCCCTCAATAGACAGAAATAAAGTTCCTCTGTCCTCAAAAGTCTTTTTTCCAACAAATTCAAGCTATAAATTTAGTAGGCAAATTAACATCAGAGTCCTTAAAGAGCTTTATCCTACAGAAAAGGATAAAAAAAAATCATAACAGTGATGAAATGGTCAATAATTCCTTAAAACACAAAAGCATTTTAAGTTATCATCTAAAGCTGTCTCTTAACACCATCAGTTAAATCTAGAATTCAAAAATTGTTTCTGAATAAGTTATGTAAAAGAAATACAAGTCTTGAATAAAAACTTCACTTGCATATTCTAGGAGTTCTCTTGACCTTTTGTCTCTCCCTAAAATATAAGGCATACAGGTAGCTAAAATATTACCTGAAGTCATCCAAATCTAGAAATCAGCAGCTTATTTCAAACTGAAATTCTTGCATTCCCAAGCACCTTTTCACTATATCATTTAATCTCCTTGCCTTAGTTTTCTAGTGGTATAACTACAACAATTGCAGATAACAACACAGATTCTATATATGATTACTTAAAGAATATTCATTTTGCTTATTTGTTTTTAGAAAACCTTGTGCCTTATATTTGTGCAACAGTATTCACAGAAACTGTGATTCCTAACAAAAATGCCAAATACTAAAGCACTAGCATGAAATACTTAGAAATGGCCGCAAACTGGGTCACTACAAGACACTGCTGCCACCTAATGCATTTCTTGGAAAAATATTACAGGAGAAAATAATAAACAGAAAGAAGTAATCCATGATTCTCTTTTTTATTTTGGTTAATTATGAACTACAACTCACACTATGCAATTAGTATTGCTCAAACCTCCTCTTTGTCATAAACGATGCTATATATAGCTCATGTTGCTACTGAGAATCATCTGTAATAAGGAACAGTGAACAGCAGTTATTGAGGTTTTTCAAATGGAAGGCATCTTTAATCTGCCATTTGTTTGAGAAGACATGACAGAAACTTTAAAGAACACACTGTTTATTACAATATTGTAAAAATTCACATCTCAACAGGACACAAGAGTTATAAACCCACGGCTTTGAATCTGTCATGTCTCAGAATAGTTTTAAAGTACAATTGCTAATCTGTAAAAGTTCTTATAATTAAAAGAATTTTTGCAACCTAGGTTTGACAGCAGATTTATAGCCTTTCAGCTCTAGAAGGGATTTAACAGTCTGATTACTTTTTTTTTTTAAATACATAACTAATTCTTTGAATAAGCAGTAAGTTGAGCTAGAGTTAAAAAAAAAAGTCAGACAGTACAAAAAGACTTTAGAGGGTAAAAATAAAGTGGTAACCTATAGACTTTTTAGCACATTTTGCCACAGACTGACCCAGATCTGTCAACTATTCTGTTAGCAGGAGTCACACAATTAAATCCCAAGTACCTTTTTACAAAAGCATTATACATTACTATCCTGACCTACAGTGATACCTTTTAATTAAAGACAAAAATGTCAAGAATGATGAGGAGAAAAACATTATAAACAGGAAATGACAGTACCACAGTCAAAAAAAAATAAAAAAATCTATCAGTGCTAGCAGCTTCTCAGCAGGCAGATTTCTTTGCTAGATGCTTTAGATCCGGGACTCAGATTTTTAGTATTAAAGTTGCCAAATTTTACTGTAATGTCTGACACTTTGGAGAATAATTACAAATAATACAACTTATTAAGATCCTGAAAACACAGCAGAACTACCAGAGCTCATTACTTTAAGTCATCACTTACCTAATATAACAAAGTTATGACAAAATTTGTTCAAAGAATTCAAGAATGTCTGTGATTCAGAGGTCTCGCATACTGAAAACCTACATGAAATACTACAACTTCAAGAGTTTTCTGCAGTAGTCCCCATGTAGCTTAGAAAGCACTATCAAAGAACTGCATAACTTTAGAAGAGAATTTATGTTTCATATGCATAATACACATATATTTTGTATATTACTCCTCTTCTTGTGAAAGGAGTAAAGGCAGGGGTGGTAATCTCTTTCTTCTGAAATTTTTTGTGGCCTACAATTAAGAAAAAATATTGTCCAAACCCAAGAAGTTTATCTAGAATATTTGCAAATAAAAATAAAGCAGTGAAAAATATGTAATTTTAAGGTTGCACTCAGGATATGTATTAGAATCATATTCTTTCAATTCAGTTTTTTCTGTGATTTAATATATATATCTCAGGTGTCATGCTTTAACCCCAACTGGCAGCTAAGCCCCACACAGCTGCTCACTCACTCCCCTGCCCCCACACTGGAATGGGGGTGGAAATCAGAAGGGTAAAAGAAAGAAAACTCACAGGTTGACATAGAGACAGTTTAATAGGAACACAAAAGCCACGCATGCAAGCAAAGTGAGACAAGGAATTAATTCACCACTTCCCATGGGCAGGCAGGTGTTCAGCCATCCCCGGGAAAGCAGGGCTCCATCAAGTATAAACAGGTACTTGGGAAGACAAATGCCATCACTGTAAATGTGCATCTGTGTCCCCTTCCTTCTCAGCTCTATATGCTGAGTATGACATCATATAGTGTGGGATAGCCCTTTGGTCAGTTGGGGTCAGCTGTCTCGGCTGCGTCCCCTCCCAATGCCTTGTGCACCCTCAGCCTACTCGCTGGTAAGGTGGGGTGAGAAGCAGAAAAGGCTTTGACCCTGCGTAAGCACTGCTCAGTAGTAATGAAAACATCCCTGTGTTACCAACACTGTTTCCAGCAGAAATCCAAAACACAGCCCCATACTAACTACTATGAAGAAAATTAACTTTATCACAGTCAAAAATCAGCACATTCTCCACCCCTTATTCCATGACATTTATGCCATACTCATGTCTCACACTATCCAATACAGCCTCATTTGATAGAACACACAGATATCATTCCCTTAGTCTATGGAGCACTCCTATGAAATGTCTGTAAAATGTTCACAAGTGTCCATGATTTTGGGCTCCATTCACACATGGAAAATAAGGAGATGGTTGGAGACAGCCAACATGGCTTCACCAAGGGCAAATCGTGCCTGACAAATTTGGCAGCCTTCTATGATGGCGTTACAG